>JABAKD010000003.1:5959624-6002170 GCA_012845835.1 Undaria pinnatifida
CCCCCCTCCCCCCAACCCCGCTCACTTTTGATCAAAACCAGGCCCCCACGCCCTTCAAAACTCCGCCCTCCCCTCACCGGTTATTCGACTTGCAGGATTCACTTGATAAAAGGATGCATTTCCTTCCACAGCTGTCAGATGTTGTCCCCCTCAGAAACGGGTTTTATATTTTCCGCGCACAGACTGACTAAGATCACCCTGTTGACCCACCCTGATAGCTACACTGCACTGTAGTAGTTGCAAGGGGAGTCGCCGACCTAAATTTTAAAAATGAAAACACAATGCAGCAGTGAGATCGAATTGTCGAAACTCATCTTTGCAAGCTGTGTGTGATACTCCGATCGCGCGTAATAAGGGCTGTGTGTCCTCGGCTCTGCATATTATACGCCATCCTTAGCCAGTTCCTAGGGTCTGCTAGTATGACATTTTTCTTTCTTTTCTTTTTCTATTTTTTTTCTTCTTTTTTTTTTTCTCTTCTTCTTTCCTTGCTTTCCTGTCTTGTCTTTTCTTGCTTTTCTTGTCTTTTTCTTCTCTTTGCTTGCCTTTTTCGTCTTGTTTCGTTTTTTTCTTCTCTTTTCTTTCCTTTCCTTTATCTTCTTTTCTTTTCTTTGTTTCTTTAGACTTATGCCTGTCGTGCGTATGCGCAGTGATAGATACTACGTGTAATATATACGTGGGAGTCTTCCTTGGGTGGCAATCGGAATATATGGTTTCTCCAGGCGTGAGTAGTGAGACGTATGCACCGGCCTGGACCTGGCACATCGTAGACTGACTCCCGATTTCACTTTTATATGTTTCTGGTGGAGGCATGAATTGCGTCAGCTGTGATATATGCGTGTACCACCTTGGGTTGTGTGTGTTTTTCCCTGGGGTATTCCTCAGCTCCAGAGTGACTGGAGCCTGTCCTGTGACCACGGACTTGATTATGCGAGTTAATGTGAGAACAACAACAACAACATTATTATACGATGCAGAACATAGCACGCGTGCGTCACCGCAATTGATTCGAGGCCGGACAACTCACTAAACCTGTTCTGCTCCGGGGATAATTCTATATATTTCTTGTATGTTGTCCACGACTGACTACTGCTGTTTCTGTTGCAGGTCTGCAGTATTCGCGTCGTAGGCAGATTGTATGTAGACGTATCATATACTCCGTACTTCGAAGTATATGCGTATCGTGTTGGGCCGTGGTCCAGTTGTTGTTGTTGTTGTTGTTGTTGTTGTTGTTGTTCTTGTTCTTGTTCTTGTTTTTGTTGTCGTTGTTTTTGTTGTTGTTGTTGTTGTTGTTGTTGTTGTTGTTGTTGTTGTTGTTGTTGTTGTTGTTGTTGTTGTTGTTGTTGTTGTTGTTGCTGTTGTTGTTGTTGATGTTCTCACATTAACTTGCATTATCAAGCCTGTGGCCACAGGACAGGCTCCAGTCACTCTGGAGCTGAGGAATACCCCAGGGAAAAAACACAAACCAACAGTGGTACACGCGTATATCATAGCTGGCGCAATTCATGCCTCCACCAGAAACTTTAAAAAGTGCAATCGGGAGTCAGCCTTCGATGTGCCAGGTCCATACTGGTGCATACGTTTCGCTACTCGCGCCAGGAAAAACCGACTATACCGCTTGCCACCCAAGAAAGACTACCACGTATATATTGCATGCAGTACCTATCACTCCGCATACGCATGACAGACGCAAATCAATTGGAAAAAAAGAAACAAAGAAACGAAAAGAAGATAAAGGAAAGGAAAGGAAAGAAAAGACAAGGAAGCGAAAAAACGGAAAATGGAAAGAAAATACCTGATAATAGACAACCAAGGCAAGGAAAGACGAGACAAGAAGAGGAAGCAAGGAAAGGAAAGGAGAAAAAAAATGTCATACTAGCAGACCAGAGGAACTGACTGAAGACGGCATTGGGCTCATAGAGGGTATCAAGTGCATCATCAATGGCACTGGGGAGAGAACGCAACATGGCGAAGAATTCAGGGCGGTCTCACGCTATCTTGTGACGGCCATTGGAGGCCCACAAATGTCACGACGATGATGGCCAAACCCAGACTTCAGTCTCTTGGGCATGACGCCCCCCCCCTCCCCCCTTCCCCCCTGCCCCCCCCCCCCCCCGCGCTTCCCCCCTCCCCCCCTCCCCCCCCTCCCCTCTCCACGGCCGCTGAGAGATGCCGACGGTGGATGGCGCTGCCGCATTGCGCGTCAATCTGCAGCTTTGCGTCTCTCCGTTTCATGCCAATTCCGCATGAACAACTCGGCTCCCTCCTCTACTCGTCGAAACCATCTGCCAGCCTTCTGAGCAGCCTCTCGCCACCCTTCGAATTTCACTCCGAGGACCGACATATCCTCCTTCAAATGAGCCATCCAATCCTTCTCTTGCCCCCCTGAGTAGCCCTTACCCCCACCAAGCTCCCCAAACATCACCCTCTGTGGCAGACGCTCCTCCTCCATACATGCTACGAATCCCGCAAACAATATCCCCCGTTTTTGCACTGTCGCCTCTATGCTCTCGGAAGCTGTCTTGGCAAGCGCGTCAGCGCACGATAGGGTGTGGTCGTCGCGCTTCCGCTTCCGCCACTCGAGGCACCGGAGGAGCATGGAGTGGTGAACCCTTCTTAGCCTGTCATAGTCAGGCTTGTTCGGGCTCCACGTCATGCAACCGTAAATCAGTGTCTCGACCCCCTCAGCTTTCAGCAACCGCACCTTCAACCGTAAGCGCACACCCGGGCGATCATAGATTTCCATCTTGTACTGCTGGAAGCACGCCGAGGCCCTCTGAATACGCCGCGTTATTTCAATGCTAAGGTCTCTGTCTGCGGTGATAGCCCCGCGCAAGTACACAAACTCGATTTTTTGTTTGTATACCTGGCCGGCTGCACTGACTGCTGTATGTGCTGCCACTAGTACAGTACTGGCACAGTACTACTGTACTGGCTGGCTGCATTGACTGTATGTGCTGCCACTAGTACAGTACTGGCACAGTATGCTACTGTACTGGCTGGCTGCATTGACTGTATGTGCTGCCACTAGTACAGTACTGGCGCAGTACTACTGTACTGGCTTAGGGGGATGCCAGGGTGCCAGTACATTGACCGTCTGCGTACGTCCTACAATAGCGCCACATAAAAACAGCGAAACAACATCAATTTTCACGGCATAAAGAGCAGCAAGAGCACGCAAAACGGCAGCTAGATTATATGAAAGAGCTCAAGTAAAATACTTGTATAACGTTACAAGGGCTCCGCATGGGTGCCAGCATTCGTCGCCGGCACCCATGCTCCGGGTAGGGCAGGGCAGCACTTCGACTTTTTCGATTCATTATTCGATAGAGTTAAAACCGTTACCACACAACATATAGTATACGCGTGTAGAACGTAAAGTAATGCCAAGATATTGCTATAGATTAACAGTGGACTACTTACTTCTGCCTTTTCTTGCGCGAATCCGATTCCGAGCATCATCATACTTCGATCGGATAAATCCGAGCCCACAAGCGAAGTGACCCTCTAGTCTGGCCTCGAAGAGACGTTTCCAGTGTTTTTTCTTGATGTTCTGACTAAGCCAAGCACCAAGGGCCAGTAAGGAGGTGGCCATGTATGCTGCATGTTCTCTACGTAGCCACTGAGAGGCGCGCATTGAGCCACACAGCTTCTGCTACACCATGCATGATAGTATGTAGATCCGAGGCCCGCAGACCGACTGGCTTGGTGTGTATAGTCTGATCGTGGAGAGACTTGCTGACGGTATTCTAGGCGTGAAACACGGTGTCGCTGCCTTCGTCATTCAATTCCTTGAGGGCTATTGTAATGCTGCTAATTCTTGCTGCAGATCATTCTTATCTGGATGATAGAGTGTTAGTAGTACGCGGTAGCACACTGAACTAAGAATTTGGCAGTCAAGAATTTCAGGCTCGAGTTTTAGACGAAAATATAAAAACATACAAGTATACCTGGTATGTATCGAGGATGCGATTTCCCGGTAGTGGTAATTGCCCGAAATTGATAGGGCTTGAGGAAACAATATTTTTCGGAGGAAACGCCTCACGCCCTTATCCCCGGGCTAATGACGCCTCTAACATAATGAACCCCCCCCGTTAAAACAAAATAACGATGTTAATTGAATTGTAAGTTATGGCGGGTGTTGGCTAAAATCGCTGATTGGTTCGAGCGCCACAGCGTCGCCCCATCTCAGGAGGGTGATAGAGGCTCACCAACCAATGGGGGGCAGTTCCGTCGCACACCGGGGAGATAGGGCCCCATCCCCCGTTGAAAAATCCTCCGAATCTTTACATACAGCTCCAACAACGCGGGAACTATATCATTGATCTCCCGGTTCGATACCTCCCCGAAGGACGTGTCAACCCCGACCCCACTGGCGTATTCGTGATCGGCTGGTAGGCTTTGATCCAATATAAGCTCACAGTAATTTTGACCGAATCGTTTTTCTCGCATACTTCTTGCACACGACAAACGTTGGTAATGCGAGCGCAATTCGACGTTTTATTATTTGCATGACATAGGTCGCACAAAATAGCGGTTTTGAGATTATACCAGGTTGGCGTGCCGAGCAAGCACGCTCAAAGGAAGGCGAGAAACATTTGTCAACAACAACATCATCACCAAACGCCATATAAATGTACGAACTAGAGCGATTCGTATCCAGGATTTGGGGGCCCTCGGTTATAAGCACAATTCAAACAAAAATGGGGTCTTCAAAGAAAAACGACATAGTAATAAGTGGAACTAATACTGGCACAGCTCGAGCATAATAACCGTGGAAAAAAGCCTGAAATGAGGCAAAAAAAAGAGTGCGTATTTGACTCACATAACGGTCGAATAATCATGGAAACTTGCCCGCTAATGATAACCTCTTTGCCGCTTTTGCGGCACTGAAGACATTTTTTTGCTGAAAATCTCGATTTCATTCGTTTATGGTAAAACTCTAACTGAGCTCGCTAATATTTTCGCGGGTTTTCTTGCATACTACTTACTCGCGTAGGGCAAAATTCGCCATGCGACCGCTGTTCTTACAAAACGCTCGACCTCGGGATGAATCTATATAGCTGGTACCCAGAGCGTCAAAGATCAAGCCATTCGGGATATAAGAGAGGTCAAATCGCCATGTCCCGGCATACTAACAGCCATATATTGCCCACAACAAATAAGAGCAATTAGCGCCTGCTTCGGCTTGTCACAGAGTGAACTTGAATCGGAATACCCACACTGTACCCTGCTGTAAATACTTGTTGGTGTAGCTTTGTCTCAAAGCTGTTCTCGTATGGTATCAGCTTTCTTCCCATCCCATTTACTTTCCTCGCACTACTCTCACCCTCCATCCCAGTAGTATAACTCAGATCTGGGGTCACATAGCGGGCCCTCCTGCCCCATCCCCACTACGGTAGATACCTACATTTTTATCGTGAGAATCCAGCACATTCTTCCCTCGTCCGTTCGCGTCGAATCGTACCTACCCACGCTGCTAGGCGTTCTCAGCAGTTGTTAGTTTATTATTATTCGCGCGAAGCGAGTATCTTATTCCCACCTGCGGTTCCCCCGTAATAGCGCTCTACTCGAAAATAATAATTTTGTGTTGCTTCCTACTTGACGTGCTCCTTGCTGCTGATTGCTGATTGATCATCTCTAGTCAGTTATAGAGAGCCCGTCGCCCCGGTGGTTTAGTGGTTACCCTTGAATACTACTAGCGTTGGTCCTTGGGTTCGATTCCCACCATTGTGTTATAAGGCTTAGTTTGGGTAAGCTATTGGTTAACCTTTTGCAAGTGGTCAAACGGACTAATACCCCACTAAAGTCCTTAACAAATGGCGTCGACGGCAGGACCATGGGTTTTTGGGTCGTGGGTTCGATCCCCACATCCACCATAATAAACTTTTTCAGATTTTCCCATGGCGAACTTGAAAAATACTCTCCCCGGTATACCCAGGAAATGAAACGGCTTGGATATATTGACAGGTCCGCCCGTATATCCGGCCGACCTGCTATCCCGCCGTTTCAGGGGGGGAGAGTGTTTTAAGGCTTAGTTTGGGTAAGCTATTGGTTAACCTTTTGCAAGTGGTCAAACGGACTAATACCCCACTAAAGTCCTTAACTCTAATTGTGAGAAATTTGTCTTTTTTATTTTCTGCATAGGATAAACTAACTTTAAGGAAGGATATTCGATTTATATCGGAAAGGCATCTACGCTACATTGTCGGAGGGCAATAATAACTATTCTGACGACGTCAGCTGTGAGCTAGACGGAGTTGTGGTCGATGCTCATACTTCGAAGTATTTGGCAAGCTGCGTACTACAATATCGATCACCCACCTTTACTTGTGCCAACACGACCGCTTCAACAACGGATATGCCGGTCGCCCCGGTGGCGTATCAGGTTATTATCCTCGAGCCTGGTATAGGTCAGTTTCGTGAGTTCGAGCTCCGTCGAGTGCATACTCGTACAAATTCGTTGGGATTTTTTCTTGTGCACAAATTGACTTGCGGAAAGCACGAGAGCGTGAGTTAGCAACACTCGATGAAAAATTGACGAGCAGTGCGATTGCTGAATCCTATGCGCGATAGAAATGGAAGGCAAGAACCGGGGGGGAGAAGGAACGACACCTGTGATCACGGCTTGTCCAGAAGCTGGAAAGTGAAAGTGTGCGAAAAAAAAAAAAAAAAACAGGCACCATAGCAACAACAACAAAGCACGCCTTCCACACCGCTTATATACTTCTCTAAAGAGTCTTCTCGGGGAAAAGAACCACCCGCCGATGCGATACCGGGGACGAATGCATGCCACTGTTTTGTGTGTGGATTCGGTCTGCAAAAGCGTACGACCTTCGCGCGACGCAGCTTAATAACAGAAACGACCTTTCCCCTAGTTTTTATGTCGAAAATGTATTTCCTGTTTTTACACACCCTCTCTATACCGGAAGTCTGACAAAAAGCGTGTGTGTAATATAGCATCATCAGTACACCGTGTGTGCTCTTACTCGTACCTATATTACTTGCACGAACGCAAACTATGTCGATGTGCCCGAACTAGTATAATACCACCCTCGAGGCCGGGGACGCAGCCACTCGTAATAAATGCTGATGTGTGGCTTTTTCTGGCGTACGTAGTAATCGTGATCACTACCTTCTCGTTTTAGTACTGCGTGCGCTTGCCTCATCTATCCATGTATGTACGTTAGCTAATGTACGTACGTGTCACCGAAATTCGATGAACGTGCACTACTATGATGCCTACCGCGGTACCACTAAGTATTTCTTTATTCTAGGACAAATTATGACGCCAATTTGGAAATAATGTCTTGCCAAGTTTTATGTTATCAACCTCTCCATACATCAAGATCCGAAGGATAACTGAAGAGTACCGTTCAAATACATTTTTTTACGCATTTTCGCTTGTCTCGCTCAGCGTCTATCCGCGTTCACGTCCAGGCTAAGAACGGATAAGGCAGTTAGAGGGGCTTTGGAGCCTCTCCCCGAAGACGACGTTCGAATGAAGCGATTTGACTTAGAAATTCCAGTTCCGAGAATCCTAAGGCCGAGACGAAAAAAACTCCTGACCAAATTCCTGCCCCCCCCCCCAAAAACATTCTATTGATATTATAAAAATAAAAATACACTCCAGCTGTGAGATCGAATATGTTGTCGATACTCATCTTTGCAAGCTGTGTGTGATACTCCGATCGCGCGTATTACGGGTTGTGTGTCGTCATTAAGGATATAGGTCGGCGATTCCCCTTGCAGCTACAGTGTAGCTATCAGGGTCAACAGGGTGATGTTAGGCAGTCTGTGCGCGGAAACTATAAAACCCGTTTCTGAGGGGGACAAAATCTGACAGCTGTGGAAGGAAATGCATCTATTGATATACTCCGAGTATGTATGTATATGGCTACAAGGGCTCCGCATGGGTGCCGGCATACGCCGGCGCCCATGCTTCGGGTAGGGCAGGGCAGCGCTTTGAATAGTTCGATTCAATACTTGGTGGAGTGAAAAAGGTCACCACAATGCTTCGGGTAGGGCAGGGCAGCGCTTCGAATAGTTCGATTCAATACTTGGTAGAGTAAAAAAGGTCACCACACCCAATCATAGTCTGCGCGTACAGTATGTAAGGTAATGCCAAGAGTTCGATATAGACTAACAATCATAACAACGCATTACTATTAATGGTGACCGTTTTTTAAGTGTATTCGATTCCGAGCTTCATTTGTTCATCAGATTTCGATCGGATAAAATCCGAGCACACGCCGACTGACCCTTTAGTCTGGCGACGAAATGTGTCGAGTGTGTTTCTTAATCAAGCATCCGGGGTCAGTAAGGTGACTGACCATGTCCGCTGCGTGTGATTAGATAAGTTGTACAAGGACCAATTGCATAGTACAACAGTACAAGTAGGCAGTCCAGATCGAGCCGGTCGGTGCAACTGGCTTGGGTATCGTGTATATACAGCAGCAGTAATACGCTTCACTTTTTTTTTCCTTTTCCCATCTCATTTATTGTGATGCTCGCATTACTCTCGTCTTCTCAGCAGTATAACTTAGATCCGGGGTCATAGAGCGGGCTCCCCTCCCTCCTCCCCACTACGGCACCTGCCCTAATTTTAATCGCGAGAAGAATTCAGCACTTTCTTCCCTCGTCAATTCGCGTCGATTTGTACGTACCCACGCTGCTAGGCGATTTGGGCAGTTAGTTGATCATTTTTTTTCCCATTTATTTCTGCAAATAAATAAAGCCAACAAAGCTCACAACGGTGGTTATTTAACTCAAAAGGACCCAGGCTACGGTAGGGGGGTCCCCTTTTGGACCTTTTATTTCAGTGGCCAGGGGTCACTCGCGCGAGTAACCCCTTTGTTCCTATGCGATTTTACGTATTCTTCATGTTTTACATTGGCGAAATTCATTCGCAATGCAAAGGTGATCTAAGCTGCGCCGAAGCAAGTGCCTAAACCACCTTCATCTGTGGGGTACAGAGCCACTCGTGCGAGTGGCTCAAACACACCATTGAAAATGGGGGTACCCCCCCTACCGTAGCCTTGGTAAAGGACAAACGCTCGTTATAATAGTATAGTAGCATTCGAGCGTAATCCCACTATAGACCACCGGGGCGACCGGCTTCAACTCACTCCTGCCCCGGTGGCGTATCAGGTTATATCCTCGAGCCTGGTATGGGTCAGTTTCGTGATTTCCCATCCCTCCGAGTGCATACTCGTATAATTTTTCGTCTTGTGCACTAATTGACATGCGGAAAGCGCCAGACCGTGAGTTAGCTACACTCGATGAAAAATCGACGATCAGTGGGTGCTGAACCCTATGAGCCAAAAAGAATGAATGCAACAACCGGGGGAGGGGAGGGAAGGACGACACCTGTGACCGCTGGTTGTATGTCCAGGAGCTGGAAAGTAGAAGTGTGCCACCAAAAAAAAAAAAAATACTAGAAGAGATGATCAATCAGCAATCAGCAGCAATAAGGAGCGCGTCAAGTACGAAGCAAGACAAACTTATTTCTCGGTTACGTACCAACACACTCGACCGCTTGCACTTGACCGGCAAACGACCACAGCAACGGAGTCAGGGACCACAACTACAACAAAGCACGCCATCTTACTGTCTACTTGCCACCACCTTCGAGTGGTGCAGCTTAACAATAGGAGGAACTTGTATAATACAACCCTCGAGGCCCCGGGGACGCAACCACTCGCAATGCTGCTGTGAGGCTTTTCCTGTCGCAGTAATCGTAATCACTACTACCTCCTCCTCGTTTAGTGTGTATGCGTACCTGCCGAAATTCAATAAACAAATGCACTACTACGATCCCTACCGCGGTACGAACCATGGGTATTTTTTTACAGTAATAAAGTTATTTGTTTTTGGACGAAATATGACGCCAATTTGGAATATCTTGCCAAGCTTTATTTTATTAACGCCTCCATACACCAAGATCTGAAAAAGAACTGGAGAACCGTTCGAAATACAACATTTTGCGCGCTTCTCGCTTGGACGGTGGCCTTCGAACAAAGCGATTTGACCGAGAAATGCTACAGCACCGCCCATTGAGCTATACTTAATCACTTGACTCAGTAGCTCAGTGGTTAGTGCTACTACATGTACTTCCACGCCCTGGATATCGCCTCATTATCTTTTCAGAGCCGTCCATGCCGCTGCTGCAGTTCCCCCCCCCCCCCCGCCCCCAACGCCCCCTCCTTCCCCACCACCCGCACCATCGCCTAGACCTAGCACCACGCGCAGAGCAAACACCTGTATCTGTCTATGCGACCTAAATCCCTCCCCCCCCGTCCCCCGCCCCCCCCCGCCACATCCCCCCCCCCTCCCCCACAAGAAATATTTATAGTTTCCATGCACAAATTCACCTGCCCCACCCGTCCCCTCCCCCCTTTCCCCCCCTCCCGCCCCCCTTTTGATCAAAATTTGGCCCCCACGTCCTTGAAAACTCCGCCCTACCCTCACCGGTTAGTCGACTTACATAATTCACTTGATAAACTGATGCATTTCCTTCGACAGCTGTCAGATTTTGTCCCCCTCAGAACCGGGTTGTATAGTTTCCGCGCACAGACTCTGCCTAACATCACCCTGATGACCCTGATAGCTACACTGTAGTTGCAAGGGGGGTCGCCGACCTATACTATATCCTTTATGAGGACACACAACCCGTAATACGCGCGATCGGAGTATCACACACAGCTTGCAAATATGGGTTTCGACAAAATATTCGATCTCACAGCTGGAGTGTATTTTAATTTTTATAATATATACGTTGAACTACCAAAACAACCATTCATAATGTCGTCAGCGCGCACGCTTGAAAAAGACAAATATGAAGTCGGTGAGAATCGAACACAAGACACATAGCACTACCCACTGTCACTTGACTCAGTATAACACTCACAGTAGTGAGTGGGGTATAAAAACGAGCAACCGAATATGTTTTCCAGTTCGTTAATTAATTATCACCGACTTCGTAAGAGCGATCTCCGGATATATCCCCTCTCCACGTACTACAGTCAGTAGTACTCTGGAGAACAGTAACAACTATCATAACCATGCATAACGTCTCCAGCGCGCACGCTCCTGAATACCGAATATGATCTGGGTGAGAGTTGTACTCACGACACATTCTTCGTTGGTTTTACAGCACCATACCCACTGAGCCGAACGGAAACGACACACAGCGGTAGTAGCTACGATTGGGCTAACGCGCTTGGAGGCGGCCATGAAAGAAGCATCATCGGGAAGAAATTTAGATGCCAATTTGGAAATGTTGTTTCTTATTTATTCGTTCAAGCTCTACATATTCCAAGATGCAAGAATAGGTCGGGCGTGTACCGCCCAAAATACAAAAAAAAGCGCACTTCCCGCTTGCCTCGCTCAGCGTCTGTCCGCGTTCACGTCAAGGTGCGGAACGGATACGGCAGGGCGAGGGGCGTTGGAGCCGCCCCCCGAAGATGGCGCCCGAACGAAGCTATTAGACCGAAAATTTCAGTTCCGAGAATAGCAGACGCCAAGCAAAACAAACGGTTTGACGAGAATTCCAGTTCCGAGAAACGCAGACGTCATGCAATACAAACGCTCGAGAGTATGCCACCGCTAAATTCAAAACATCACAATAGCAATAACTACCGTTTGGAAATTATGCCAATTTTGTAAATCATCCAGGCGCTGCAGAGGTGAATATACAACCAAAATCTCCGGAATCCCTCCTCGACATGCGATGTTTTTGCAACTCCTCGCTTGTCTCGCTCGGCATCTGTCCGCGTTCACGTCGAGGTGCAGAACGGACACGGCAGAGCGGGAGGCGTTCGAGCCGCCCCCGACGCCGGCGCTCGAACGAAGCTATTTGACCGAGAATTCCAATTGCGCAAATCGCATACTGAGGCCGAAACACAAAAAAACTCCTGACCTAATCCCTGAAAAAAAGAATGATCCTATATGTAGAAGACAGGGTTGTAGATACCTATCGTAGAACTCGTACACGCATGCGCGAGAGGACACGTCAACGGTCAGGCAATACATGATCCCAGGTCGCGAGGGGTATCACCCGTCATAGACGGCGTTGACCCGTCCCCGGAAGGTCAGCCACCGAAAGATAATACCGCCGCATGACGAGAGGGTATAAGCCCACCGTCACTCTAGCTTTAGCATCTCTCCTTGCTACATCTAAGCAAGAAAGGTTTCAGCGTGCGTCCGCTGTGAAGGCGATCGTCAAGTGACCTCAGCACCGCGACTCCCCCTCCGCTTCGACTTCAGCTCCGGGACGCCGTCTCCGCTCCGATGCCAGCTATGAGGCGAGCGCCAGACCTCAGGGACCACCCTCTCCACTTTGACACCAGGACACGTGAGAGGCCAGGTCCCATAGTGGTGACCACGGTCGGATCAACAAACCTTATATATAACCTATATAAAAAACGTCGTAAGAAAAGCAGACAATATGCACGCTAGGGAGCTCGCTCCAATAAGGGCAGCGGGATGGGCCCAAAGGCATCGACCACGCCCGAGGAGCCGACTCCTGCACCGCCGGGAAACTCCTTTGCGGCCTTCGCACCCACCGATCAGGGCGCCCCGGCCGACGCCGACGAGGAGCAGCCGAACGCTGCAGATGATGCTGGAGCGCTTAGTGCGACGCCTGCCATCGCTGCCACCACGACGGAGGCACCATCTGCGGGACCCGTTGGAGAGAGCTCAAGCCTGGCGGAGGACATCCTCGCCGCGCCGAGCACTCTCCCAGCCCATGACCCGGTCCGCGTCGAGACGGCGGCCTATCTGCGGAAGTGCATGCTCGACGGCACCACGCCGTCAGCGTTGGTCCTGGAACTGGTGCTGCCTGGCAGCAAGAAATCCGTGAGTGGGCCTTGTGACAAGTAGATTGCAGAGGTGAGAGGAGTACCGTGGCCGCAGCAAATTCGCGATGTTTGTTTTGAACGTGTGCAGAATCCTCCGACACCTGCCACGCTTGTCCAACAACAGTCGAGTAGCTCTGACAGCAGCCGTACCTCTCCGCCTGACCAATCTCACAGCACGTACCACCTTTGCTGTAGAAGCACTTCCCACAGCACGTACAACCTCTGCTGTAGCCCCCCGAGCTCACACCACAACCACAGCGAACAAGCAAACTTTTCGATGAAAAAATCTGATCTGCCCCCTTCGCTCAGGTTGCACGGTTTACCAACTGAAGATGTGCCCGAAATTATGGCGCTCTTCCACTCTCGCATCCGCTTGCACGCCCCTGACAGCACCCCTGACTTGGTTATCGACCACCACGCCGTGAGATACCTTGCACACTTGGTGACCAGCGGAGCAACTAGCACCATGCACCAAGTACAGTGTGAGACGTTAGGGTGGCGCACAGACAAAGAGCTAGCACAACTGAACACTGAGGATGTAGAAGTCAGAGCACCACGCAACTGGAGCGAGTGGGTGGATGCTTTCACAAACCTGTTTAGCCCCGTGAACCCCAGCGTCCTCCTCGCGTGCACCGTCTCTACTCTAGAGCAAGACAGTACTAAATCCATCGACTCTTACGGACTGCGTGTAACTCAAGCATACGCGCGTCTCCTCGCCGAAGCCAAACGAACAGCCCCCGTCAACGTTTCGCCATACAAACATGCATGTCAACCATGGCTCATGGTGACTTTCGAAGCCGGTCTAATTCCGCACGTACGTCTGGAACTTATTCGTGAAGACCCCTCCCTCACATACCAAGCCTCACGTACCCGCGCCAAAAAACACGAAACCAACGTCTTACGCGCGACCCCCGCTCCCTCCCCAACCACGTATGCATCGGCCGTCACTATCACATCCCCTGGACCCGACCGACAGTTAATCACATCGAAGGTCAACATCAAGAATGCGATCGTTTCCAAACTGACGGCGGGGTGAGGCCGAAGCAAAAGCGTCACATTCGAGCCACAGCATATGGCCCGTCCGACAAGCGGGGCAGGTCGCCGAGTGGCGACGAGGGAACAAGTAGGAAGCCTAAGGTAACGTCGGGAAAAGAGTGTGGCTACCCGATATGCCGCCACCTCAACTCGCACTCACGCCCAGACTGTAGGCTGACCAGAGCGCACAAGCGTGACGGCATCGTGGTCACACAAAAACAGTGAGGGGGCCCGCGCCGGTTGCCTCACACCGGTTCGGGGAGTAGGCATACTAAGATCACCAAACCCGCGGTAGAAACGATAGCGCGATAAGCTAGCGTAGCCGTGGTAAGTGCCGGTAGACCTAGTAGAAAGAGGAGGGATAAGAGTGGCCGAACAAAGATCACCACCCCTCTGGCGAGTACCCGCGCGAAACAAGTACCTGCAGACAACCAGTCCAATACTGTGACAGACTTGGACAATAAGCAGCAGATTCCGAGTGTTCTGGCAGTACCGCGTGGAGTTGGACCAGCCGTAGAAACAACAAGCAGATCGAGAAGAGTAGTCAGCGTCAGAATTATACGTTTTCACCTTCCATGGTACCACAAGTGTCGTATGTTTCTGCTGCGTCCCGCAAACGAAACGACAAATTAAACATAAAGTTTTAATATAATGCAACGCTAATAGGGAAACGCACTTTGATGCTTTCCACGCGTCTGCCATGAGTGGGTATCCCAGATATCCCACATCTCTCAACTCTACGTCAAAGCGCGTACGAGTAAACGCCAGAGTTAATGATTATCTGGCCCACAATGTCGTGATTGACACCGCGACCGATGTACCATGCACATCTGTTCACTTTGTGTAGACACATCCCACAATGAAAGACACTCAAATATTGCAGTGCCCCCGGGAGCGATTAATCTCAGCAGTGCTGATTGGTCGTCTCTCAAAATCTAGGAAAATGTTCGCTTTCAACTCACACCAGGAGATATTACCCTGCCAGTCGAAGCGCTCGTGTTGCCCTCTTTAGGGCCAGACATTATGCTACTCGGTAACACCATCATGGGCGCCTTCGGAGGTGTCCTCGACTGGAGTACAGAGCATTTGCCATTCAAAACCTCTCAAGTGACGATCAAAGCATCTATTCGTAGAGTAGACTTTACAGCACATCCCGAGAACACTGCGATAGCTTTTCAGGGGACAGGCCGGGTCGACATACGCACGCATCCGTATACAACGGCAGCTTGCGCTTCCGGGAATGTAACGAAGACCACTGATAGGGACAGCTCACGCTATACCTACAATGGGATCCGAAGGATGCGCCAGCTAGCGTTGGGCTGCGAAAGCAACTGAGTTAAATCGACACACGACGCGTATGAAAATACGTGGAAGTGTGGTAAGCTAAAGCTTTATTTTTCCCCATCCGCCGGAGGATATATAAAAAAAAAACTGCGACAGCTCAGTGCTCCGTGGTCACAGTCAACACTGATATAGAGTCGGTACCAGTCTTGTTGCCACACAAATGCTGCATCCCCCTACAGAGTGAGATGGCAGTACAAGTAGAATCAGCGACAGCACCCACAGAGACCACTGCTGCACTCATTGAACCAGTCATCGTCACGTTCGAAGATATCGAATCGTCCGCCGTACCTGAAGCTTTTCAAAATATAACAGTTGCTCGTACAGTGAGTCACTGGTCGGCCGCTGATGAAACAGCAGTAGTCCAGATCGCGAACCCGTCCCACCAATACGCATACTTGAAACGAAACACCTTACTAGGTCACGTTGCGCCCGTATTGGTAGCCCTGAACAAAACGACCAGTGCAATTCAAACAGACAGCAAGACAACGGAATGCACGCGTAACGAACTTCGTGCAGCACTTACTCGAGCATTTGATAAAACCACGTTTACACCTGCCGAATGCGAACAAGTATTGACTACGCACGAAATATCGCAGCGTTTTTTCCTTGTCACCTCAAGAGCTAGGTAAATGTACCCTAGCCGAAGCAACGCTTCCTCTTGAATCAGGAACACGGCCAGTAAACAGAACCCGTACCGTGCAAACCCACGCGTACAGGAGACTATCGACAAGTGCGTGAACCAGATGGAACAAGATGGACACCTTGAACAGCGCCCTAGTCCCTGGGGTTCCGCAGTAACTATTGTCGCAAAATCAGACAGCACTCCACGGTTCTGCGTAGATTACAGGTCGACCATAAATAAAAATCTGATCAAAATGTCCTGGCCTATGCCTAACTTGGAAAGCCACCTTGACACGGTCGGAGGAGCACGTTATATAACTGTGTGTGACGTACAAAATGCTTACCACTAAATACCAGTAGTAGAGAGCGAACAAGATAAAACTGCTTTTGTGACGCAAAACGGGAAGTGGGTTTTCAAACGCCGACGCTTGTTATAGCTAATGCGCCGTTTCTGTTCTCGCGAATTATGTCACTAGCTTTTGCGCATTTTGGTCTAAAAAATTGGCTCTTGGTTTATATGGACGACTGTATTTGTTGTTCATCTACCTGGACAGGCCACTTACAGCTGCTAGAAAATATGTTCAAAGCCTTGCAAGCAGCCGGCCTCACCCTCAAACCATCGAAACTACAGTTTGTCCCCCGAGAAGTTAAATACTTGGGGACACATACTGACGGCCGACGGTATTCGGATCGGTGAGGATCGCGTAAAAACTATAGTTGACTTACCGATGCCTAAAACCATCAAAGAGTTGCGGTCAGTACTAGGAATGGTTAACTTTGTACGCAAGTTTATACCTAACTTATCCGGTATCATAGCACCCCTGGTAGCACTCACGAAAAAAGAGGCTGCCGAAGAAGTCGCCAAACGTTGGAGACCAGAACACGATCAGGCGTACGCAACAATGAAACAATTGCTCACTCAGGCGCCCGTTCTTCTTCTAAAGACGTTGCGATACACGTTGACGCCTCAGAAGCAGGCGCAGGTGCAGTTCTCACCCAGCAGAAAGGCGATGACCTCGTAATAATCGCATGCTTTAGTCAACGCTTTAACGACAGCCAGCGCCACTACTCTGCTACGATCAAAGAATGTTATGCTGTGGTCTTGGCCATCCAGCACTGCAGACCTTATTTATGGGGACGATATTTTGTGTGTGTGACAGATCATGCGGCCCTGCGATACCTATACTCAATGCAAGATACATCGAACATGTTACCACGCTGGGCAATAGCATTGCAGTATTTTGACTTCACCGTCCAACACAAACCAGGTAAACTATACGTCGTGCCGGACACGCTTTCACGAATGTTTCGTCCGAGCACCAGCAAGAAGTAGCTGTGCCGTCCCTCGCGGCCATTTGCCGCAATGTACCAGATGACCCCAAGCTACAAGCAGCCCGTGTTCCCCGACCATATCAGATCTCCGCCGACAAACTGGCTAGCCTAGAACCAGTACGCAGCGATACTCTTTAGTGTTAAATCAGTATTCGTGAGCGCGACAAATGTTTTCATGTCCGTCGATCAAGAAAAACTCTGCTCAGCACAAATATTAGAGTACGGACGGTACATCGACTACATACAACACGCAGACGCACCATTACCCGAGGAAGAAACGAAAACAACCATGTCTTACTATTCAGTGCAGGACGGGCTGTTGTTTGAATCGTACCTTCCGGGATATCTTCGAAAACGAAGCACCTTCCGCGATCAATTCGTAGTACCAGAGGCCCTTGTTGGACTAATTCTGCACGCCTACCACGACCACGCTCTATCCGGAGGACACCTTGTACCTCTCCCGACTTATGAAAATATCCGCCAGAAATATTGGTGGCCCATCATCAGCCGCGACGTGCGAGAGTGATGCGAAAAACGACAAGCTTGTCAACGACGAAAACCAGCACACAACAGACCGAAACTCCCGACTGGCCATTTACCTGTCGAGCGGCCATTTGAACGAATATCGGTTGACTTAGTAGAGCACAAATCGGTATCAACTTCAGCCGCCGGGATCGAATGTAAATACGTTCTCTCCATGATGGACCACCTGACGAGGTTTGCGATACTGCTGCCGGTACGTAATAAAACGGCTGAAACAGTAGCCAATGCCATAATCGATAGATAATCAGCATTTTTGGATCACCAGACCCCTTGCATAGTGACCAAGAGCCCGAATTCGAGAATATGGCGATATACCAGCTGCAACAAATACTCGGATACAAAAAGACCCGCACAACGCCGTACCGGCTGCAGGGTAATTCAGTGTCCGAACGGGTGCACTCAACGATGCACAGCATGCTAGCAATGCACAGTGCAATCGATCAAAGCAACTGGGCCACTCTCTTGCCGTTTGTACAGCTAGCGCACAACACTAGTTTTAGTGCAACGATGCATGAGACACCATTCTTCTTAATGTTCGGACGACAACCCCGACTCCCAGTCGATAAAATCCTCGGTATTCCTCATGTAGAAAGAACAGTAGACAGCAAGGAATTCTCACAAAACACACGGGACAATTTGCATATCGCTTTGAGCTCGCACGCTGAAACTTAACCAAGCGTGCAGACAAACAAGCAGAACAGAATTGCAAACTTAAACCGTACCCGGTGTTCAAACCTGGACAGGAAGTACTCGTGTACAGACCTTACCAGGATTCGGATGGGCCCAACCCAAAACTGCTATTACCATGGCGAGGACCGTATGTCGTCTGCTCACAATTATCACCAGTGGTGTATAGAATACGACTCACGAACGACACCCGACAGGTGTCAGTCCACCTCGCCCATGTAAAGCCCTACCATCAACGGGAGACACCACCCGCACCTCAATTTTAGAAGCTGGCTGAAATATTTTCAGGTGAGCCTATTCCCCTACCCGAGTTGGACCATCCAGACGCAGCTCAACCCAAAATTGATTCCTAATTCATAGACAAGGTAGTAGATCATAAACGGGGACCCGGCAGACCAAGCCCCCACAACTACAAGTACCGCCTAAGACTCCGAGGATTCGGCCCTGAATCCGACCTCGAGTATCGCGCCGACGAAATACTCCAATGTCACGAATTGATCGCCGCATACCGAGCCCAAAAGGGTTTGCAACTCGCGATAACCCCACCTCCTTCGCCCCCCTCCCTTCTCTCGGAAAACGGAAGCGTGTGGTAGGCGGGGACAAGCACAAACTGAGGCAGCTCAAATATATTCTCAGATGCTCCGCAGCGTAACCGAATAACGAACAAGTTGGCAAACACAGTTGACTCAGCTGTAGGCACAAGAGTCAACAACGGTGATGAGAGTAGCACCAGCCGACATGGCAGTACACACTCGTGTCTACCATGATTTGACGGGGCCTCTATCCGGCATTCCGGTGGGAATAGCCGGGGCAAGGAGACGTGAAGAAAATTGTTGTTTTGTTGTACCCAACGGGGAGAGGCTGTAAGAAGCGTGACACTTCATGCCCGTGCCCGACACTCCGTTCCAAACGGGACAAAACAGCAACACCACCGGGAAGCCATAAACAAAATTGTTCGAACACTAAACACACACGGGGAATGAGACCCACGCGACACCCGACCTGAAACGAAGTCACACGTTGATGCACCCAGATCAACTGAGCCGACTCCTAGTGAAAATATCTAGGCGGACTCGCCCACAAAAGAGAAATCATGAAACAATTCCGCTGCCCGTGGTTCTCAAAACAGCAACCACGAGGGGCGCACCGGTACGTGTGGCCGCACGGAATACGTGCGTTGAGATAATATTTCGAAACCCCATACAACTCCAGTATACGCTGTCAGCATACAAGCTCGAAGTGTAAGCATCTTCGCTGGACCGGTGTTTCACACCCGTGTTTACTAAACACGTCAGTTATAAGGAGTGGATACACGCATATAACAGCTGCTGTGTCTCGATCTGATAAATCGACACCTCGTTTCCTAAAATTGTCATCCTCCCGATGACCGCTACAATATCATCCCTAGCTAAAATGGGCTTTCAGCGAATACAGAGGGGGGTGATGTGGAAGACAGGGTCGTATATACCTATCGTAGATCTCGTACACGCATGCGCGAGAGGACACGTCAACGGTCAGGCAATACATGATCCCAGGTCGCGAGCGGTGTCACCCGTCATAGACGGCGTTGACTCGTCCCCGAAAGGTCAGCCACCGAAAGATAATCCCGCCGCATGACCAGAGGTCATAAGCCCACCGTCACTCTAGCGTTAGCATCTCCTTGCTACATCTAAGAAAGAAAGGTTTCGGCGTGCGTCCGCTGTGAAGGCGATCGTCAAGTGACCTCAGCACCGCGACGCCCCCTTCGCTTCGACTTCAGCTCCGGGACGCCCTCTCCGCTTCGACGCCAGCTATGAGACGAGCGCCAGACCTCCCGGACCGCCCTCTCCACTTCGACACCAGGACCCGTGAGAGGCCAGTCCCCATATATATATATATATATGTATGTATATATGAATTATTAGCGACTCGATAACGCCGATTTTTTAGTTATTTTTTTGGCGATTCTTAATAAACACCATGCTTCGAACAGTATTTATTGAATGTAAATGGGGTTCTTCATGAGAGTTAGTTGCGGGTCATGTGTCAAAACGAGCTCATTACAGAATTGCTGCAGTCCATGTTTGGGTTCGACACAACACGCTAGTCAGCGTGTCGCCCGTGAGGCATATCGGTGTTAGAGCGTGTGCATAATATGTTGGCGATGTATATACGTCGCAAACGTCAAGTACGACAGTTGGGCAGAATTACTACCGTTTATCCAGCTTGCCCACAACACCGCTTACAACAAGACACAACCAGACGCTCGAGGAAACCCCTCATTTTTTATGAATATTTATATTGGCGTCTCTGGGGCCGCGATTTAACAAGTTATACGACGAGCGATGCGGTTTGGCACACGGCAAACATGTTTTTAAACCGGTGTCCCACCTTTCCGGTATCTAGGCTGCGTGCTACAATGTGCCGTATTCGCGGACACTTCTGTCCATTGTGTGTACGCTTCCCTCGCTTTTGCTCTTCTTACATTTTTTTCTTCGTCAATCTACCACCAAATAGCATTTAAAACATGGTTTTAAACCGACGTAGTTTTTAGCTCCAGTAAAGCCAAAGCGTATCTTCTTCTCATACTTGTACTTTCCAGCTTTTGGACAAGCCGTGGTCACAGGTGTTGTCCCTTCTCCCCCCGGTTCTTGCCTTCATTTTTGATCGCGCATAGGGTTCAGCAATCCCACTGCTCGTTATTGTTTCATCGAGTGTTGCTTACTCATGCTCTCGCGCTTTCCGCAAGTCAATTTGTGCACAAGAGAAAGTCCCAATAAATTTATACGAGTATGCACTCGGCGGGGCTCGAACTCACGAAACTGACCTATACCAGGCTCGAGGATAAGCTAATACGCCACCGGGGCGACCGGACTATCAAGAACCAGGTACCAGGTACCTCATATTTAACAGGCAATACCAGGCATATACGTCTGGTTTATACGTCTTATGCACTGTCGCTGTCGGTGTCGTCGTCGATGGATATGATTTCAGGATCAGGTTCAGACGAAGTCTCCTCGTTGTCGTCGCTGTCGTGGTGGACGGCTTCGTCCTTCGACTTACCGTTATTCCCAGAACTGAGATATGGAGGTGGACACGTTAGGACTACGCACGTATGTTGATGTTGGACGGGCGCCCTCGCCGCTCCTTCCATCACGTGAATTTCTGCGACAATTGAGTGTTTCGTTCCTCCTCGCGCGTCGAAGTCGCCTTTGTTCGTTGCGTCGGTTCTGTTGAGCTTTCGAGTATTGTCGTGTTGACGGCATCGGAATGGGCAGTAGAGGTTTGGCGGGGTGCCGCGTATGATTGCGGCGGAAATGTAGATGCGTAGATGCGTAGTGTAGATGCGGGTAAACATAATATGCGGCGGAATTTTGATTGGCGAGGTTGTCTGCAGAAAATCCGCATATTTGCTCGTATGCGGCAGCGGGCATGGGGCATCTCAATGCTGTAATCTGCAGTGGGCATGGCCAATCGTAACTACTTGACATGTTGTGACGACGTTTGATGAATGCATAAATAGGGTGGCGGTGTTTGTGTTGTGTAATGTCACGTCCATGCGCGTCGAAGCATGCACAACGAGTACAGAGATACAGAGTGGTGCCGAGGATGTTGGGCAGCACCACAGCGGCTGAGGTCTACTCATTTGAAGGTGTTCATGTCGGTGGCATATAACGAGCAACGCGTCATTGCATTCGTAGGTGCCATAAAGTGCACGTGATGAATGCACTTGCGTGGTTTCAAGTCGTGAAATGGACTATTGGGCGAGAGAGGTAGGGTGGCGGTGTTTGTGTTGTGTAATGTCACGTCCATGCGCGTCGAAGCATGCACAACGAGTACAGAGATACAGAGTGGTGCCGAGGATGTTGGGCAGCACCACAGCGGCTGAGGTCTACTCATTTGAAGGTGTTCATGTCGGTGGCATATAACGAGCAACGCGTCAAATATAATTCGTAGGTGCCATAAAGTGCACGTGATGAATGCACTTGCGTGGTTTCAAGTCGTGAAATGGACTATTGGGCGAGAGAGGCCAACAAATAAAAATATGATTTTTTTTAACCTCGCATGAACCGGATGCATTCATTAATCAAGATGTGGGAGCCATTAGCTGAATCGTGATATTATATATTATAAAAATTAAAATACACTCCGGCTGTGAGATCGAAGATTTCGTCGAAACTCATCTTTGCAAGCTGT
The DNA here is from genome assembly GCA_012845835.1 of Undaria pinnatifida. Lineage (NCBI taxonomy): Eukaryota > Phaeophyceae > Laminariales > Alariaceae > Undaria > Undaria pinnatifida. Next base: position 5,982,220 of record JABAKD010000003.1, read on the forward strand.
GTGTGATACTCCGATCGCGCGCATTACGGGTTGTGTGTCCTCATTAAGGATATAGGTCGGCGACTCCCCTTACAGCTACAGTGTAGCTATCAGGGTCAACAGGATGATTTTAGTCAGTCTGTGCGCGGAAACTATAAAACCCGTTTCTGAGGGGGACAAAATCTGACAGCTGTGAAGGGAAAGGGGGGGCCTGGTTTTGATCAAAAGCGAGCGGGTTTGGAGGGGGGCGGGGGGGGGGGGGGGGGGGGGGAAGGGGCAATTTGTGCATGTAAGCTATACATCCTTTCGAGGGGATAAATCTGACGGTTTTGGCACCAGTATATTATTGGGGGCGGGGGGGGGGGGGGGGGGGGGGGGGTTGGGGCGGGGGGGGGGGGGGGGGGGAGCTCGATATGTGCCTGGAAACTATACATTATTTCGAGGGGATAAATGTGACATTTTTGGAAATAATACATCAGTTTATCGTGTATATCCTGGGGTAAGTCGTACGATCAGTGAGTAAAGAGAGGGTGGAGTGTTCGAGGGGGTGGGGTTGGGATGGGTTGGGGGGGGAGGGTGGGGGGTGGGGGCGGGGGTGGGGGGTGGGGGGGGGGAAGGGCTTTAGGTGAGGGGTTTGTTATACGTGTGGTGCTAGGTCTAGGCGAAGGTGCGGGTGATGGGGAAGAAGGGGGCGTTCGAGGCGGGGGGGGGGGGGGGGGGACACAGCGGCATGGATGGCTCTCGAAAGATAATGAGGTGATATCCTGTGCGTGAAGTGTTTATTAATGTGGCGGATTTCGATATTTGGTGGGGCGTTTGAGTAAGGGAGAGCAAGAGGGGGGGGGGGGGGATGATTTTTTAGGAGGTTTAGGTCACAAATAATATTCAAATACACTTCGGCTGTGAGATCAAAGATATGTAGCAGCTTGTTATACGCGTGGTGCTAGGTCTAGGCGATCGTGTAGGTGGTCGGAAAAGAGGGGGCGTTGGAGGGGGGGGGGGGGGGGGGGGGGGGGGGGATAATTGAAACCTTCGTCATGGATGGTCAGAAAGATAATGACGTGGTATCAACTGCGTATAGGTGGTTTATTACTCAGGCCGATTTTGATTGTGAGTGGGGCGTTTGGACAGACTAGGCGGAAGGGGGGGGGGGGGGGATCGGGGGACGGAGGGGCGGGGGGGGGAAAGGGTTGGGGTTTGTTATGAAAAAGAGGTCAGTGGAGGGGGAGGGGAGGGGGGGGGGGGGGCGGGGGGGCGGGGGGCGGGACATTTCAATATGTGCGCGGAAACTATAAATTCTCAAAGGGGACAAACCTGACGATTGAAGCAATAAGACATCCCTTTATATCATCTGGCTTGTAATGTTTACTATTCTAGAAGGTTTGATGTTAGATGCAGCATGCAACCCAGTGTTTAAGTGTAGTAAATAACGTGTTAAATCTTCACAGTTTGTTGTTGTATGATACAGCGATCGAAAGCTAGAATATTTTATAGAATATTTGTAGGTACCATTATTTTCTGACATCGCTAATTATAAGAAAGAGATACGTATTGTCAAATGCAACAGGCGAGGTGATGTGGTCATGCACTGTGTTTGTCACCATCATCATACAGTCACCATTATTATCGACATCGCTAATTATACGCACGAGATACGTATTGCCAAATACAGCATGCGAGGTGATGTATGTGGCCATGTGCTGCCTCCGTCATTGAGCATTAGAGGGAGGGATGCGAATCGACGCTTGGTATACATGTGCTCAATTACGTTACCTCATTAGTCATACTTGGTATACACGCGCTCAATCACGTTACCTCGTTAGTAATACTTCGCTTGGCATAGGTGGGGAGGCGATCGTGCACACGGTATGTACGAAATACCCTACGTAATGGGTTGGTAAGGTTGTCTACCGCAATTTTAACACATCTGCTTGTGCTTCCTTTTCCAAATTATTTTTGTCTCAAATAAATGTACGATTTCACGCCTATGATTTTACCTTGTCGATTTGGGGCTCTGCGGTCGTCAATTTTAAGTCAGAGATACGTCCTACAAATACATCAGGCGAGGTGGGTATGTGATGTCATATAATGCGATGTCATCACTATTGATCGCGAGGGTGATTTTACTTCGTGAGGTAAATGGTACTGTGTTTCGTAGAGGTCGTCTCAGGAGGGTATGCGATGTATATAATATAATATATAATAATATAATATATATACTCACTGATTGTACGACTTACCCCAGGATATACACGATAAACTGATGTATTATTTCCAAAAATGTCACATTTATCCCCTCGAAATAATGTATAGTTTCCAGGCACATATCGAGCTGCCCCCCCCCCCCCCCCCCCCCGCCCCAACCCCCCCCCCCCCCCCTCCCCCCCCCCCCCCGCCCCCAATAATATACTGGTGCCAAAACCGTCAGATTTATCCCCTCGAAAGGATTTATAGCTTACATGCACAAATTGCCCCTTCCCCCCCCCCCCCCCCCCCCCCCCCGCCCCCCTCCAAACCCGCTCGCTTTTGATCAAAACCAGGCCCCCCTTTCCCTTCACAGCTGTCAGATTTTGTCCCCCTCAGAAACGGGTTTTATAGTTTCCGCGCACAGACTGACTAAAATCATCCTGTTGACCCTGATAGCTACACTGTAGCTGTAAGGGGAGTCGCCGACCTATATCCTTAATGAGGACACACAACCCGTAATGCGCGCGATCGGAGTATCACACACAGCTTGCAAAGATGAGTTTCGACGAAATCTTCGATCTCACAGCTGGAGTGTATTTTAATTTTTAATAATATAATATATGTCACATCCCTCGTGTATCTACCAGGTATAATACGGCATATATTTTTTCGACAGCAGTGGCGACACAAGTGGTGTAATGGATATGTACAACAAACGCAAGTTGCCAATGACATCACAAAAGGTAACCTGGTGCCTTTTCAATGGAGTTGGTGCTGAGATAGTCAAAAGTGCTACCGATATCGTATACCTGTCGGGGCTGTACAGCAGTACCACCGCAGTTAACAGGGACGGGATCTAACCTTTAAATAGGTATCTGGTCGAAACAGGGCACGCAAGTCCCCCCAAAGGCAACGTTAACGCACACAAGGCAACGGCGCGCAGTGTTGGACTTCAGTAGTGGTGCATAACTGCTAGAAGCGTTACTGCTGCAGCAAATTGCTGCTGTAGTGCCAAGATTCGCCTGTGCGAGCAAGGATTGTGCTGCAGCTCGGCGGCAAGGCAGGATAAGAGGCAAAAAAGATACTGGTGTTACCCTCGTGGTACCTCATGGCACTTCACAGGTACCACAAGTACGAGTTTGATACCGGATACTCTAGAGGTACCATATAAACAGGATATGTAGTGTCAAGGCATTACCGCACATCTCTACAGGAAACAGTTATTGTCGACGCATCGCGCGATAAAACCTGTGCTGATCCCACGGCTCTTCGGGGCCTCGTGCTCCACCTACTATAAGAACGAGCTCATAGCTACTTTGCACCACTCACTACGGCTGAATGCAGTTGCCGTCACTACGCAGCCGTGGGATATAAGTTGTATGGATAGCCTTGTATTTAGCAGGGCGGGGGGGGATGGCTCTCTACCGCCCCCTGTGTTCTGTTTTATATAGGATTTAATATGTATGGCGTTTTGGCGCTGCTATGAAAAAAGGAATTGTATGTAGCAGGGAGGGAGGGGACAGCTATCTACCACCCCCCGTTTTCGGTTCATATTTAACAGGATTTAGTATATATATGCGTTCGGTTTATATAGGATTTAGTATGGCCTTTTAGGGAGGGGACGGTGTCAGGTACCCCCCTCGGTCGGGAGGCTCGAAGTTGAAAAAATTGACTTGAGGTGTCGGAAAAAAAAATTCGGGCGCCCTCGGCCAAGCCCTACATTTTTTGGGTTTTCTATGACGCCTTTCATCTTCATGTAGCGGTGCACCCGTTACCAGGTATATTGTTGCACTCAGGGTTAGGATTATTAGGCGCTCCCCTTGCCGCTTCGGTAAGGCATGTTGCGAGGCATGCCCTAACAGGCTTGTAGCGAGTGGGGGTGGTCTTTCTTGCGGGTGTAAGGCCGGACTCACCCTCGAGCGATACCTTCTTTCTGCTGCGTGTGGCCGCGAGGCTTAAGCGAGGCCGTAGAGTCGGGTCGTACGTGGTGCGTTAGGCATGGTCACCTACGATTCGCGCGTCTCATTAGGCAGCAGCGGCGGAGCAGCAATGCTTAATCGGGATGCTCGTGCGCGGTGGCAGGCGCCACCAAGACCCACACTACGGCGCAGTCTTGGTTTGAGTGGGGGAATTTGCGCCGGCAGGAGGCTGGATTCGACGACGGAGGAGGAGGGCGACTGAGCGTCGACGGGCGGGGAAGAGACGAACCGAACTCTCCCTGAACGAAAACTTTTGTTTTTTAGATCAGTACCGCAAGCTGCGAGGAGGATCATATTGTTTTTCGGGACGGGGGAGAAGGAGAACCGATTGGAATTGAGCGTCAACGAGAGCAAGTGCGAATTAGCGGGCCGAGTGAGCTAAGGCGATGAAGTGGCCATGGAGAACCACAGCAGGAGCATGGCACACGGAGACCCACGACCCGCACGCACACCATCATCACGAGAGCAGCGATCGTCTTTTTTCAGTTTTTTTTTACGAGGCAGTAGTACATGTTACTTACGTCGCTGATTTTTGTAGTAGAAATGATAGAGTTGTATACCCTTCATAGGGAACGACCCCCCGCAACTTTCAATTTTCTTAGGGTTAGATAACCCGGGAAGACGGGGCGATCATTGATATTTGTATGATGGTTTTGGTTCGATTGCTCTTTTTTCACTGCATGCCCGCGGGTCGTCACTCTGACAGCACTCCAAACAGCAGGCGCGTTCGTCTGTGCTCACGATTGCCGTGCGGTTCGTACGGTGCAGGCAGCTCAACCGCTGTAGTTTGTAACCGCGAGTTGGTTAGTTGTGGGAACGGGGGAATTCTATGCTGTAGTTGAGTGGATACCCGCGGCCATGTGAGTTCAGTTGGCACATTTGACCTTTTCACTTGTGCGCCTTTTTCCGTATCGTGCGTTTTTAGGCGGGAAAGCGTAGTTTTGATTTCATTTTGGTTTTTCGGATCTTCCGTGGGCTCCAGCACCTTTGTGTGACCACGGGCTCTAGGTGTTTGACGAGAGTTAATGTGAGACAACAACATATTGTTGTTGTTGCTGTCGTTGTTGTTGTTGTTGTTGTTGTTGTTTCAAGTCCGCTATCTACGCGTTGTTGCGAATCGAAAGGGAACCGGGGTTGGTTTGCAAATAAATAATGAATATTTCGTGTTTTAGTTATTGATTGTTGTGTTTGTTGCTCCCACATTAACTTGCATGGTCAAGTTCGTGGTCGCAGGAAAGCTCGACGTCGAGCTCTGCAGCGGAATAATACCCCCAGAGGAAAAAATTATTCTATTACAGTAAGTAGTAGTACAGTTATAACAAATTACAATACACTACAACATACAGCTGTGAGATCGAGGATTCGGCCGATACTCATCTGTTTGCAAATTATGTGATCGCGCTTATTAGTGTGTGTGTCCTCATTAAGACATATGATAGGTCGGCGACTCCCCTTACATCTTCGAACTTGCTTTTTCCAAGGTCAAAAGGGTGATTTTAATCAATCTGTGCAAGGAAACTTTAAACACCGTTCTTTGAGGGGGATAAAACCTGACGGCTGGCTGTGGAACGCACCAGTTTATTATTATGTACAGTCTGCACCCTGAAGTTCTATTACCTGTGAGGAGAGGGCAGGGTTTTAAGGGAGGGGTAAAGGGAGGGGGGAAGGTTATACTACCCGTACATTATACAGTATATACAGATACTTCGTTTTTTTTTTCTTCATCGCCTCCAACCTCTGTCCCTGCCACCGCCGATAACAGTTGGTTGAGGTCACCAGTTTGTGTGATGATAGCGTGTGCTGTGTGGAGGGTGTCGTAGGTGTTATAAAATCACGATCCCGGCATGGAAACGCCTTTCATTTCTCTTTACATAATCAAGTGATCACGATACTCGTACAGTGCACCTGTGGTACCAGTCTTGGTTGCAGTCAACTAATCATCGTTCAGCAGAAAAAAACCGGTACATATCAATAAAAAAAAAACAATTTCGTAGAAAAACAGATTTGAAAAAACATAGTTGACAAACAAATGAACAGTAAGAACAACAACGAAAACGCTTTAAAACAAATACAGCCACCGAAGAATCGGCATAAATGCCTGGTTGTTGACCTTCCGGTTTCTCGATTTACCGAAGGTATACGAGACAATGTCAGTTGCACTTCGGAGTTGAGACCGTGCTGTGGGTCACTGCAGCAAAGAAGGCGGGCAAGAGATACCGAGGCATCATCGAAGCAGCCGAGAGGTATGTGGCCACGGGTAGCAGGAGGAGGTGGCGAAGGGCAAGGAGCGCCGCGCATGCACCACGGGCAGCGTTCAAGGAAAAGGAGCGAGGCGGGGGTCAGTAAGGAAACGTTGGTCGAGAAAGCCAGAAAGGGGACGACAGACAGCGTAGCAAGGCACCAGGCCGCCTAGAAACGTCTGCATGGAACGGAAACCTACCGCATCTTGCTCGAGCCCGTTCTGTATTGTGTTTTGATTGGGAGCCTGCTGCCGCCTGTCCTGTTATGGTTTTAGTACTTTGTGTTGCCTTTCTCGCCCCCCCCCGAGCAAATGCGATAGCCGATACTGCGATGTTACCATCGTTACCGGCGGCGAATACAAGAGACGAACCTCGCGTGTAGTGCCTGTTTTTCGTTTTTGTCAGTAACCCTTTGCCGGTTCATCCCTGTGAATTGTTTCTTTTCTTTGTCGGTCGGTTGCGTTGTGTTCGTTACTTTGGTAGTATTGGAGCGACGATGGCCGCATTATCATCACTGTCGTCAGAGATAGCATGTCCGCCGCAGACCGTGCGGCAATTACCATGTTCATTGTGTAATTTCGTTTTTTTTGGCCCAAGAATTCTGGCATTATCATTTTCGTCCCCAAATAAATGAAGAAAGCATAAAACAAAACCCTTATTTTAACTATACTGTGAAAAAACGCTCTACTCACGTTCTTCACAGTAGGTTCTTCCGATCGGGCTAACCCGCCATCAACTTACGATATAATGTAAGAGTATTGGGCGGGGGCACAGAGTGTCCCCTGCAGGTCTGCCAATTGAGCAGGTCCTCGGAGAGTACTCACTTTCTTGGCCTTCGCAGAGACGTAGCTTTATTCGATTCCACGAGAGCCCCGGATGGCTTCTGAGATCGGAGGCACGTGCCTCTGATCTATTTCCTGACTATCCCGAATATAAAACGCCAACCTTATCATACGAAACCCATCCAAATTATATCAATTCGGATAATTACAGGCCTTTCGAGGCCGTATCTTAACAATAACTCATGCCGTCGCCCCTCCGAGCGAGGAATATCTACCCCACTAGGCCAGCCCGAAACCATAGCATACCATTTAATAGCACTTCATATCATATCAATTTAACAGTCGGCTAGCCTGGCGTTCCGACCTCCGCTGCGTTTACTTTGTTCATTACCAGACATCGGTTCCTTCTTACGTCATGGAATGGTTTCTCCCATATCTTAGGTAGGTGTTATTTAACGCTACGGTGGCTGCCGTACAGTAGTGTCTTTGCTAGGCCTGGCTCAGAGCGAGCATTTCTGGCGGAAACGCCGTTACTTACTATTTTCAGTAGGTCGTTAATGGCTGGAACGTTTGGTGTTCCCGAAGTACTGCTCGACGCCCCGCACGTCCAACGGCGGTGACACCAAGGTGCCGCCGATTCCTTTTGCGACGTCTCCCAGCTTGCCTCCATGCAACCTAACAAGCTGTGTGCAGGTGCTTGCCTGTTCGCTAATGATTCGTTTATTCTATTCGATCCCGAAGCCTCTGTTATTCGTGTTATTTTTCTTCTCCGACCACTTACACGTTAGAAAAATTATACCATGTTTTAGTTTGTTGAATTCTTCCCGCTGGTGAAGTTCAACTTGGAGTCTGGTATTTTTCACTCCATCAGGAGGCGCCCCCTGATGCTCCGACACCGATTTGATCTAACGCTGCGCTACTTTGTTCGTCGCGGACCTTGCGCCTGCTAGATTGTGTGCCTGGTGAATATACGGTGATTTCTTGTCTTTTTCCCCCATGAGGGAGATTCTGCGTGCCTGTTGGATCAACGATGAACTCGTCTGTTTTTCCAGTGAGGAAAAATCTGTCTACCTGGTGGATCAACGAGGATCTCCTGTCGGATTTTCTTGTGAAAGAAAGTCGGCCTGCCGCCTGGTGGAGCAACTGGGATATCTTGTCTGAATTTCTTGTGAGGGAAATTTTATCTGCCTGATGGACCAACTAGGATATCTTCCCCGTTTTTCCCGCGAGGATCGTTCTGCCTACCTGATACATCAACACTATCTTGCCTGTTTTTCCTGCGTGGGAGATTCTGTCTGCTTGGTGGATCAACGAAGATCTCTTGCCTGAATTCCTTGTGAAAGAGATTCTGCGTGCCTGATGGATCAACTGCGATATCTTGTCCATCTTTCTCGCGATGGAAATTCTGCCTGCCTTGTAGATCAACGAGCATCTCTTACCTGTCTTTTCCGCCTGGGATATTCTGTCTGCCTGGTGAATCCACGTGGATCTCTTGTCTGAATTTCCTGTGAAGGAAAATCTGCCTGCCTGATGGATCAACTAGGATCTCTTGTCGGTCTTTCTCGTGAGGGAAACTCTGCCTGCCTGGTGGATCAACTGAGATTTCTTGTCTGAATTTCTTGTATGGCAATTCTGTCTGCCTGGTGGATGTCTTCTCTGTTATGCCCGTGAGGCAAGCTCTGCCTGCCTAATGGGTGAACTAGGATCTCTTGTCTGCTTTTCCCGCGACGGGAACTCTGCCTGCCTGGTGGATCATTTAGGATCTCTTGATCGTTTCTTTTGTTCCGAAATTTCCGTCTGCCTGATGGATCAACTAGGATCTATTTTATGTTTTCCCGTGGATCGCCGGGGATATCTTGTCTGCTTTCCCCGCGAGGGAAATTCTGCCTGCCTGATGAATCAACGGGAATCTCCGGTCTGGATTTCTTGTGAGGAATTTTCTGTGTGCTTTATGAATCAGCCAGGAGCTCTTGTATGTTTTTCTCGTGAGAGAAGGTCTTGCCTGCCCGGTGAATCGACGACCATCTCTTGCCCGATTTTCACGTAAAGGGAATTCTGGTTGCCTTTTGGTCCGTTTTTCATAGCTTGACTGTTTTTCTATTGAAGTACTTTTTGCCTGCCTGAAACAACAAATATCACTTGACTGTTTTCTCTCTCCATCAATAGCATTCTCAATACTACTGCGTGATGTATCAAGCACAGCGTTTAGGCCTGTCGATATCGATGGTGGCGGCGGCCCGGGTATCGTTTTCTCACTATGAAACAGTTCCGGTGCCACCGACCCGGGTTGGGGAGCCGCGAGCAGTCCTACCGTCTTGCTTGCGTCCGCGAACGCCGCCGGTGATACCGTTCCCACCCCTTCCCTCGTAGAGCCCGTCGCAATGCCGGGGGTGGGGGAGACACGCTCGGTTGGCGCTTTCCGCGGTCGCTTTTGCACGAAATCCTTTCGCACTTTTGGCCTCTCCAGGTGCTAGCGCACACTCCGGCGGGCGGTTTCCACTCTGACATAGACTGGATTAACGCAGACGATGTGAATGCCGCGCCTGCGGCTTGGTTTCGCGGCTGCGCTCATGCCGCCGTGTCGCCGGAATCTACCGTTTTCCTCTTGATCGCCCCTGTTTTGCCCGCAGTCTTTTGCTGCCGTGCAAGTAGCCCGTTGTCCAAATTACCGATTGGGTGTTATATGTGATTCCGGCCCACCAGGCAAGAAAGCTGCTCGAACCGCGGGGTTTTCGGAGGTTGACCCGATCCGTTGGCCGGCGCCAAGAAGGCGTGCCTCTGCTGAAGCATTTCAGCAACATCCCGCAGTACCCCTAGGAAGTCCTTGAGGTTGGTGTAGATGGCCTCCGAGATGAGCTCTTCCACATCTGCCGTATGTGGGTCCAATCTGGCTGGGCGATGATCCGTCAACTCCTCCAGACACCCTTGTATCGCGTGAATCTCTTCCTGTAGCCCTCTTCTTGCCGTGAAGATATCGGACGCCGCCTCCGTGCCGTAGGCCATGACGATCGCCTGGGCCTTGATGAAAACATCGAAATGTTTGGCCGGGTGGCGTGGGAATTGCGCCCAGCCCTCGGTTGCCGGCGGCCCGAAGGCCAGCACCTCGACGTCGGAGAGAGTTAGCAAAATGCTCAGCATCTTACTGGTGGGTTACGCTACCTTTCGGATTAACTTCGAGAGCGTTGCCGCCGAGAGAGCAGACGACACGGCATGCTCTCCCCGGAAAATAAAGAAGATCGCTCTGCCTTCCTCGGTCCAAAGTTTGAGCTCCCTCTTGGCCGCGTCCTTGGCAACCATGCTGTGCGATATGCTCGCGAAGCTTACGCTCTGTGGGTTGGGCGGAAAGGCGCCCGCCACTAGTTGAGCACCGGCGTGAGCCGGCCCCCACTGGAAGGGTGCAAAACTTCATTTGTGGGTTGCTGACGTGTTGGGCGAGGTATTGCGATGGTTGCTGCATATGCTGCTGCGGGTACTGCTGCTGCGAGTGTTGCAGTTGCGGCTGCTGCTGCTGCTGCTGCTGCTGTAGTCTCTCCTCTATGGCAGCCAGTCTCGCCCCTTGCCCGTGGATCTGTTGTGACACCTGATGGAGCAAGACGAGGACATGCTGTGACGACGCTTGTGCCGTCCCCTGCGCTGGGGTCTGCTCACCTGCTCCGCTTCCTTTTCTTGCAGCTGCTATCGCGGGGTCCATGCTGAGTGTAATCAAGTACTAGGCGATGCCCCTGCTTCCGTTGCGTCGTTGCTAGCTGAGAAGGGCCCGCTGCCTCTTCTCTCTGACCCTCGTGTTCGCTTTCGCTCGCCGGGGCCCTTTGGCTCCCTTTGCCCAAATTCAACACCGTCTCCACACATTCCGGATTCCCCGACATACCGAATCCTACTTCTCGGATGGCAGTCTGGGTGATGCCCCGGCGCTTTTTGGTTGTGATCGAAGTTGCTTTGTTTCTGTCTTTGGTCTTACGATTTTCTGTTTCACTCTTGGTTGTTTCTGGGCAATCTCTCATCCACCCTGTCGTTTCTCCCTCCCAGTTCTACTTTGCCCTTTGTTTTCCCTGCAATTTGTCTCGTCTGCTGGCTTGTGTAGGTTGCGCTTTTCGCATCAAGTACGTTTGGCAGTGCATGTCCAACCCCTTTACCGCTTTTGCTAAGGACTAGAGGGGGACCCTCGTGTTGTAGATGTACAAATTAGTTATACCCCAGAACGAGCTGCCAGCAGCACAGAAAATGCCCCCCGTGTCTGGTGGCTGATGTTAACGTGCACGTGCGTTATCAAGATCGAGATCATGCTCGTGTTGAGCATCGTCTGTGTCGTACGCCAGAAGTACTAATGGCGATTGATACGCGTTGCTGTGGTGAGGATATGTTTTGCTGACAGGTCAGGTCAAGTTTACAAACTGCGGCCTGCTTGCTATTGTTTATAGGTCTGTTGTCATTGATGACAGCATCCGCGTGGAAGTGTGCTCGCTCGCAAGTTGTTGTAGCTGTTCTAGTCAGCTGTCATCTGCAAGCCGGTCGGCTCCTTGAACGTGAACGTACTGCTTCGAGTTGTACAGTATTCAGTGACGGTATGCAGATGATGCCGAAACTTTAAATTTCGAAGTCCCCGGGCGTTCGTTGATATGACAACGAGCTGGCGCCTCAGTCTTGAGTGTTGAGGAGATCGAGTTCACCTCGCCAAATTATACGGACTCGGGGTATAGCTGCTGTACAAGTAGTTTGAGGTACTGCTCCTGTAGCCGTTGATGGTGCAGCGGATGATGCTGATGTAGCAGATGGTAAAGCTGAAGTAGCAGCCGAAAAATCTGATTTAAGTTTCCCGGGTGTTCTTACATGGCAAATTTATTTATGAAGCCCCGAACATGAAGTTTGACACGTGGACTCAATATACAATGCTCGAGCCAGTTTCATGCGTAACTGATAGCCTCACTGTCTCTTTAGCTGAACCACAGTGTGGTGGGGATGCCGGTGGCCACGTTCTTGACGGAGGTTTCGGTGGGAGTCTTGCTGAGCTGGCCTTCCGTGAACTCGTAGTCGTTGGTGCGGGCATGAAAACCGATACCCATTACTTGCTTCCTGTTAGATCGACGGGTTACGCCAGCTGGTGCGGCTCGTCAATGCTTCCCGGAAGTTTGGGGCTATTTTCCAGTTCAACTCTTTAAGGATACTAGATAAAGGCCTCTGTTTGGTTGATGGACATACGAGTCCTGCCCCAGAACGGCAGCGTGGACTGTGCTCGCTCGTTGACTTGTTGACGGCGCATTGGCCCACTGCCACGCACGCATTGGGTTGCTCCTTGGACATAAATGTGCTGCATCTACTGCAGTTGTGCTGGGACAACAGGTACAGGTATCCGAACTGAGGCTGGAACTCTCGGACTTGAACCCCTTATTAATAGGAGTGTTTCTTGATAGAATAGCAAAATCCTGATCGATGGCGAAGAGCTCGCGCAATCTGATGCCCACGCCTTACGCATTGGGAAGATGGGGCTGATGTCGCCAGGTGATGCTAACTCCAGGCAGCGCTACCGTACGAGTAGCCCCAGGTGCTACTGTAGAAGCACCATGCAATTTAGCTGATGAAGCGGACTAGGCTAATGAAGCCGAAGTTGTCGATGGCGCTGATGTAGGTGCCTCTAGTGCTGATGAAGTCGCAGAAAGAGTAATATCTTCCGTAATTGTAGAATCTGCTGTGTACGTCGCAGGTACTGTTGATGTAGCCGAATATAATGAAGTTGTACGATCTATGGCAGCTAATGTGACGTTCTTTTGCATGGGAACATCGCCCGAAACGATTAGAAATCCTGTCTGGGTTGTTGCTGGACTGTTGGCTTCTGTGGGCAAGTCCAAGCGATTAATCGTAGAACCGCAGTGGTCGCCTTCACTCAGTCGCACACATTGACGTCGCCACGGTTAAGGTTCAATCGCTTGGTGATGCCTAGGTTGACCCCCTTAGCTGCTGCTGTACCCATAATAAAAAAAGGGTTCCGTCCAAGCCCGGGTACGATCGTGACCGAAGGCCGCACGGAAAGGTTGGAGCAGAGCCCACAGTGATCCATACCTGAGCCCCCGCGCAAACACAGATGAAGCGATGGTTGCCGTCGTCGTTGGTTGTCACTGTAGGGTTCAAGGGTACGTAATTGAGCAGAATTTGGTGGATGCCTTGGAGAAGTCGACTGTCGATGAACTGGGGGAACTTGGCGGTGATGCCATTTGGCAGAGCTCCGAGGAAGAAGATGCCAACCCTATCTGGACTTGAAGATGAAGCACCGGCAGTTGTACGATATTGAAAGTAGAACGCGAAGTAGCTGTGGTAGGCACAGCAGAAGGCGTAGACGGTGCGACGATAGACCAGAGGGAGATGCCCGCTGAAGAAGATATTGATCCGCTAGAGGTCGTAGTAGACTTTCAATGCGAAGTAGCTTTGGTAGTGGCATACGGAGCAAATGATTCTACGTATCCACCAATATTGATGGCGTGTGGTCGACGGAGGTGCTGGCTTGAGGACCGTTGTTGAAGTTGCGTTGGCAGATTTTTTTATCGTAGTGGAAGCGACGGCCATTACGTCTTTGCTGTCCCGTCGTTGAAGAGTCAATCCACGTTTTGTCGTGTTAATGCGTGGGGTGCAAGACGCACCAAGAGCATTTCATGAAAATTAGAATGATCCCCCATCGGTGGCTTGCGGAAAAGGCTATTTTGAACTTAATCACTTGGGTTTTTGCATTGTGAGCGAGTCACTGTCGCCAGGTATTGATGCCGTTTCGCTTTGAGCGAAGGCGCTTTACACATGTTAATAATTCAAGAATTTCCTCCGCACTTGAATGTACAATATGCTGACAGTTTATATTTGCGGCGCGGTTGCTTGGCGGAAATGTCGGCTTTGCTGTACGTTTGGTAGCGGGACAGCAGGCTGACTACATCGTTCGCGCTCGATGGAGTGAAAGCAGTTGCTGGCGGTAGGTGCACCTTACAGGCAGGGGTGGTTCTCCCGTGTCAGGCTGAGCAACCGATTTGTCACCAATTTTGCTGCATATTTTAGCTCTTGGAGATCTGCTCATTGCACAGGTTGCCCGACCACAAATGCACTGGTGTGTTTAGCACATGATTGTGTTAAGGAACGATTTGACGTGAGCGTCGTGTGTGTTATGGTGTAAAGCTGGATTGCCTACGTGCTACGAGCGTGATAGTGAGAGCACGACAACAGTCTCCCTACCTGCTTTGCGCGTATAGCTTGAAAACAGTCTTCTCTCTTCAATATACCTGTTAAACTTGATGTCGATGCGTCGTTTTTGCGTCGAGGCCGACCTGGATTTTGAGAGACATTTTTGGCTCTTTAGCAATTGTAAATATGTTCTCTCTTATTATAGTGCAACATGACGAAACCAACTGTTCGTCATTGTTTGGTGCCAGAGAATCTGTAGATCAAGGTGTGAGGCTCATTGCCTGAAATAATGGTGCGCGTCGAGGCTACGCCTCCCTGCGCAGAGATGCCGCGGCGGCACCGAGTGCCCGGGAAGGTTTTGTGAAGAAACGATATTAGTTGAAAAGACGCTCAATCAACGAACTGTGGGAGGCGAAGGAGCGATGAGAGTAGGGTTGGCCATAGTCAGATCGTCTCGAAAAGAAGCACGCACTATGGGTGAGCGTACTCCACTGGCGGTTGTACTGGCCGATCCCTCGCCTTACAGCAACATTCCCTGATACTCGTGATGGTAAACTATGTAGACTCCTTGATGTAATGCCAGCGTACGTCCGGATACAGGTGGACTTATATCTTTTAATACGATGTTCTGAATGTCGACGAGAGACTACGTCGTAGTATCGCCGCATAGTGTATTTTGCGATGTCCTAACTATGTGCACTCGTGCAAAGTGATTGCGCATAATGAATTGCATATCGGTATGTTTTGATATAAAGTCTTTATTCCACTATGTGTGCGAGATATTATCTGTCTCGTAGCTTGTAACAACAAAACGTGTCTCTCCTTGGGGCGATGAGCCGGTATGGACAAGGTGCGCTGGATGTCAATGGTTGTACCATTGCAAATATCAGTTTAGTGTGAAGAACACAACACACGCGTTTATGCCCCAGACTTCCGTTTGTATATATGCAACTGTTCTTTGCGCGGCCGTCCGTTGCCTGGATTCCCGTTTGGTGCAACTTATTAACGTACAAGCATCCCCAAACCCAACCGTATATCTCGTTGAAACGCAGGCACCATCGGGAGAAGAACTTCGCGCGAACACAGTCGTTTGTTAGGGTGATGGAACCACTGCCGCTGTTGCGGTGGGGAATTATCCTGGCCCTTCTAAGCTCTTGCGGCACAGCTCGTCCGGCTCTGGCAAACTCCCACCCAGCGTTTGACAAGCTTGACGATACGCATATCACCGACAAGTGCTGGATATATACGCACCTCAACAAATCCGGCGGGTCCACGGTGAAAGCGATCCTTCACCGGCACTGGGGACATCGATTCTACACCTATGACGGCCCCAAGTGGCAGAGGGGAAGCAAGTTCGTGTATTCGGTCGAGAAGGAGATTGGACACGGCCAGATTAGGAATGTGGTTGGCGGGGGATACGCTGAGGCGTTGCGACACTCAAGCGCCTTCGACCAGGAGTGCCAGTGGTTTACCGTGTTTCGACACCCGATCTCGCGCATGGTTTCCGCGTACTACTACTGCAAGACGTCTCCGCACGACCAGACGTGTGGATCAATTATTGTGAATGCAGCGCATGTCGACCTGATGACGTTCGCGAAGCACTGGGGAAACTTTGCCTTGAGGCAATTCTCATTGAGCTTCATTTCAATCGACGATGTCATGGAGTTTTCACGTACCGATGGAATTACAGCAATGTTGCCCGAAGCGGACAATGAGTTGGGCGAAACTCCTGGCTGGTACTTTGTCAAACTATACCTTGACGATCAGAGCCGACAGTCCAATAGTCAACCTATTCCGGACGCGGCCTTGTACGCGATGTTGCAGCCGGTAGAAGACTTGCTCCGAGACAAGTACTCTGTCGTCGGTTTACTCGAGGAGTTCAACACCACGTTGTCTCTCTTCAATACCGCTCTAGATATGCCTCGTTTTGACTGGCAAGAGAAATACCTGAGCCTCGGAAAATTCATGGTGGATAAGAGATACGAGGCCGAGAAGGCCGCCACGCTGGCGGAGGCGTGGACCAATTCGGAACTAAAGAAGCACATGCAACTCGATTTACAGTTGTACGAGCATGCCGTCGATGTCTTCCACCAGCAGGTGCAAGCTTACGGTATCTAGACGCAGTAGTGGATAAGTGCTTGTGGATTAGGCGGGAGGGCCGCCCACTTGATGTTAGCATCGTAATGGTGCCTGACCCTCGTAAGCTTTCGTTGGTGATGGTGGCCATCTCTGTAATTAGAGTAATACCTCGATAGTGCCGCCGTGTGCCAGTCGGAAACACCCGCACCATAGAGGCAGCTGGGACTACCTCGCATACTGACACTATTGGCTGTTCCTGTCTGTGTCAAGCAGGTTTCACAGGCACTAGTTTCGGTAGACGACACTACCCAGCCGGCTCTATAGGCAGATCTCTACCGTACGCTTGTTGGTAGCTAAGTTGTTGAAGCTGGGATCCACGGTAATATCCGCATCCTCAATGGACGTCTCAATATGACAATCCGTGGCACGCCGCCACAGGTATATATATGTGTTGTGGTGCACAACAGAGCGTTAAGAAGAAGCTGCGATATTGCAGTGGTGCGACGTTCGAATGTAACATAACAACTCATTTTGCGCAATATTTTCGGGAAGGCGTGCTGCATGCGCAGCGTAGCACGCGTTTGACTCCACGCAACCTTGTTTTGCCACAATGGAAAAACAACAATTGACCAACGCTACGTGGAGTAGGGGGGTCACGTTTGGAGCATTTTCGTTTCAACGGCCCGGAGTGACTTGGGCGAGTGACTCCCCTGTTCCTTTGTGGTCCTAAGCTCTTGTGCTGGTTTAATAATGCGGTGCGATTCCGCGATTGGAGTGCTAGCTACACTGCGCCAATATATATAGTTTTTTTCAGGGAGGTACAGACTCAGTCGTGCGAGTGGCTCAACTCCTGAAGTAACAAAGGGGTACCCTACTGTAAGTCGATTGCATGTCAGTCTGGTCCTCAGGCAATGAATTGGGTTGAGGTACGTTTTTCGTGTAGTCGTAGACAACACTGAATTAAACGTGTGTTTGGCGCATTTGATCAAACGGCTCCGGGTGAATGCTTTACGCATGCATGATATTTCGAAAGGACATTATACGCGTCCAAATACCCTTGGTGAAATGATGTTCGTGCGTATATTGAGGCATTTATGACTACCCAACCGTTTTGCCACCTGGACGGTCTCAATGTAGTGCTTTTCGGGTGACTTTTCGTGTACGTAATGCAAACGGTGAATAATTCAACGACCCCCCCCGGGAGCCTTCCGCCTCTGCAGGGGTCTTACACACCGGAGCCATAATTAATAACTTGGACATTTTCTGCTTTTTTGATGTAACCTCTTTTCATCTGCCGTTGTGAGTTTGCGAACGTCGCGCACAACCAGGAATGATGGCGTTCCGGGTGAATAACTCCACCCCACCCGATCCCAGGGTTTGTCGGGTCAACGTACCCACGCTTTCGTATGCAACGGCAGTTTGCGCTGCTGGAGTACTAACGGCGTTAGGGTAAGGCTTAGGGTTAGGGTTAGGGTTTTTACACCCTAGTGCGCCTTTAATAATAAGGTATGTCAAGATCATTTTTGCAACACCATCCCTCAGACCCATACCGACGCCCCTGCCGAAGCTTGTTAACAACTCGTGGTGGAAACGGACGATTTGCCGCCTCACACTCCTTCAAGAACGCCCCCTCCACGCCTTCGCCCAGGACAAGAAGAAATGCTACCAAACTGCCAGTGTTTAAGACCCTAGTGCGCCTATAAAAATTATTTGAGCTAAGATTGTTCTTGCAACACCATCCCTCACACCCATACCGACACCCCTGCCAAATCTTGTTAACAATTCGTGGTGGAAACGGACGATTTGCCGCCTCACACTCCTTCAAGAACGCCCCCTCCATGCCTTCGCCCAGGACAAACAGAAATACCATCAATCTGCCAGTGTTTTACACCTTAGTGCGCCTTTAATACTGAATTATGTTGAGATATTTTTCGCAACACCACCCCTTACACCCATACCCACACCCCAACCAAATCGTGGTAACTCGTGGTGGAAACCGAAGATATGCCAACCCAAACTCCTTCAAGAACGCCCGCATCACGTCTTCGCCGACGACATTAAGAAATACCACTAAAATGCCAGTGTTTTACACCCTAGTGCGCCTGTAATAAACCTATATGTTGCGATCGTTTTTGCAAGGGTTAGGGTTAGGGTTAGGGTTAGGGTCAGGGTTGTACACCCTAGTGCGCCTTTAATAATTAGTTGTGTTAAGATCGTTTTTGCAACAATATTCCTCAGACCCATAACGACCCCTCTGCAAAATCTTGGTAACAACGTGTAGTGGAAACCGAAGAAATGCCGCCTCACACTCCTTCAAGGACGCCCTCTCCACGCCTTCGCCCAGGACTGGAACAAATAGGGTTGTACACCCTAGTGCGCCTTTAATATTTAGTTGTGTTAGGACCTTTTTTGCAACACTATCCCTCAGACCCATAACGACCCCTCTGCCAAATCTTGGTAACAACGTGTGTTGGAAACCGAAGAAATGCCGCCTCACACTCCTTCCAGGACGCCCTTAGGGTTAGGGTTAGGGTTAGGGTTAGGGTTAGGTTTAGGGTTAGGGTTAGGGTTAGGGTTAGGGTTAGGGTTTTAGGGTTAGGGTTAGGGTTAGGGTTAGGGTTAGGGTTGTACACCCTAGTGCGCCTTTAATAATTACTTGTGTTAAGATCGTTTTTGCAACAATATTCCTCAGACCCATAACGACCCCTCTGCAAAATCTTGGTAACAACGTGTGGTGGAAACCGAAGAAATGCCGCCTCACACTCCTTCAAGGACGCCCTCTCCACGCCTTCGCCCAGGACTGGAACAAATAGGGTTGTACACCCTAGTGCGCCTTTAATATTTAGTTGTGTTAGGACCTTTTTTGCAACACTATCCCTCAGACCCATAACGACCCCTCTGCCAAATCTTGGTAACAACGTGTGTTGGAAACCGAAGAAATGCCGCCTCACACTCCTTCCAGGACGCCCTTAGGGTTAGGGTTAGGGTTAGGGTTAGGGTTAGGTTTAGGGTTAGGGTTAGGGTTAGGGTTAGGGTTAGGGTTTTAGGGTTAGGGTTAGGGTTAGGGTTAGGGTTAGCGTTGTACACCCTAGTGCGCCTTTAATAATTAGTTGTGTAAAGATCTTTTTTGCAACCATATCCCTCAGAGCCATAACGACCCCTCTGCAAAATCTTGGTAACAACGTGTGGTGGAAACCGCAGAAATGCCGCCTCACACTCCTTCAAGGACGCCCTCTCCACGCCTTTGCCCAGGACTGGAACAAATACCACCAATTCTGCCGGTGTTGTACACCCTAGTGCCCCTTTAATAATTAGTTATGTTAAGATCCGTTTTGCAACCATATCCCTCAGACCCATAACGACCCCTCTGCAAAATCTTGGTAACAACGTGTGGTGGAACCCGAAGAAATGCCGCCTCACACTCCTTTAAGGACGCCCTCTCCACGCCTTTGCCCAGGACTAGAACAAATTCCACCAATTCTGCCGGTGTTGTACACCCTAGTGCGCCTTTAATAATTAGTTATGTTAAGATCCGTTTTGCAACCATATC
>JABAKD010000030.1:600000-1004664 GCA_012845835.1 Undaria pinnatifida
ACCATAATCGTCCCCGCCACCCGACACCACAATAGTTGCGCTACTCAAGGGCATCCCGTACACGGTATACCAGCGCCAAGATCAACTTCCACAACTGCCGCCGCGCCCCCCTGTTTTTACATGCTTGGTTGCCGCACGTGCGAAAAGCTTATGCTTCGGCGAGGGCGAACTGAAAAATCGTGACAACTCTTCATCCCTACCCCCGCTGCCTGACCCTCTCGCGTCATTTGTTGAGTGTACCTGACACACAAGAGTGTAATGAAACGGTTCGGGGGGGTACATAGAGACAGCAGGCATGCTCCTCCCACACGCATTTCATACTCGGGAGGTGAATACTCTTTCACCCTATGTTCTGTGATAATCTGCATCTTCCGGGTTTCTCTTGGCTTTCTTCTACTTTCTGGGAATGGTTACGACTGGGTCGACGTTAATACTCACGCTCCATATTGTCGGATGGCAAGCATAGTAATACTATACATCTACCCTTCGTGTCCTGGCATCATGACCGCCCTGCTATGAGCCTATCCCGACCTGACCCATCGAGTCAGCCACTTGCCTGGTAGAGGTCACAGTAAACGAGACACCTTCTCGTATCGGCGAAAACGAAGTCGGGCCCGTCCATCAGCGTCGCCCTGTCTTGCTCATCCAGCGTCAACAACGGTGACAGCCACGACAGGTCGGCGTCTTCCGCCGCCCGCGGCGGTTCCGGGATGTTCAGCATCAGCTGCGCGAAGCAAAATACGACAAAATCGAGCGGCGGACCGGCCACACATTGACCGTTTTGCAAGCAGCAGAAGTTCGTGTGTTCCCAAAAATGTGCGTGCAGGTCCACCCGCGTTAACTTTCGCAAAACATTTCAAAAAGCAACGGAACAACCGGGAACCCGAACCAAGTCCCTGCCCTGGCGGGGGGCATGCTCCTGCCCCTGCACGAAATACAAGAAAACGCAGAGGAACAGCGGACGAAAAGAAGCCGCCCTTAAACCAGCACACTACTAAAACCCCATCGTGATGCCACTTTAGATTTTGATGACACGAAAACCCTTGCAGCATCGCCCATTGCAACAAGCGCAACCAGGGCGCGTGAACAAGTTTGTGATGCTTCTACGGGTACCGCGGTGAACAGCTTCATCACAGCAACAGCAACAAACATACGCGCTTCCTATTAACACCATGCTTTACAACGCCTATCAGAGTGCGTGTGCCTAAGAACACCCCCAGAAGCCCCCGTTCCTTCTGCTCCTTGTTGCCCTGAACTTTCAACGATGAATACGTACGTTCCGCTTTCTGTTGTTGTGGCGGGCGTAAGTCTTGCTTCAGCTACGCATGATACACACGTGTACCACTATTGGTTTTGTTGAATGCCCGATTCACCCCGGAGGAGCGTCTCGACCCAGTTCATGTACTCCGATCGACTACAGAACTCTGCAGACATACACCATATAGCGCGACATTGTCTGTCCACGAAGAATTACACCATTGTTTGAAATCGTCCGTGGATTGGTGTGCTATATGCTGTCATATTGTCCGTCCAAAACGAATGACACCGTTCTGCCTCTCGCCCACCTGTGACAGCGCCTCGGCAGTCGTGGGCTCGGTGTAGTCGTCACCGTACTCGTCCTTGGTCAGAGACAGGTGGGCTCGGATATCGGGGGACATCGCCCGTATCTTGTGCGACATAAACCAACCAACAAAAAGCAGCAAGGAAAAAGGGCAAAAGAGCAATAACAAGCGGCCGTACAAGGTGGGGAAAGGAAACGAAACAATGGGCGACACTCGATCGATTTGACCAACATTTCGCGACATTTGACAACAACCGATCACGAAGCACTACAGTAAGAACGACCGTAAACGCGAGGAAAGGATACACAAAGGATGGGTGACGCTCGATAGATCTAACCATCCCATCGTGATCTTCAGCAACAACAACGCGAAAGCCAAAAACACATAAAATCGTAAGGTGTCGAAGTTGGATACCGGGAGGGAGAAATTCAATGCCCTATCGCACTCCCTGCAACGCGACCAGAAGAAGCCAAAATTACCGGGCGGATTCAAGATTTTAACCGACCAATCATATCGTCAAAGCACAGCAACAGCCCACACATCGACCAACAAGGTCTCTGCGGGTAAACAGCGCAGGGTCCGACCACACAACACCACAAGACCAGCTAAACCGGAACACTCCCTCCCCCCCCCCGGGTGGTCTCGCTCACGTATCGCATGGACGGGAACTCGTACGCCTTTCGCTCAATGCACTTCAGGACCCAGCGATACCCTACCACGTTGTACTTGCCGGCGGCGATCATATTTTTCACCGTGATGGAATTCTTGCTGCCCACTATGACGAATGCTGTGCTTGCTTGCGGGTTCGCCGTCACCCTTAAAAACGAGGTGAAACACACAACGGCAGCAGGAAGGAGGGTGGAGGGTGGGCGGCGGCTCTCTCCCGAAAAAGCCCAGCCTCGCTGATTCGGGGAGGTGGGGGGCGCTGTGAGGGGGGCAATATCCTGGGCTGGGGAAAACGGCTGACCGTCATCTTGGGTATAGCTCAGAGGATCACAAAAGAGTCGTCGACACAACACAACGGGAAAGGTGGTAGAGGTGCGGAGCATTCGGGAATGCGCGAGGGGGCGCCGTTCAGCGCGTTACCGTGCCGATGTATCAACGGCCACTACTGATGTTACCCTGAGAAAGATAAAAAAAAAATACAAATACAAGTAATACCTGGCATAAAATAAATATATACTCAACATGTCTAAAACACTAAAATGGATCGTCAGCAGGCGGAATGGTAACTATTTTGTCGTACAATAAAAAAATTGTGTGGTGGGAAAAAGAAAAACGCGCGACTACATATCTGACGCAAGAAGGAATGCGAGGAAGCAATTTCGGCGGCAACCATGCGCACGCTTCCTCAACATCAATACCATACACATTCTAGCGCTAAGTGCTGTTGTAATTATTTGTCTTCCGACAACGTAACAGTAGTAGTGCATGCCGTAATTGACGTAATAAACCACCCTGGGTGACAATTTTTTCGCGTTCTGTTTCGTTCCATCACCCGGGGTGGGTTTCCTGTGGTACAGTTTTTTTTGTTTCTAATCCCTTATCCCCTCTATTACCTTCGCACTATTTATTAATCTTCTCTGAACGTAACCCAGATCCAGGGTCACTTAAGCAAGCTCTTCTCGTCCTTTCCCACACGGTACGCGCCTTCATTTCTTTCGCGAGAATAAATCAAAATATTCTTCCCTCGTCAGCGTGCGTCGAATGGTATCCAATGAACCCCCGGCGATAACCTGGCCGCTTTTTTTTTTTTACCATCAGGGGTATTTTCCTGTGGTGGGTTGGTGTCCAAGAGAACGGTGTTATCTTGCGTCAAAAAGATAATCCAAAGCTCAAAAGTCGACACAACACACCGAAATACCACCACTCTTCTCAATTCGATCTTCTCCCTGCGTCCTCACTTGGATGGTATCTACTACAGCAGTAGTGGTCCCTCATACTGCCGGTATGTGTACTATAGAGGGAAACACCTGCACTATAAAGGAAACCGGCACTGCTCCGCATACTGCCACTACTGGTTGTTACCATCTGCGGCAAGCGATTTCACAGGCACTATAGCGAGCAACAGGCACTATCCAACCGGAAATACCGGAATTATAGCGGCAATCGGCACTACCCCGCATACTACCACTACTGGTTGTTCCCATCTACGGTACGCGCTTCCACAGGCATTATAGCGGGCAACCGTCACTACTCCACCGGCATTATAGAGGGATCTCCACTGTACCACCATTGGGTTACACATTGCTCCAGCACCGAATATTGCAGATAAACTCACAAGCCACCGTTCGTTCTGATAAGATATTCCATATCTTGCTTGGTGAGCACGGTATCCTCATCTCCGCCCGCGGCGTCTTTTCTCGGTGCCGTGGAGCCCCACCAGGTATCAACATCGATCTCGTCAGTATCATCGGCAGTCGGCGCCTGGAAAAACGAAAGGAAGGGGGTTGCGACCCAAGGCAAACAACGGGGATGTCGATACCTATGGAGGCTTCCCAAAAACCGGGCCGTCTTGGGAGGGCGAGTTCTCAGCCCACCGCCCAACAAAATCTTAGTCGGTCGAACTCACAGCTGACGTACTTGCAACAATTACCGACGACGTACGAGGGTCTCCTACGGGATGTGGTGGGATTGTGATCCGGGGGGCGTCATAAGATGAAAATGGGGAACACAACCGCTTCTATGAGCCACCAGGCATACCAGGTACAGCCCTCGCGAACTCTCATAGCTACCGGGTATACCAGGTATAGCTCTCGAAACCAAGAGGAAGCGTAGTTAGCCCCCTCGCACGTACACGGGCAAGCAACACCGACCAGCCCAAACGAGTGTATGCCATACAGGATGTAAAGCTAAAAAAGTAGTCTTGAAGCTGAAGAAGAAACAATTAGTCGCCGCGCAAGTAACCGGGCAAGCGACACCGACTAGCCGAAACGAGTGCACCAGTCTTGAGTCTTGATATAAGCCACTTTTACTAACCACAAACCAATGTGAATGTGCCTTGTATTTCGGCTCAGACCGGTATAACTTAGTTAATACTATCAGCGTATAAAAGTTCACTGATATCCAGGGTCCGCCGTAAGCTCCCCGAAAGTAACAGCAAGGCCCAACAAACACGTCGCCTAGGCAAGCATCGATAAGATTATACCGCCCTTCGCTGTTCTTCGATCTCGAGTCCACCAATAACTGCCCTAGGGTATGCGGGAAGGGCATTTACGCGACCTCCATGGCAAGGCTCCTCAGCCGTTGAGGAAGATGACGAACACATGCACCCCCGGTATCCAACAAGTACGAACACCGCTACTGCCTCGACAAAACACCGCGTCCAATCAACACGCTATCCTCCTTCGGCACGCATGTGTCGGGACGCACCAAAAAAAAGAAATCCATGCACAAACACAAACATCACGCAGTCCATGCCAACAAGAAGAAAATCTCAAGAAGAACAAACAAGCTAAACCCCCTACCCCCCCCCGCCCCCGCCCCCCCCCCCCCCCCCCGGCATGCTCACCTTGGAAAATCTAGTCCCTATCACACACCTCCCTGCGCGTTTTAGGTTGCCTCGTTCGGAACGGGGAAAACTAAATGACCCCGAAAACAAAAAATCTATAGAGCTGCCAGCGAGCAGAAAAGGTCACGAAACACAAAAACAAACCATTCCTCTGCGCATAATATCATCCCCCGATTCCCCTGCTCACAATCCCCCTTGGCTTACCTTACAAAACCCAGTCCCAATCACGCACATCTCCAGCTGCGAATTCTGCGTCACGAACACGCTCTGCTCGACCGACACAGCGTCATCCCTGTCCGTCGCAAACAGCTCCGACACTTGCCGCCCCCCCCCGGCCCCGCCCCGCCCCCTGCCCCTACCGGCGACCTTGCGTCGCTTACCCTCGCCCCCCGCCCCTCCCCCTCTACCGCTGCCACCATGACTGCCGGCATACTTGCCCCCACCAGTTAGTGACGTGGAAGTTCGGGGACACGCTTGTAACGCGGCCAAATCCGCAGTGTCGTTGCAGCCCTCCGGCCCCTTATCGAACCGAATATGCTGCACCCGGGGAAACCTGGTGTTTCGTTTCATTTGGGAAGGGGCTCTTCAGTCGGGTGTATTCCTGGAAGTTGGATTACACAAGGCACCCTTTTTTCGGGACCAGCTTTTCGTCGAACAATAAAAAACCCGCCAAAGAAGGGCAGTGTATCAACCATCTACTGCGAGCACCCAGAAGAACGACTACCGCCATTCCACGCACGCGTCGCACACCTCCTCACGTTACGGTTCAGGTACAGCAGTAGGTGTCCCTCTATAATGCCGGTATGTGCCAGCGGAAAACAAACCGGCACTATAGCGGCAACCGGCACTACTCCGTACACTACCACTGGAGGATATTCCCATCTGTACCAAGCGATGTTACCGGCACCATGACGGGAAACCGGCACTACCGAGGGACTCCTGCGGGGTTGCACTTTTTAGGCCAAAACGTTTCTTACCTCTTACCGGTCTTGGGCTCCTCAAACGTAGAACTATCTGCTAGCACGATCATCTGTACGAGCATGTTCGTTTCAAGAACTACTGCTGTAGCGCTTACAAACGTTGGTCGGGTTGCGCGAACGAATTCTTGTCTTCGAAGTTACGTTTCGGGTGAAATATTGACCTCCTCGTGTTTGGAGCTCAGGAAAATTCTTAGAATCTGCTGCACCCCTAGCGGGAGATGGTTCATTACAGAAAACAAACCATTCTCCACTCCCGGCACCCCGGGCTGCTTCCAGTAGCCGATGTTGTAATCGTT
This sequence comes from Undaria pinnatifida, assembly GCA_012845835.1. NCBI lineage: Eukaryota > Phaeophyceae > Laminariales > Alariaceae > Undaria > Undaria pinnatifida. Next base: position 606,350 of record JABAKD010000030.1, read on the forward strand.
AATCGTCACTAGGAGGTTGCGGGTTGAAACAACATGGTCGGGTAGGAATCACTGAAAATTAGTATTGAAACCGTCGAACACAAAAAAAAAAACAACGCCGCACCAACCCACGAAAAAAAAGGCTAGAATGCCAATATATTTTCGCCCGATTTCGCTATTTTTTCGTGGGTCGGGGTTGGCTTTGGCTTGATATGCTCGACGGTTTCAATATTTTCATTGTAAGTTTTCCTACCCAACCAAACTTGGTGTGTTCGACCCAACCTGCAAAAAATAAGGTTAGAATGCCATTTTTCGCCTGTTTTTCGCTATTTTTTCGTGGGATGGGTTTGGCTGTGGGTTTGTTCTGTTCGACGGTTTCAATATTATTATTACATGTTTTCCTACCCAACCAAAAGTTGGTATGGACAACCCAACGCACGAACAATAACGTTAGAACGCCATTTTCGCCCGTTTTTCGCTATTTTTTCGTGGGTTGGGTTTGGCCGTGGGTTTGTCTGGTTCGACGGGTTCAATACCATTATTACGTGTTCTCCTACCCAACCGAGATTTCGTATCGCGAAAACACCCTAGCTTCTCCCTCTGTAGTCCCGCAAGGACTACGGACCTTTGGCGCGCATAATTAAGCCTGGCGGAAAAGGAGAAGCAGTGATCAGGGTAGGGCTGACCATCGCATGATCACCTCGGGAAGAAACACGTTCTACGGGTAGATGTACTACAAGGGGCTGTTGTATTAGCTGGCTGTCTACCCTACAGCAACATTCCCTTATACGTGATACTTGTGGCGTTAAGCTAGATGCCCTGCAATATTATCAACTTCTCGATAAAGGTAAATTGATGTCGTACAACGTACCGACTAATGAGGAGAAACAAATTCGTAGCCTCGCCGCACATTGCGTTCATCCGATATCGAAAGTAAGATACCCAGTGTACTCGTGCGTAGTAGCGACAGCACACCAACTAAATACATACCAGGTACCTGTTATGGACCTCACAGCCTATATCCAATACGCCCCCTGGATGAAAAGTCAGTAGCTAGGGGAACCTGATACCCAGAGAACCAAAATACAAAAAATACACAAACGATAAAATATCATCTCCAGAATGTACCTAGCGCAGCCGAAAGCACGCTGCATATGTAGCGCAACAACACTCCCAGCGGAATAACACGACTGCGCAGACGCATGGAACATGGCCAGAATTGACCCCCAAGAGGTCCTGCGTAATGCTATTACTTGGATTCCACGGGTTGCTGCATTATACCCGTTTCTGACATAATAGTGGCGGGGGGGAGGGGTGGGGGGTGAAAAAAACACGAAAAAACGGATACAATACCGAGAATGAAACTTGCCTCATCGTGCAGAAGATGCCCGGCCAATCCCTGGCTTTGACGATCTCCATGCACTTAACCTGTAAGCACACGGAGTCCTCGGGAGCAATCCACTTCGTCAACTCGTCCTTGCCTGGGTTCTTGAAGCTGAAGTGGGGTGGATCGCTGTCGTGACGTTTATCATTTTACCATCGGACGGTTTCATTTTTTATGCAAGGCGTTTCGGTATCGTGTGTGTTGTTTCGTTGTACACATAGGATAGCATAAAAGGATTCGCCCGGAGAGGGGGGTCCGTAGCCACGTGAAATGAATTGTCACCGTAGCCGCAGACATAAAAGAGAGCAAGACAGAACAGACAGGACAGGCAGGACAGAAAACCGCAAAGAGAACATGCAGACGAGACAGACGGACAGGCCGCCAGGAAGACAGAATGTCAGGCAGACAGCAACGCAGACGGAGAGACGCAGACAGCACCGATAGACAGAGCAGACAAACAAAAGTAGAAAGAAACGAGACATTTTTTAGTCGGGTTACCTTGGAATCCAATCGAAAAACACAAAACACCCGCAATGGGTATAGCAATGGGTCTAGGAGAGGTACTTAAACACAGCGCACTTGGGGTGCAAAACAACATGCACGACGAGCCGCTGCGATAAAAGCAACCAAGACAAAAGCCACGTTGAGCTACACAGCATGTTTCGGCTGGTACACGTACCTTCACACGCCGCAACGCCATCACCCAAAAGCCAACAAAAAAAATAACAGAAACAGAACGGCATCAACAGAACAAACTAGCCCCACAAGAGGCAGCACATAAAAACGTCAAAAACCCCAAAAGGTGGCACATGACCAGTGCCAAAGAAAAAATAGAAAAAAAGCGTGGGTGGCATCATGAAACACACGACACCCCAGAGAAAATGGCGCAGGGAGACTGGTTGCAAATCGCATTACAGAACGGTTTGACGTATACAACCAGGGCCGCCGAGCGGAAATACTCAATACGTTGAGATGGAAACTAAAATCTGATTGTTAAAAAATGAAAAAGCGCCCTCTTCGTGCAGCATCCGTTGCTTCCCTGAGCACGCAAAAAAGAGGACTTGCATGCGCGCCGACTGCAACTAAACCTTCGTTCTCCAAACGCCCGGCCGACTACCTCTCACCTGCTGTCAAAGGTTTTCCATGAGCCCTCGAGGCGTCCGTTGAGTTCTTCGAGTTCGTCCTGGGAGTACCCGCTACCCACCTGCCCGCAGCGCGGCAGACGGCAGTGACGTTGGGAAGGTGTATGCCGGAAGGGGTTCCTTTTTCGAGCAAACAAAACAGCATGACGAATAGAATAGGGCAATAACGCAGGTACGTGACACACCAAGCGCAATACATGGTTGGGTGTAAGCAGAAAATGTCGGGAACCGTGGCCGGCAGAGACAGCAACGCGAAAAACATTACGTCAACGGAGTCAGACTCAATAGCTTTTTCGCGACAATTGTCGAACACCACCCTGAGATAACCATAGCCCCAGACTACCAATGAACGCGACTAAAACAGCCACTGCTGAAAAATCGCCGACAAGCCGCGTCACCACCGAGCAAACGATTGAATTTACACCGGTACAGTAACGGTGTACCGGGACACCGATGGTTTAGATCCAGTACTTGGTGTTCAACCATGGCTGTAATCCGTGGCCACTACTCCACGAACGACAACACCTGACAAGAGACTCTCAAGAGGGATGTAAATCCAGGCTCAAAACGATCCACCAACGAGACCCGCATGAGGGTTACAAACTCAAGGCTCAAGACGATCCACCAACGAACGAACGAATGAACGAACGGACAAACGAACGAACGAACGAACACCAATGTCGGCCTCACAACGACCCCACCACAGCCGGGTCGTGTTATTCCACTTCTCTCACCCTCGTAATCGGCCAGAACTTAGATGGCGGGCTACCGTCCGCGCTAGGCACGGCCACCCCCAGCAAAAATCTCGATAGGAGCCCCGAGCGCATCCTGCCGTTGGCGAACCCCGCGGCGAGGATGAGAAGATCCAAATCACCGGTCTGTTCCGAGTACTCCGGCTTCATCTTCACCCACAGCGCAAGCTTTCGACTCCCGACTCCGATCTGAGGATTCGGTCAAAAGGGTTTTTCCGGAGGTCAAGACAAGGGCCACGACAAAAGGTAGCACGTTCTAGCTAAAACATATATTGTCCGAATGACCGGGGGGGGGGGGGGCTTCTAATCCCAAACAAATCGTCAGAAAAAATTCGTCATCCTCATTGTAGCTTTTCTATTGTCGAATATCTACCTAGAATGTGGGATTGTGCATCGGGATTGTGCATCGGGCGCAACTTTTTTGGGTCTCCAGCGGCTCAAGCGAGGAGGGTTCCCGACCCAGGCTACCATAGGGGCGTTACCTTTGGGGCCTTCTTTTGCAGTGTCTCGGGGTCACTTGTGCGATAATGGAGGTACCCTACCTTACCGCAGCCTTGACCGATACAAAGTTCGCAATGAATGGAACGGTAAGCTACGCACGCCAAACAAATCGCCTGAAGTATTTTTTGGTCCATGAGGCGCAGTCAGTCGCTCTCGCGAGTGGTGCAAGCCTGGTGGTGAAAAGGGGGTACCCTTCCCTATCGTAGCCTAGGTCAGGCCTCAGAAAAAAAACGGTGCACGTCTACCGTAAGATGAGTCTTAACCCCTTTAGAGCCCAAAAATCCCCTCCTAATACACACTCCACGTATTTGCCCCAAAAACGGGTTTCCAGCCGAAAAGGCGTTAAGAGGGAGGGAAAAGGCAGGGGGGGGGCGGAGGGGGGCGGTGGACACTCAGCGGGACTCGGCTCGGGCGGGGCAAGGACGTTGTAGACGCGTCGCGAAGCGAGGCCGGGGTTTCGTACAGATGCACTTTCCGACGTGACCGAACACGTTTCGTATTGGTGTCAAGTTTTGTGGTGGTTTGAAAACACACAGAGGTGCGCTACAGTAGGTAACATAACGGTGTCTTCACGGTTGGTGAAAAAGACATAGGCACGACAAAAAAAAACGGAACAAAAAAAACCGATCTATAACGCCCTTCATGTGGACGGACAAATCGTGTATCATAGCACGCGCAGCTCAAGTGCAGCGATGATTTTCGACGAAATCCTCGACCGCCCACGCGGAAGTGTGTTCATACGGGTATTACAAAGTTCTCCTCCGGAATATGCTCGGCTCGAAATCCCGGGGGTGTCTTGAGGTAAAACGAGGGGGAAAACCTTTCACACCTCCGACAGATCATGAACTAGATCATATAGATCATATAGATCATATAGATCATACAAATTATACAGATCATCTACATCATCTACAGTACATCGCCTATCTTCCATTAGGAGATGCTGTGCTCGATCGGTATCTGTACAGTACAGAGCCATCCCAGGAAACACGTGCTAGATGATGCAGATCGTACGGCTTTTACCGGGTAACGTGAGCCAGACTATACAGATCTTCTCTGAAAGATCTAGATCATCACGTAGGGATAGATGATCTGTTCCGTTCGAGGTGTGCAACCTTTTTAAACAACAGAAAAAAAAATAACCACCACGCAGCAAGTAATCCGGCAAGCAACACCGACCAGCCCAGACGAGTTGATACGTATAGTGACGCGTTGTTAACTCATTTCACAACAACAAAGAGCTCAAGAAATTCGACGCAATACAAACGACTGGAGCCCCCGAAAGCTACCCCTGGTTTCGACAATCCTATCTGCACGATGACCGCCGAGAAAAACAGCAGGCAAGCGACCATGCGCCCCATCATTGACCGCGTTGGAATCGTCCCATGTTCTCAGGGACAAAATACTTGGGAATAGTGTGGGGCACTATTTTCAGCAGTAAAAGGGTTACAGGGTGCAAGTCGGGCCGCGTCGCGTGTTGATCGAGAACACCAATCATGAGCCGCGGCTAGCGACACGCTCTTCATATAATAGCAAACCCAAAGGTGTAACGCTCTTTTCTTGTCGCAGATATCGCGTGTCAACAGGTAGAAGACAGAACAAGCACAGACCGAGATATTCTGCATCGTGTCTGCCAACGTTCAAAGCAGACCAACACATTCGGTATCGGGAAAGTCCGAACGATACCGCGCGTCTACTCGCCATGTAGTGGCTGGTGAGGTCCTTCACCACCAATCCCTCCTCGTTCCGGTGGATGGCGCGTTCTTCGAAGAACTCCAACAGCTGTTTCTTGCGCTCCGCGTCGTTTCCCGAGTCCACCTGCAAACGAGCCAATGTACTCGAGGCTCGATACACAGCATGATGACATGGTTTGACGCATGCTACAGCAGTGGTTGGTAGCAATTTGTATTTCATGGCGTCTCTGGCTCGAGGAGCTTTTATATCTCACCCGAGAACCGACCTGGAGAAACATTGTAAGCTAAGCCCGACATGCAGCATCACGTGCTATACAGGTATCTAACGAACGACAAAATTAACACACATTGGGAATCAAAACATAATGCGTCCTTCCTCAGCTGAACTCGTTAAACACCAACCCCCCCCCTCCCCCCCCCTCACAAAAATAATATCACAGTACGAATACCTAAAATGAAAAACAAATACCAACCATTATAGTGGACAAAACATGGGACCCCTCCCGTTTCAAAAACCCACCCACATAGTATGTTACAAGTACCAACAACGCAGCTTGCAAAGATGAGCATTGACCCGAAGTTCGTCAAACTCGCGGCTGACGTGCTTAATTTTTTTTTTATAAAATAATTTACCTCTCCTATATGTATCATCTATCGTCCATTTATAAGACAGCAGAGCAGTACTTCAACCAAATTTTACGCACGCTACGATAAAGGCATCAAGGTATACCTTTTTTTGGCGAAAACGGCTTCTGGATGTCGGGGTTCCTTAACCCCCTTAGAGCTCCAAAATCCCTCCCTACACTAACTTCAAGAAAATTCGTAAAAAAAAGGGTTTCCAGTTGTACAGGCGTTTAACCCAAAATCGTCGGACATTCATTACTGTTTGGCAATTATTTCTCTTTGAATACCTAGGACATGGGAGTTTCTTTTTTTTTTCATCGGGGGGTATCTTAGCACTTTTATTTTCCCCCACATCAGTTGAAGGAAGAGGTCTAAGGCTCATGAAGTGAGGAAGCCTCAGAACGAAAAAAAACGGTGCGCCTGTACCGTAGCCTGCGTCTTTTATTTGGGCGTTAGCCAAAAAAAGGTATACCGGGGGATATTTATTGGGGGGCTACGATACTCAGCGACAAACGTTTTGGGCTCAAACTTCAACTCCTATGATACCGTGCGCTAGCGTGTTTGCGAGATACAAACTTTGGCTTCGGAGTTGGAAAGGAGAACATATAATGCTGCTTGTAGTATTGAAACCGTCAAGCGTTACAACCCAAGCAAGGCTAACCCAATCCACGAGAAACTAGCGAAAAAATTAGGTCAGAAACGTGTTTCGCTGCCATTTCTATATGTTCCAACCTATCTTTATCGTGGGATGCCTGGCCTTGGGTTTCACGACATTCGTCCGTTTCAACACTATTTCATAAAATTATACCAACATCGTCGGCTGTGAGTTCGACAACTTAGGGTCGATACTCATCGTTGCAAGCTGCGTTCTACGCCGGCCGCCCGTTTTTAGTTAGTAAATTATCATGATTCGTCATTGTTGAAGGCAACATTAAACACGTACTGGTACAGCAGTAGAAAATCCTAATGGATATTAGTAATGATCATTAACGTTTTTAAATGGTATGAAAAGTAGAGTCCCATACGGTACAAGGGTATTTTTTCCAAACATGAGAAAAAAAAAATGGAAATCGCAAACGCCGTATTTTAATAGTAGCACGGCGGGATTGGACAGTTGGACAGGCTGTGCGAGTAAGTCCAATCAAACGATCAGTCGTTTCGTCGGTAACGACGAGGCGTTACGTCGGTCAGTCCGCGGGAACCGAACGGTAAAAGCGCTAAGCTCACATATTTGCGCTGGACAATCTCCAACCGGTGTTTCTTTTCCGTTACAACAGCTTGTAGCACCTTCAGCCGAGCTCCTAGCGGCAAGGCCTGAAAACAAAAAGAACGGAACGGCCGCGAGCAAAAACAGGAAAACACCGTAAAAAAAGGAGGGCTGACGTGAGAGGCAGGGGTGGGGGTGGGCATGTACTCCGTATCGTGCATGGCCGTAGTCTTAAGACCATGCATCCACACATCTCTACAACCCCGGGAAGGAATGCGTCGGGTTTTCACCAACAATGCAGGCATTGCATGCATCAAGCGCGAATTACCGTAAAGTGTGCGGCGAGTCGCGTGAAGGGTGTGCTTCACCCTACGAAGAGTCGCTTGTCAGGCGGGCGTCGGCCCCGTGTGCGAAGTTTCTTGCACATGGATGGCATCGTTAAATTGCTTTATTTGCTTCGTGGGGGTCAGGGGGGGGGGGGGGGGGGGGGGGGAGCGGCATCGCACGTGCAAATCGAGGCAGGCGAAATTGTTATCCATCGGCCAACTTCTACACCGCGGCTGCGACAGCCACAGGGGAAGCGACTATTACGCAGAGCGGCAAAAGAAACGAAACAAAAGGCCACAAGAACCCTGCCCCTTAATAGTCCTCTGAAAACGAACCACGCCAAAGCAGCATGAGCGCTTATCTCCCCGATACTCGAGTCTTGTCGTTTCCGGCGTTTTTCCTCATACACTCCTGTTGCGTAAATCAAAGGAGGAGAGAAACTAAGGCACGAACAGGAGAGGTAAAGAGGAAGATATCGATACGGCGAGCGCAGTGGGAGGGGGGTGTAATCACATTGTTATGCATCGCCGGAGTCTGTCAGACAATAGACCCTCGCTTACCTACACGGAACCCACTCTGAACAACATTCGCTGATCAGCACTTGGCTCGGCGTGTCAATCCATGTGCATCAAGGAGGAAACCGTAACCGTCATCCTCCATGAGCCCTCCTTCTTCGTTACCATCACCTCGTCATGCAACCACCACACACCATCCCCAATCCCCGGGTTTTCATAACAGCGCATAATGTTTTCCTAGCGTTCGCACGCGTGGAGTGCACCATATACGTATCAGATATGCGACGCGCATCACAGGAGTCACACCTTCACAAACGAATGGGTAGATACATACGGCATTATTCCCTCGACACGCATCGCACCGGCTCTTTATCCCGCCCTTGTTTTCGCGAATTAACATAGAAACATATATCTGAATGAAGTACGTCCACGCCGCACACCACCCCGGTGCTCCGGCTCGAGAGAGATGCGTGGTCAACGGGCAAACGGCTGAGGCAAACCCCCACACCTAGCCTGCCTCCATCTCACTGTAACATTTCCAGCCTTGAGTTCGGTCCCGGCGGCATGAGACGCTTGCGTGTCTCTCATTGCGTTGCGGACGATCTCGTCAAATGCGCCCTCGTCTTCCGCCCCCTTTCCTCCTGCGTAGAGGATGTCGAACACCACGTAGAAAAGCCACCGCGTGCCTGTTGGGGGGGGGAAACGAAAAAAATAAGCCAGTGTAGGGATCCACAGGCATCCTATCCCTATCGTTGTGGTTTCCCTGCCTCCGTGAACCAGCCTTCCCTCCCGAAAGCACCATCGCCGTTACAGAAAAGAGTAGGGTGGTCGGGTGATTAATCTTCCACGATCACAACGAAATCAGAGGGGGGAAAAAGTCAGGCATCCAGGCATCTAGCAGGAACAGAAACGGATCGAACCCCGTTTACGTGCACGAAATAGGCATATCAACCAAGAACAAGGATGCCGAAGGTGGCGTGATGCTCAGGGGGGCGTCGCGGGAACAACAACAAAAATTACTTTTTTCTCTTATCCGGGGTGGGAAACACCCAACATTCTTGACATTTCAAAGATCAATGCGCCTAACATCGGAAGGGCTGGCTACCGCAGGCAAGGAAGCCCCCCCCCGCTCCCCCTACGTAGAGCGCGATATTGTGTTGGGCGTATCAACGACCTGCCGGTGAGTTCATCCCACGCTATAGGGGTGCAACATATTCTAAGGAATTTCTGAGCTCCTAACATGAGCTCAATATCTCACCCGAAACATACATGGAAGGCTTTCGTTCGCGCAACCCGGCCAATATTTCTATACGTTAGTCCTAAAAAAAATACCAGGTACACTCGTACATTTATCTAGCCGATGGGTCCACCCCTGACGAGCTCAACCGGTCAGATCGGCAAGAAATGTTTCGCCTTAAACTGCAACCTGTACCGCACTATAAAGGGATGATTCCGGGTTCCTCTTTCTCAGTCTCCTTCCTAGCAGGCAAAGAAATACACGCGTCGTCTCCGCTGCGTATGGTTTGTGTTGGACGCACCGACGACCTATCACTCCCACCTTTCTCGGCCTCCTTCCTATCAGGCAAGGAAACACGCCCCTCCACTCCCCTACGTGGAGCTTTTATTTCTGTTGGACGTACCGACGAACTTACCGGTTCCTCCTCCCTCCGTCTCCTCCCTAGCATACGTCCTGTTCGAACCGAAGGGCACCATGCTGCCCGTAGCGTCGTCCCAGGTAACGACCTTAAGATCGCACAGCATGCCAACAGAACCAGAAAACAGCTGGGTTGTGGGTTAGCGCATGTGACGGTCACCCCTTTTTTTTTTCGCGGGCAGCGCTCTGGGTGACTTTGTCTTTAGCAACTCTGTGTCGCTGCATGCCGATGGGCTTCAAAAAACAACAACAAAGCAGGTCGCGTAGGGACTCGAAGGAGCGAGTGGCGAAGGGCTAGAACGAGGGCCGCGGTCACATCCAACCTTAGAGCATAAGGCAGAAAAAAATAGCGCTAACTTGTACACACCACAAACCAAAGCCCAACCCTCCCTCCACTCCAACTGCCGTTCCAAGTAGGATGCCCCTCACTCTTCATGCGACTCGCCGAACACCTCACGGCGTTTCGCGCTTGGTGCATGCGACGTGATGGCTGCGTGGTCGTTGAAAACCGAGCGTGCTCCATCCCGGCATCGTAGGAATTCGAGGGTCTATCGTCATACAATTACGTCTATGCGTGGAATGAGTACAGCCCCCCTCCCCCCTACCCCCTCATCACAATCTGCGCCTTGTTTCTTTTTCTTTTTTTTTTATATCCTCCGGCGGATGGGGAAAAATAAAGCTTTAGCTCACCACACTTCCACGTATTTTCATACGCGTCGTGTGTCGATTTAACTCAGCTGCTTTCGCAGCCCAACGCTAGCTGGCGCACTAACTGCGCTCACCTCCCCATCAAGGATGCACTTGTGTGCACTGACGCCCGCAAGGATGAGCGGCGTCAGCACCGGGCCATACTTATCCGTGTAGTCCTTCGCGTTCCGGGTGAACCACATCACCTTTCAACCCGCGATTGCGTCACATGCGTGCGACAACCCATCGCCGCCAGAATAAAAACAACAATACAACGGGACAACAAAGCGCAGAAGGAGGTGGGAAGGGGTGGGTGGTTACATTGCTGCCATTGCATTCCCGGCTGCAGTAGTGGCTGCAGTAGTGGCCCCTCTAGAGTGCCGACTGAGGAGTGCCGGTTGCCCTCTATAGTGCCTGCGAAATCGCTTGGCATAGACTGAAACAACCAGTGGTAGCAGTATGCGGAGTGGTGCCGGTTGCCGCCACAGTGCCGGTGCTTCCCTCTATAATGCACATGCCGGCACTACTATAGAGGGACCACTCCTGAACCCATACAGCCATCGTGAATTACAGCGTACCCTGGACCACGTTACCTTTCAACCCATGGTTGCGTCACATGCGTGCGATGTGAAAGCCCGTCGCCGCAAAAAACACGACCCAACGGGCCAACAAAGAAAGGAAGGAAGAGGCAAGAGGCGGGTGACTCGGCTACAGCCAGTGAGGAGCTTCCAATAGTGCCGGCATGAGCCAATCCAACATACCGGCACTATCCAGGGCACTATTAACAGCACTGTCTTAAGATAGGATTAGTTATATAGAGAATACCGTAGAGAGTTCAAGTCGTGCTAAGCGATTTCACCGGCACAATAGAGGCCAGTGGCACTATCCAACTGCCACCGCATTAGGGCCAGTGGTACCATTCAACCGGCACTAATGCGAGCCCCCTACCGTGCTGTCCTTCGGTCCGCGCGTATACGAGAAGGAGGGTGGGAAGGGGGGAGCTTATCCGGTACTGTCATGTGATCCGTGCAGACAGCCACGGGGAAAAACACGCAGCTGTGGCCCGACGCGTGCTATACACGATAGAGGCACTGGTAGTACTTGTTGCCTGAAACGGTTTTTGAACTTCGGGGCACATTAACCCAAAATCGCCCGAATTTCTTGCGTGTGTTTTTCATTTTCGTTTCTTTATGCCTACAACAGTAGGCCATGTTATTGTTCATCGGGTACAACTTTCATTGCTATCAAAGTAAGTTTTGGCCTCAGAGGGATATATACTGTTAATAGTATACAGATACTGTTAATAGTGTACATACACTGTTAATAGTGTACATATACTGTTAAAAGTGTACATATACTGTTAATAGTGTACACATACTATTAATAGTGTGCAAATACTGTTAATAGTGTATATACTATTAATAGTGTACATATACTGGTAATAGTGTACATATACTATTAATAGTGTACATATGCTAGTAATAGTATACAGCTCCTCAAAAGGGAAGGAGCCTCAGAACAAAAGTGGAGCACGTGCGGCATTACGAGTATGGCCATGCATGCTATAGACGCGTGTGTCGCATAGCTAGCTCCTTAATTTGAAATCCAGTCCGGGCACACACTCTGCCCCAGCAGAACGAGCTGCTTCGTGTGGCCGATGCTGTAGTCCTCTGTAAATTCAGGGATTTTCAGGGGTGGGGTGGGTCGGGCCGGGTTAGGGTGATCCGACGATCCGACCTGACCCGCGAATGAGAAGTTCTCTTGACCTGACCCGACCCGACCCGACCCGACCCGATCCGACCCGACCCGACCCGACCCGACCCGACCCGACCCGACCCGACCCGACCCGACCCGACCCGGCCCGACCCGACCCGACCCGGCCCGACCCGACCCGACCCGACCCGACCCGACCCGACCCGACCCGACCCGACCCGACCCGACCCGACCCGACCCGACCCGACCCGACCCGACCCGACCCGACCCGACCCGACCCGACCCGACCCGACCCGACCCGACCCGACCCGACCCGACCCGACCCGACCCGACCCGACCCGACCCGACCCGACCCGACCCGACCCGACCCGACCCGACCCGACCCGACCCGACCCGACCCGACCCGACTCGACCCGACCCGCGAGACATCGTAAACCTCCAGTTTCCGACCCGCGGGTCGCGTCATGACCCGAACAACAACGCAGTGTAACATTCCCCACTCGAGAAGGCGCCGATCACCCCCTTCCCCCCCGCTGCTACGGCAGCACACGTCGAGTCACCTTGTCGCCTTCTCGATGGCAAAGCATCCTTTCCCCGTCAATTTTGATGTCCATGCAGAACGGCCGCCCACGCATGCTGGGGATGATTCGGTCGACATCGTACATGAAATTCTTCGCCAACATCGGGGAGAAGCTGGTGAAAACCTGACAACGGCAACAACGACGACGACGACGACGACAACCATCACCGCGCACGAGGCCCAGACACAAAAAACATTTATGATTTCACATACTGTATATTTCTCGCGAAGGACTTGCTTCAATTATGCGCGTTGCTTTCTAAGAGGTATTCGACCCCAAGGTCATAGGAGCCTGTCCTGTGTCCACGGACTCGAACATGGCGATGGCACCACGGGCACATCCTACGGCAGAGGAGGGCCATTTATTTTCTGCGGCTCTTCATCGGGGCTATTCATTTGAAGAGCCCTGTATGTCACCCCAAAACCGGACTTTTTCTTTTTTAGTAAACTGAAAGCGCAACCCGAATGAGCAGACCCAAAGGCCAAGGTAAAAAAAAAACACATATACTGTATACTCCAAGAAATCCCGACAGTCTAACGGTGTTAGGTTAACGCCTTTAGATTCCCAAAGCTCCTCTTTATACGAACTCCAAGTAAGATGTCCCCAAACACGAGTTTCAAGTTGTAAAGTCGTCATGGCGCTTCGCCAGCCATAGCTAATTTTTAGCCAAAAAGAGGTACTGTACCCCTATTGTAGAACGTGTCCAACGCGATACCATCGACAACAGCGAGGGCGGGAAATGCCGAGACCCGAGAGGGTATCAAATTGTGGCCCAAGTCAAGCCTCGCCGAAAACAGCAGACGGAACATTGGTAATCGAATCGTCTTTGCCACAGACTTAAGTCTTCAGATGCAATGCCGTTAATCCCCGCTGGAAAAAAAGGTTGGACAATGGCAGTCGACTTTACCTGCGTCGTCAGAACGTGCCATGCAACGGCGACTGGAGGCGTCACCAGAGACGAAAACAAGCACTCGGGCGTCAATCTTGCTACGCTAAGAGCGGTACGATAAATCTGTCGGGGAATATTTAGCCCGCAATACACGAGCACTTTGCGACGTTGACGCCACGCAAAGCCTCTCGTTCGCAACAGCTTCCGTCTTGGCGAATTTCAAGTGGATGAAGCATGATAATTGCATCAACGAGTTGTGCATAGCCGTCCCGCACGAGGCGAGAGGGCGACCACGCCCCGAAAAGCAAAAGCCAACGCTCCCCGCGCTGGCCTGCTACAAAACCGGCATCCGCAGCAACCACAATTTACCACTAACCGTAGCGGCTTATGGTCGGCAATCGCAACAACGAAACGCTGCGACTGATGAGGACGAAGGGTATGGTATGGCCTGTGTTCGTAGTGGCTCGGGATCACTCGCGCGAGTGATCTCCCCGTTCCTCTGTGGTCCTAATCGCCCGTGGGTTGTTTTCATTTTCCCATTTGAATCCGCAATGGATGGGGAAAGCTACGCTCCACCAAAAAAATCGCCTAGCGTAATTTCTTCCGGGAGGTACAGTCACCCGTACGACTGGCTCAACTCTAGCAGTGAAAACGGGATACCCTCCCTACCGTAGCCTTCGTTTGAGACGACACATAGCGGCTTTATAATAAATACAACAACAACAACAACAACAACAACAACAACCTTATTACCTCTATCGCAGTGACTGAGTGCTACGATAGAGGTAATAAGGTATACCACTTTTTTTTGCCAAAAAACATTTTCTGAATGTCGAGTTCTGGTCTTGAAAACATGATTGCTTTGTGTAGCTATTAATAGGCCACGACGGGATTTGTCATTCGGGCTGCGCTTTTCAGTTTGCTTCAAAATCCGTCTGCTTGGGTCTGGTGAAGAGCTCCCCCGAGTGAGAAACCACCCAAAACAATTAGCGCGCGTCAACCTTTTCATGTGCCCACGATTGCTAACCGTTCTGCGACCCGTTCATACGGGCCCAAAAGCGACGCACACGATCTAATCCAGAGGCTAGGAAAAAGCTTAAGGCACAGTCAGAGTATCTGCCGTCAAGCCCCAACGCTTGCCTCACAGCTTTACTGCGTCGCAGTTCGAACGCGGATCTCCTGCACCAACACCACCACCACCACCACCAGCAGCAGCAGCAGCAGCTCGGATTGCTTCATGTGGCTGATACTGCCGCTGTAGTCGGTAGCTTTTCCCTCCGTCATTTATTGCATTTGAAGCCCGACAGGGGATAATACGAACATACCTACACGAGGGCTACGACAGCGGCATCACTATATCCGATTGGCGTGGCGCTCCTAAGCCCGAGGAGCCACCCAACCGAGGGCCCACCCAGTACGGTTGGAATACCTTTGGCGCTGTACACCGCAATTCGAAACAAACCTACTGTAGGCCATGGAACAGTTCACCGGGTTGCCTATTTTTCTCATAAAATGTTGATTCTACGACAGCCCCCCCCCAAAAAAAAAACACAACAAGCCTGGTGGGTGAAAACCCGACGTGCTCCGTCCCGGCAGAGTAGGGGTGCGAGGGTCTGTGATCATACGGCTACGGCCATGCACAAACTGATTAAAACCCCCCCAAAAAACAAGCCATTTTCATGAACGTTTCATGGCTGCTCGACACGAGGAAGGACGCAATACGACGACAAAAAAACGTCTTCACATAATTGATTGCTTGCAAAGGGCCATCAAAAACAATGACAGCCGGTCCGTGATTCAGGACATACGGCCGGGAGATGAGTTTCAAAACCGACGACTTCGTTGAAGAAACGTTGGGAGGGCTATCGTAGAATGACTCAGACGTCAGTGCTTGGGTGAAAAGCTATAGATTTCCTCAAAGGAAGAGGAGTATCCGAAAAGGTAGGCGCCATATATGTGTAGACTATACCCCTACGTATGGTACCATGCGTCTGAGCTGGCTTGGCAAAAGACCACCACTCTTACCTCCACGTTCGACTTGGATCGGATGGAGCTGTGGCGACCAATGAAAGCGCTGCAAACCCTTCTGAGGCTGAGAGCGAGAAGAGGCAGAAACAAGAGGGCGAGCAACAATGCAGATGAGTGGGGCCGCGAAAATCATATGCAGTACGCGGGAGCAAAAACATTACTACGCTCAGCTTGCGAAATGTGAGTCATTCCAAAGACGCTCTTTCAACATTTTATAGAATCTTACGAAGCGTATCTACACTGTGTCTGTTTTTTGTAATGTATTTCGGTCGGCATTTTCAAGAGCGTCCATCACAAACACCAAGAATTGTCTTTGATAACGCCTGCAAGAGGGGTGGGGTAACTGCATCCACGTGATAGCAGAATCCGAATAACCAGGCAGCTCCCACCCCCCAACGAGCATGAAAAAACAAACAGCGAATACACCGTCAACACCGGTGGGCGAGAGTCGCGTCATCCATATTTTGACGCATGCATACCTCGTGCGCGCTCCACTTTCACCATACACCTCTCGATACTTGCCTGGTGGTTCTATTGTACTCGTCCAAAGCGTCTGGGTGGAACCTCGTGAGTACGCCCTTCTTCAGGTGAATCTTGAGTTGCTTTAGGATGATCTGGTCCCGAATCGAGTGCACACGCGCAGACAAACAAAGTGAATTGATAAAACAGCGAGTGGCGCAAGCACAGACACGCAACGAAACGAAGGGTGCGGGCGGTGTCACAGAGCCATCCCACGGTGGCGTTTGCTTCGGAAGTTTCTGAGCTCCACAACATCAGGAGCCCAATATCTCACTCGAACCAGGACTTCAGCATGACTTCGAAGGTATTCAATCGCACAAAACCAACCACCATTTCTGTGCGCTGGTCTCAAAACAAATGCCAGGTATGCTCGTAAAGGGGTCAGACTGACCGGCAGGTACTCGCTTGGGGAGGTCAACCCGCACAAAACGTCGGGCCCACACAGTGCAACCCCTACCGCACTATATAGAGATGACTCCACAGAGTCACCACCCCTGGTCGATGGCGCCGCCGAAAACTATAAAAAACCAAGTGCAGCCGACGCCACACCCCTTGCATGACGAAAAAAACACGGAGTGAAATCAGACAGAAAATAAAGCATGATCTTGGTGGGTCAATGCCGCCGAGCAACAATCTACCACGGGGCGAACGGGAACCGACAAACAAGATCGGCACCATCTGCTAGAGTAGTCGCTGCTCACCCTGACGAGCCACTTCTGGTTCATGGGGCTGCAGTCCACACGGATTCTTCGAAGCACCTCCTCTCGTTTCGCATCGCTTGTCGCTTTCGCCAGATCGTTCAGTGTTTCGTTCGCCTTCAAAAGCAAGGAAAAATTACAAGTTCATCGGCCTTAGTCCTCGCACTTGCTCTGAGTCTCACGGGACCATGGCATCACAACCAATTTTATGCCTCACCTACTGCTTCAGGTCTGCTTCATGGTGTTGCGAAAAACTAGCCAAATGAGCATGCGCGAAATTGGCTAGGGGTACGTACATGCGTTGTGCGGTTAGGCGCGGGCGCGCTCCGAAAAACTGGTGCGTGCCGCTTGACAAAGAAAACCAAGTTAGCATTATCTACCAAACCCCCTCGAAAAAACACGTCTCTGTCAGCTGTTGGTGCAGAGGACCGGCACTACAAGCGCATTGCATCATTAATCGGAGAAAGGTACAGCTGGTAGACAACACCGAACAAGCGACGCGAGCGACAAGCCCACCAATCACCGACACCGCCACAAAGCTGAGAAACCGACTGCCGGCAAAAAAACACAGGGGAGCACTCCACGTGGAAGACAGGCCTCTCTGCGGCGACGCGTAGTTACACTCCCTGCCCTCAGCCAGCCGGCTTTACATTGGCGGATATCGATATTTTCTTCAATAGGTATTGCTTTACGGAAGGATATTCGATATACATCGGAACGGCATCTACGCTATATTGTCGGAGGGCGATAATAATAATAATAATAATAATAATAATAATAATAATAATAATAATAATAATAATAATAATAATAATAATAATAATAATAATAATAATAATAATAATAATAATAATAATAATAATAATAATAATAATAATAATAATAATAATAATAATAATAATAATAATAATAATAATAATAATAATAATAATAATAATAATAATAATAATAATAATAATAATAATAATAATAATAATAATAATAATAATAATAACTAAACTCACCAGCTAAAAAGAATAGCGCCAACACGAACAATTACACAAGACCTAATCATATACCTGGTACCTGGTGGCGTTAAAAGAGCGGGGGGGGGGAATAATAAGTTAGTTTTGACCTTCAAGGGGGACGATACGCTACACACGCTGCACAAGTCCACCCAATATCAAGTTTTTGTTGTTTTATCGTCACTTTTAGTTTCCAGCTCACCTCGTAAGAGAGTTGTGAAGACTAATTAAATCATACCAATTCAAGACAAGAATGGCTTTCCAACTTCGAAGCACACGATATGCACTGTCTTGATACACGAGTATTGCTACAGCCCTATGTTACGCTGCCGCCGATCATTCAATGTAAGCATTGGGTTGGATGAGGCCTCCTGCCCCGGTCTGTTCTTCTTCCCAGCCCTCGCAGGGAGCCTAGGCTTGAACGGAGTGACCGTATATTGCGTCCACTGCTCTAGTGATTCGCACCAAATGCTGGCACCCATTTTTCGCCCCAAACACGGATTCGTCTCATCGGATAGCGCGATTTGACTGCCTTGCTGCTCTGACCTGCCCAACCGTCCAATTGGTCTTCTCCACAACTTCCAGGCCCGGCGTGTGCGTCAAAACATACTCCAGGGTAAGAGGGAAATCTGCCGTGATCTGCCACCTCGTGTCACCCTGCGGTTATGTTCCGCCAACCACGCAAAAAAAACAAACAAGCGAGAGGAGCGAGGGGGGTTTATCAATCATGATGATGAGGATGTTCTGTCACACTACAAAATAAAAAGAAGTAGGGGAGGGGGGGTTCAACCGGTGATGAGGGTGCTTTCTACAGTTCCTAATTGCCCTGCAAAATATCGCTCGTGGCCCCAAAAACGCGCTAAAGAAGCATCCCGACGGAAGAAAAAACAAAAACAAACCAATGAAAATAAAGAGCTGGGGATTACTGCTTCCTATTGTCCTGCCTCCACATGGTGAGTATCCCCCACAAGTTAGAGGAGGGTGCAGGCCGATGAAAACCGTGCGAAGGTAGGGCAGGACAAAACCTCACGACGTGCTGTATGTCACCAAGAGTCGACGGAACGATGAGAGCTTCAGCTTCTCGATGATGATGATCCGGGTATCCTCCCAACGACCCAAACGCTACATCAAGCAGAATCGCGGCACCTTGGTCGCGGGCGCTTCACCGAAGAGTGAGTCTCATTCGAAAGTTGATCGCAATGAAGATAGCCCAGTGACTACTACCAGGTATTCTGCGAGAGGCCGAATCAGTAAATCCCGCATTTCTCCCAGCGTGGTCGTCAAAACGATTATATTATTAGTATTTTCCCTATTTCCGTGCTACATTGGGTTTCTGCGCAGCTTCAGCACCTCTGCATACAGGGCAAAACCTAAACGAATACAATCCGATCAAAACCATTCACACGTGGAACCGATCAGATCCCTCCCCATGACGCAAAATTTTCGAGAGCATACAGATCCCAGGTCTATATGGCCTGCATGGCCGATAGATAGCTCATGTTGCCGGGCGAGAACCGGATGATCTAGATTATATGTCACACTTTTCCAGGATTGGATCTGTGCTAGACAGATCCCGCACAAAGCATACCATGACGATATACATAGGATGATCTGGATGATATGTCACACTTTTCCAGGATTGGATCTGTGCTAGACAGATCCCGCACAAAGCATACCATGACGATATATATAGGGTCTGTAGATGATCTATAGATAATTTGTATAATATGTATGATCTATGCGATCTACATGATCTATATATACATCTATATGATCTACACTATCTATGAAATCCATATTACCTATATGATCTAGATCGTGATATGTCCCATGTGTGAAACGATTCAGCTACATTGGTGTCCGTCGTGAGCAAAAACACTTGCCGGCGAGGGGTTCTTGCTTGGGTCCGTATACGACCGTAATCGCGTGTAGCCTACGTCGTTTGTCGCGAAGTACAAACTGGCGAACATCTTAGCCAGCTTAGCCGTTTTCATGCCGTACTTGTCTCTCAGGTTGTCCAGCTAGGCAGCCGACGTTGGGGTTTGTGCACGAAAAGCGGGGAACAGGAAGGAGGGGGGGGGGGGGGGGGGGGGGCAGAGCGGGATGCCCTTGTTAAAATATTTGTTACCACTACCAAATTAATCCCACACTGATTCCCAAGTAGTTTGTCTCGAAAGACGTGGGTGCAGTTCTAAAGAGGATATGCATATATATATTAAGACACTTCAGCCGTGAGATCGAAAATTTGGTCGAAGGTTTTATTTCGAAAGCTGCGTTTATCCACGCCTCAGGGTCAAAACAGATCCATCGTGCATGATATCACCAACACGCGCGAAATAGTCAAGAGAAGGCTTTCGACGAGCGAAGGGGAAAAAGGGAGTTTCCCGTGTGGCCATTGTATTTGCTCGCAAGACAATGACTTGACCGGCTCTACACCGCCTCATATCAGCTGCTGTAGTGGCACCCGTACCCCCATGCCCACCCCTACCCTTCTGGCGAGTGCATAGGAAGATACGTTGCCTGCGTCGGTGGTAAGCGACTGGCGGATTAGGGGGAGTGTACTCATCACCACACATGGCAGTATCCTTAATATTTCCTGGCATTCCTGCAAACGCCGTGACGGAGCAAACCGGGTTTTCACCTACCATGTAGGCACTGCTAGCACCAAGCGCGAAGCGCCGTGAGGTGTTTGGCGACGCGAACCATTTGTGGGCCGGGGGGGGGGGGGGGGGGGGGGGGGGGTAGTGCCTCGAATTGTATTATGGTATAGCACCTCTGGCAGGATCAGACGCATGAAGGGGAACGCGCTCTCTTGGCCCAGCCGAGCTAAGAATGGAGTCAGCAGGTCGAGCTTCCCCTCCAACTTCGATTGCTCGGGCATCTTCTCCAGGCTTTCGCACACCTGTCGCGGGACCAGAAATCAACCATGGCACGGTTAAGGCCACGGGGGACCCAAGCGTCCCCTAGTCCCCGGTTTTCCGGTAACTCTAATATCTAGATGTTTTATCGGAACAGCAAAACACATGGCCAGGTTAACACGCTGCGTTCAGAGCTTAGGCTGGTTCGTGGAACACAGACCCGGAAACCTGTGAAAAAAAAGGGCTAAATCCACAGATTCTTCGAGTCTCGTCAGATCGGCGTCCTTCTTGTTCTCAGCAGAGGTCCACAGCTCGACTTTAAGGAATTGCGGTGGTCGAAATTTGGGGTACACAAAACGAGACAAGGACGCCCCCCAGCAGAAAGTATGCACTCCACTAGCGGGCTAGCTACAGCTGCCCCCAAGCAACCACGGCCCGCGAAATTGAGGGAGGCTCCTGGTGGGGTGTATGACGACGTCGGGTGCGCCAGCCAACAGTCGTAGGCAGCCAGAAGCGACTTACGAGATGTTTTCGTGAGTTCGAACTTGCGAGCCAGCAACACCAAAAGCTACCGAAATCGCTGAAATACTTCAATTCACGCGCGGGAGCCTAATACAACGGGTACACCACCGATGAAAAAACGGTTTTCACCAAAAGCTTGCTGCTCACCAGGCGGATGGTATAACTCTCTTGGTTGTCTGAGGTAGGTGTTGGAGAAAAGGAGAGGGACACTCGAAAGAGTGGTCGTTAGTTATGGAGTCCAAAAAAGGGCTAAGAGCACCTGAAAAGCTCTGTATTATGGGATCTTTGCTGCATATATTTTCCTCAAAATTCGAAATAAAGCTCTGGTTTGCAGATGCCATACTCTATTTTTAAGTGGTTTTATATGTACGTGAAACGCCTCCATAAGAGCGAGCTCCTACTCAAAATATTCCTGTGTAATCCCCGGTGGCCTTAAGGCGCGTATATAACCGTTGTTTTGTGGCGGCAAGCACCGCTTACAGAGCTACAAAGCTACAGCAATATGACTAGACAAGCGAGGTAGTCTTTATCATTCACGACCGTCTGTCTCGCGGTAACGTGAGAGCGCGTCGCAGTTCGACTTGCTTAGGGCAGCAGGGCGCCCATCTGCGGGTGTGGGACTCAGCAACACACACACAAAATTGAGACACCACTGTTACTGCTGTACTCGGATCCAAAGCAACAGAGCCACAGAGAGCCTATCAAAACCGCGTTGATAGGGAGGTAGGGTGGTCATTTGTCGCCTGGCCTAGGCTTACATCTTGAAACTTGATCGCGCTGGCCTTATGCTCTGGTGCGTAGGTGAACCCGCCAGCGTCTGCTTCTGTTTCTGCTGCTGCTGCTGCTGCTGCTGCCACCGACGAGGTGACAAAGAAGGCACACGCGGCGTGGGACACGGAGGAGGGGGTTGGCATAGCACGGAGCGCCGCGCGGTGCGACTCATGCATGCGCTTGCTGTATTCGGCGAAAAATGTACTTCGCATAGCCCTAATTTCATACTTCGAAGTATGGTTTGTTTCCCAAAACGCGGGCGAAGTTCGCAAGCGGTCGACCCGGGGTGCATTGATGCGCGTAGGGGATTGCGCTCGCCGGGACCATCAGCCTCTAATGCTGCTGCCATTCCTCGATAACCTCACCTGAACAGGAGTGATTTCCTTCGGAGTCGACTGCGACAGCGCAGCCTGATCCTTTTTAATGCGGCAAAAATAATTCCACACAAGTTCCAAGTAGTTTGTCCCCAAAAGCGTGCACTTGCTTCTATTAATACGTTTTGAGACAACCTGAGCTACACTGAGCACAAGGTGGTTTCAGTCCACAATCAGCTGTCCGCAGCCAGTACGAAGTTGTGCGTAGAGCTCGTGTACGGTGATAAGATACGAGGTCGCGTATGTTGTTGTTCTCAAATTAACTCGCATAGTCAAGTCCGTGGTAACAGGTAGCTAGTCACAGGACAGGCTCCAGTCACTCTGGAGTGGAGTACGTAATACCCCAGGAAAAAAACACAAACAAAAAGGTGGTACACGCATGTATCATAGCGGACGCAGTTCATGTACAAGGTACGAGGCCAGAGGAGAACCTGGTAACGCGTACCAGCTACCAGGTAAGATAGACCTCCACCTCCATGGTACTTGGTTTCGTGCCTGGCACCTGGTACCAACTACCGATAGACCGGTGGTGCACAGCAGTTAAAAAAAATGAGCATGTTGTACCCATGGGTTAGTATCGTGTTGACTGCTGTGTTGACGTCTCGACGCATCGACAGCAGTTGTGCTTCGACCGTTGTGCTGGGAGTTTTCTCGATGACAGCAACACAACAATGTCCGAAGCCAATGCTGAGTGGTATCATATGGGCACATCCTCGTTGCTGCAACCGTCGCCATCAGAGACTGATACATAGATACGTCCTCGACCAGCGCCTAAAATGCCGGCACCCAGTTTGCGGTGTTTAAATTTGAAAGCAAAAGCACCCTACACCGCAGTCTCAGCAACAGCTACCCAGCGAATTCGCTTCCGAGTACCTCCCATTGCACAGCTCTCACGACTGCCCTGGCCCGTCGACCGTTCTAAGTCCACTGCTGATAGTAAAAACATACAACGCGAGATGTGAGCGGCTGCATCCCCCAACCTTAGTCGACAGCTCGACCAACACAGGCTGGTATGGTATGATACAACTCTATTCCCTCTGGTGCACGAGGACACGAGTCCAAGGCATCAACAGCTATCACGCGCTGTTTTCTTACTCTTGATGTTTTTGCGTTCAGATCAAGGTAGGACACAGCAACAGCCAACTTACCTCGAGAGCTTCCCTCCCCATCTTCGACCATGCTTTCCTTTAGCGCCCGTAGACAAGCCAAAGGTCGGTGCTGGTAACAGCACTAGTCCTTCACTGCTGCTCTGCACTGCACGAGCGCTCACAGCAGTCTCACGAGACTGTCAGAATGGAGCAAATCCGCTCTAAAAGGGGTTTCCAACGTAAAAACATGCTAAAAGTGCCGGTTCGCATCAAAACCCGTTTCATTAGCTTTAGTCAAGATTTTTTAGTCGGGTACTAATGCATAATACATGTAGACCTGCACATACGCCGATATGGAGAGAGAACGCAGCCCTTACCGCTTGGGGCGGAAGTCTCTGCCCTAAGCGGTGGCATCGACGGGGCACAACGAAACATAAGAGTGGGGATCGGGGGAGGCGAGCGCATGGCATCCGTTGTTCAGCAGTGTGTCCTAACGCCGCCCCTGCCGGATTTAAGCTCTCTGAAAAGCAACAACAACAACAACAACAACAACAACAACGTTTTCGAGGAGGGGGTCGATCACAACGGACGTTCTCGTAGCAGCGGTAGTGGCGGCAGTCGAGACCCTCTTCTCGAGGCACAGCAAACACCGACCTCGTCGTCAGATCGAGCTTCCGAGCGGGGCAACAACGACGACCCGGTATCCCTCTTATCCCGCCCGGTAGAAGGATTCCACCACCCCAGGCAACACGTATTCACAGATCGCTTAATCGGCCGCTTTTACGAGGATACTTCGCTCGACGCCGAAACTCGAAGGTCAAGCAAGTGTCTTGCCGGGCGCCTGGGTACTGCTGGCAGCAACGCCACTACCACACGGCCCAGCACAACCGCGGGTAGCGGCGCGGTACCGCGCCCTCATTCCCGCTCCACCCATTCGGCCAGGTGCGGAAAGCGGATGCTTGGGAGTAGTGCCTCGGCGCACTCCCTAGGAATTTCGAAAGGTGGAGCTGCGCGGCCTCAGGTTGGGGCGCGCGGGGTGGGGGGGCTCTCGGGTAGGAAGGAGCAGGTGCAAAAGGAGATTATGGAACAAAAGGCATTGATAGAAAAGCTCGAGGGGAAAATGGCGTCGTTGTCGAGCCGCGGAGGAGGACGTGGTTCGAAAAGTGACGGCGTGGTTCATGTTGCTGGGGATGCGCGACAATCGACAGCACAAGATGCGGGTGATAGCCTTAGGGATGTCGGCAGTAATGCACCCGATGTAACGACGCAGAGCCCGGAATGTGTCGGACGGGCAAGCCGCGGCGAGGGTATTCTTGTCGACAGCGAATACTACTGCAGCGATGGGAAGGTAAGAGAGTGAGACTTCGTACTGGTACAGTACGATATGAAACGACAGCGTGCGGTATTTATCCGATGCATCAGCAGGTTGGCTGGAATCCTTGCCTTGCTTCTACTTGTACAAACCAGAATTTTACGTGCCTAACCTTCCAGCCTAAGTCACACGAGTATGGTCGACACGCTTGCTTGTGTTTCCCGTATCGTATATTGTAGTGTGATGTACCGGGTTGCCTGGTAGTTTGTACTCGTAGCGAAAATTCTCACGCAGTACGTCACTGCGCTAGAATATCAAACACATGTTATAAGGCTTAGTTTGGGTGAGCTATGGGTTAACCTGTGCGAGTGGTCAAAAGGACTAACACCCCACTAATTCCTTAACAAATGGCCTCGTCGACAGACCATGGGTTTTTGGGTCGTGGGTTCGATCCCCACCATCCACAATGATAAACTTTTCAGACTTTCCCCATGTCGAACTTGAAAAACACTCTCTCTGGTATCCCCAGGAAATGAAACGGCTTGGGCAAATGACAGGTCCGCCCGTGTATCCGGCCGACCTGCTATCCCGCCGTTTAAGGGGGGGAGAGTGTTATAAGGCTTAGTTTGGGTAAGCTATTGGTTAACCTTTTGCAAGTAGTCAAACGGACTAATACCCCACTAATAACCTTAACAAATGGCGTCGTCGACAGACCATGGGTTTTTGGGTCGTGGGTTCGATCCCCACATCCACCATAATAAACTTTTTCAGATTTTCCCATGGCGAACTTAAAAAATACTCTCCCCGGTATACCCAGGAAATGAAACGGCTTGGACATATTGACAGGTCCGCCCGAATATCCGGCCGACCTGCTATCCCGCCGTTTCAGGGGGGGAGAGTGTTATAAGGCTTAGTTTGGGTGAGCTATTGGTTAACCTGTGCAAGTGGTCAAACGGACTAATACCCCACTAATCCCTTAACACACAGCAATAGTCTACATCCTCAATGTCGCTGATATTCGTTACGTCTTTCCGTCGCGGGGATTTTCTACCCCCAATGCTCTCCGGCTCTGGGACGGAAGCTATACCTGACATATGGCTGCGCGTGACTGCTTGGGTCGGCACGATTCTTACACAACGAGTGCCATACAGGTCTTCGGACGGTTGCTGTTGCCATGCTGTTCGTCCAATGACCGGAGTCCACCAGTACCGGAATGAAAACGATAGCGAATACAATGTAGTTAATGTGGCACATTACATATACGCAAATATGGGAAAGTGTGGTGAGCTTAACCCCTTCAGAGCTGGAACCCCTTTTGGGGGACAAAATTACTTGGAATTAGTATAAAGAGGGGTTTGGGGGCTTTAAGGGGGTTAAGCTTTTTTTCCCCCCATCCGCCAGAAAAGAGAAGACGAAAAGGCCATCGCGATGTAGTAATGCTCTTGCCATCTCACTGCGAGCGCACTCTCGAACAGAGAACTGACTCAAGGTAAGAAGCGTGTCGGGCAACCAAGCACTGCCTTGTGGGCATCTCGTTTTACACAGAGACCCATGTAGAGCAACCGGAAAATACGCTTTCTTAACAAGCGTCCAGGAAGAGCGTCCAGTGCCGCACAAGCATTTCACCGTGCCACCTACGTGCATGTCGTACGTATCCTTGACGTTTACTACGATATCGGCACATTAAGGTATACCGCTTTTTGGTCAATTTTTTTCTTCTGAATGACGAGGCTCCGTGACTCATTAAAACAAATCATCAGAACAACATAATTCTTGGTTTGCAAAGCTCGACTGATTGTTTCGTATGCCTGGGCTGGGCCACGGGCTTCTTCATGGGATTGCGCTTTCAGCTTCCACAAAATCAGTTTTTTTGGGTGAGGTATACTAACCGTTGTGATACCAAGCCACCACCCTCAGGAGGAAAAAATTAGCCAGCGCACCTGTACCATAGTATGTGTTCCTTGCAGCTAGGACGCGCATCTCCTGCCCCATCAGCACGGGCTTCATTTTCTGACCGACGCTATATACATGGCGTCTGGTTTCGGGGTCTTTTCCCCATCATAACCTAGAGGAGTTAAACCGAGGTTGCAGGTCGCAAGGTTTAGTTTGAGCAGGCAATTGGCTAACCTTTTACCAGTGGACCCGTGAACGGCCTAGCTCCCTCTAGTTCTTTAGCATGTGCCATTGCTGTGTAATCCGTGGCTGCCGTGGGCTGGCCTGCGCATGGCGTAAGCCGAGAAGAGAGAACACCACTGCTGCACGTCAGGCTGTCGGCTCGGCTAACACAGCATGGGCTTTTGCGCGTGTTCATGGTAGTCGACCAGTGCCGGCGCCCCCGGTGGTTCAATCGTAAGCCGCTTAGCTATTGGGGTCGAGTTTGTAGATTCGAAACCCGCAAGGGACTTTTTCTTACAAATTGGCAGGCCGAAAAAGAGCGAGAGCGCGAGTTGGCGAAATTCGATGCCAATCGACGAACATGAAAGCTGAAAAGAGGGAATGCTGAACCCTGTACGTGATAAAAAATGAAGGCACGTGCCGGGGAGGGGGGGGGTGGGAGACACCTGTGACCGCGGCTTGTCCAGAAGGTCGCTGAGGGCAAAACCTGGTACGATTTGAGCTGGAAAGAAAAAAAGTGATGATAGAAAAAAAAGCTAACCATGAACAGGGCATGGCTTGGGACGCCCCTGGGTAGGACATGTTTTAGGCAAATGCCAACAGTCCTAGTATTAAAGCTGGGGTTCGGCAAGACTTCACTACTAATAAAATAATGACCAGGTGGCCTTTTGTCGGCTACGCAGCTGACAGTTAGAAAGTATCCAAAGGGTTTACTCGCTTTCCCTCTCGGGCATGAAAGATCTGAAGCTTAAATCAAATAGCCTACGCATTTACTTGTGATTCTTGAAGCACCCTTGCCAATAGGAAGCGTGTAAATATCTTTTAATGAAGCAGCGTCCAGTCTAATTCCTAGTATTTTTTGAACCAAACATCCAGTCAATGCTGTATCAGATATCAACTTTCGAACCACTCACCCTTGAATCAGGTTTCCAGTCTGTGTTGTAGGATTCTGTGGTACCGTGCGGTGGACGCAGAGCTGGCGAGACGACAAAATAACATGATGACGACGGGACGTACGCCCTGATCGATGTCGAGGCGTCTCCTCCACACCAGACCATTTCACACGCTGCCTTACATTTCCGCACGATGGCACCGGATCGGTCCTACAGTCAGCTCGAGCTTTAACATGGCGCTGATGAGACCTGTCCCCTGTCGCAGTTGCCTTGGACGCCGACGCCAAAATTCAACTAGCATATCCTTTGAAACTTCCATGAACAGACTGATATTTTTCCACATCGCATGAGTGGGTAAATAATAATCGAAAACTCCACACTACGCCGTCGCCCTCATTCACACGAGTGCATACGAATTTCACGCACAGCAGCACCACAGTCTCCAGGCAGCTTGGTACCCGCGACCTTGGAACCTCGACGCTAATCGACTCGAGTGTCGATGCGAGCTTACCATACCAACAACAAGCACAATGCTTAGGAAACATTGCGCGGACTATATCCCTCCACGCACAGTCTGCCTACGTAGGCACCTTGATTTCACCATAAAGCATTGCTTGTTACGTAGACGCCGATTCGGCCCCCGCGATCGCAGAACGGAATAAAGCGCGTCTTAGTGGCAAAAATTATTGAGCATTCCTCTACGGGGGGTCTGGATCAGGCATAGCAACGAGGACCGCCCGCCCTTGTGGGGACGAGGACTACCTGTGCCCGTGGGGATGAGGACCACCCGTGCTCGTGGGAAAATTTTACGCATGGACCGGCAAATCCACGCTGAACGCAGCCGAGTTGGTAGTTCTTAATGAGAACATGAGCATGCATTAGGTAGTCGCAAGGCTGGCCAACCAAGCAAGAGACTTGCACTTCTTTTCACCTGCCCACGCGCCCTTATTTAAGATTCGAAGAAGGGGGGAAGGGGGGGGGGGGGAGAGCTACTGGTACGGATAGCTGGGGTTCTGTCTATTCGTTTAATGTGATTCGAGTTATTTGTCTCTTTGAGCTAGGTCGGAGGAATCAAACGGAACTGTGGTACGTTACCATTCTGAGGCTTGGCCATCCAAGCCTTCTGTAAGAGATGATGGTCGAGAACCCGGCTGATATCATGGCAGGGAGAGCAAGGTAGTACAGGGTATGGGCGAGATACACAGGGGACTGCAAGAGGCTGCGATAGATGCAGAAGGCGGCGGCGGATGCATTTTTCCGATGGAACAAATCTGTACCTCCCACGACGACTCAGAAAAAACGATAACGACTCGAAATACACAAAATATGGCAAGCTTTCCACACGTCTGACAGATCAACCGATCCCCGCTTGATGATCTAGATGTTCCAGATACGATCTGTATGCTCTAGCTCATGTTACCGGGTGGCAGTCGTGAGATATGCTTGACCTAGTAAATGGATCCGGGGTTGGATCTGTACTTCCTGCATACAGGCCCTGCACAACACCTCGTAACGGCGAATACAGGGTAGTTTATACTGGAGATGACCAATGTCGTGATCGGTCCGAGGTGTGAGGTCTTTCTGAAGTTGAAGAAACTCGAAAAAGTTCAACTACTAACTTACCATGTGACTTAAGTCGTTCCGACTACTCACCGCTCTACTTTTTCTCTGCCACGTATGTCACCCAGGCCGCGGAGCATGGAAACACTGCTGCGAGGGAGCTCGGCCCCGCCGGCAATATCAGGCCGCAATCGGGGCCTGACACAACGCGCATGCGTTCGCGCGACGAAGACACGAGTGCGGCCTTGATCCAACGGAACGCACGAGGGGCCAGGAGGCGGAAGTCTTTCTTGCAGGTGCAGTCCGCCCGTGAAGAGTTGGTTCTCCACCTGCAAAGCGTGGTGTCCGCCGCGACATCTTTGGCGCGATCGCTCCAGCAGCCTCACCCACAAACGGTTGTCGAAAGTGGTACCAGCGGAGTGAGCCGGGTGCAGGATGTTTGCGCTACCGCGGAGCGAATGATGGCGACGAGCCGAGAAGAAGGTCTTGCGACGCCGCCGTTCGACATCCTCCGAGCGATGTACAGTGCTATTACAAGTATCGAAGATGAGATAGCGTCGCTGACAGCCGAGGTGGAAGCCGGCCGAATCACCGATATGGGCGAGCACGCCCATGAATCTTTCGCGGCTATGGCGGAGTCCTGCAGGGCAGCAAGACGAGTCCTCCGTATCCTCACGGAAGCCGTCGGCGCTGACACCGTGTTAGGGGAACTGACGGCACCCGGTTCCTCGCCCACCGCCGTGTCTCCGGCGATTCCCCCCAGAGGCCACCCTAACTCGCCGGCGGGAAGCGGCAGGGCGGCAGCGGTTGCGATGGCGTCAGCACGGGGCGACCCGTTGACTTCACCTAATTCTTGCGGTCGCGGAGAAGACGAGGTTACGGATAGCCCTGGCATTCAGAAAAAGGAGCGAATAAAGGAGTTGGTGACAGATCGGGGGGGGGCGGGTCAGGATCAATCCCCTCCCGTGCCGCTCAATACCTTAGGGGTGGAGGGAATCGGGATGTTGCTGCGCTTGCACGGCTTCGAAGAGCACGCCGACGGGTTTCTCGCGCAGGCAGTCGACGGTGTCATGCTCAGCGACCCGAATCTGTGCGATGCCGACTTCGCGGAGTTGGGGCTGGGGGGGGGTGCCGCAGATGCAGATGACGCAGGAGCAGCCGAGCGCAGAGCGCGGTTGGTAGCATTTTTCCGACGATGTCAAGAACAAGGCGCTATAGTCCATCATAGAGATACAGCTTTGCTTTCGGGTGAGGCAGTCGCGTCGCCGGGGGCCGCGGTATCGGGAACAAGCGAGTCGGGATTTCCAGAAACCACGGCAGAGGGTGCAAGCGAGTCGGGGTCTTTGGAACGAGGAGATGCTAGTGAGACGACCAACGCACGGAAAGAAGCGTGTGGTGAACCCTGTGCAATAGAGAACACCGCGGCTGGATACGGTGGTCCGGACGGTGATCGGGTGGTCTCAGATCTACCGCCGATGATGTGGCATCGGGGTCCCGCTCAGCTTAGGCCCCAAGGCCAGCAGGTCATCGCGGATATCAGTGAACACGCAGACGAGGGAAGGGCGGCGTTAGCAGCTGCGGGGGGGAGCGAGCGGCGCATTTCGGTTAAAGTTAACGTCGGCGTGATGGTCACCGTGGGCGGCGTTGCGGCGGATTTGATTGATGACGTGGATAGATTATCGACCGTCGACACAGACGACGAGAAGGACGCGGATGTCGCGGACGGCAAAAGCGGCGAAGCGACGCCTGTAGTAGCAGGCGCGTTATCCGTCAACAGGCCGGGCCGACGAACATCGGTAGGGTGTCATCGCGTCACGCTTGACGTGGACCCTTCGCGGAATGGGGATGGAGGCACCTCCGATGCCGGGGGCGAACGTTTGTCGCCGGGGCTTGCCGTGACATCGACAGACATCACCCTGAACGTATTTCAAGACGGCGAGCTTCGACCGTAGACATTGGCGTGGGGCTATTCGATGTAGACTTTGGCGTGGGGTGTACGGTGCGAACCGACCGAAACATTCAGGACGGGATAGGAAGCGAAAAGGAAAGGAGAAAAATCCAGTGTGGAGGACGTCGACGAAGCCCCAGTGGGTAGTGAACGCAGATATGTGTACATAATATTAGCTTTTGGGGTTCCTTTTATGTTCACTCGACCGTCGTGGGCCCCAGCGATTGGTCGATACGAGAAAAAGTTCACCAAAGACACCGACCATGCCCGGCTCCATTTGCTACTTTTTGGCATCTCAATTGTCAATAGGCATGCTGCCACCGACCATCGCTTTTGGGGGGCGAACGTGGGGGCGAACGTGGGGGCGTGCCTTGCCCAGAAATTCGTGGGGGATGGTGGATGATTAAACGTTGGTCGATTGAAAGGTGGTGCGGAGAAATGGACGTGGGCCGCACACTCTACTGCACATAGATATAGCAACGTGCTGATGGGTGCTTCTAGAGTGGTTCCTCGGATGTAGCAAGGTGCTGACTGTTAATAGGTGGGTGCTGGTGGGCAGCACTAGAATGGCTTATTTGCTTTTATTAGCTTAGGTCGGATTGGGTGCTGCCAGGGTCTGCGGTCGAGCCGGCTTGTGTGGGCCATCGGCACAAGAAACCACTATCCCAAATCAAGTAATACATTCGAGCAATTTGTGTATCTCGCGTGCTTTTCGTCGACGCGGACGATTGATTGTTACAATATTTGAAAATATTTAGAGCACAGCTCTGGCTTCTGTATTCAGCCACGGCATTTTTGCCGTATATTTGGGCTGGAGAAGATGTCAGCCTCCACCCCTAAAGCTACAAACACCACCAAGCTGTTTTAATGTTTTTTCAAGTCGCGAAAATATATTTCAAGCGAGACGTGCTTCATCTCCAGAGCACGCAATCGTCGGCTAGCAGCCGTCCCCAAAAGGCGCCTCAAAAAATGCGTGCGACGCGATTTCTAGCCCCATACCTCCAAATCATTCCCACGTCGTCCTACATATAAATGCACCAATCGCGTCTTAACTCGTCCACTTCAATAGCATGGCGATCGTCGCCACCTAGCCTCCAATGGTCGACTGTTGATCGATCTAGCATCGAAAATGCAGCTTCCTGTGCACTGATGATGTCGCACTTATCGCCATCACGTTACAGTTGCGATATATTTTTTTTGTTTTTACATTTACACTTACAATATTCACCCACCAACGTCACTCAAACCTTACTAATAACGACAACTGCCTGTCTCGCTTGTAGTGGTCCCAGCAATATCCATTATGAGTAACCCCTGAGACCGCAACACCCCCACGTTCGCCAACCAAAATCAACGCAAGGCAAATCAATAAACGAAAAGACGCAATCAACGCAGGCGCATTGAAAAGGCGTTGCAAAACAGGAACGCGGCAACTGCACCACAACAACGCAACCTTAAACATGTTGTAACAATAACAAACTGCCGCAAAGAAGTTTGCGTGACATGTCAAACAGGTTTCCACAAGGGCGCAGCGGCTTCAGAGCACGGGCAATAAAAGCGCCTATTCAAGCGCTACCGCACCTCTCGCCATAATTCCTATTCTGACCTTGTTTTGCACAACACCATACTCACCTGTTACCACCGCCCGTCCCAATAAACGATGCATTCCTATCTCTCTCGGCCTCAAACAGCTATCGTGTGAAAAAACTCACCGAGAGCGCACGCCAACTGAACACACGAAACAAAAAAACAAAGTAGGCCGATGAAAAAAAAAACTCTGCGCGGTGCAGCACAGCTTCTCGTCGGGTCACAAAAAGTCTTATCAGTTCCCGCCGTACTAAACGTTTTTGCGCGGATGTCGACAATACGAACGTATACATTAGCATAAATGCAGCAATGTCATCAAATTCTGCTGTGAAAAACGCTTTCCGCTCTTCAGAGAAGCATGTGCTCGTGCCACTTTGAACGGTACGGGGTGGACAGTACGCGCCTATGTTCCTGTCTCCTCCCCAACCCTGCCTCCAACAAAACAATCTCGCGTCGCAAAACAAACCCATCGATCTTGCTCAACTACTCCAGAAGGCTTCAGAAAATCCCCTCTACGACAAAAAAAGAACACAAAACCGATACGAAGTATACATCTGTTGTCTCGCTCTGTGCCTGTTGCTTCCGCTGGAAAAAAGCAGCTTTGTTTTGTTAGGGGGTGGCGTCGAATATCTTGCGCGCGCCAAAGGGGCAGAAGGCGATCATCCTTCGGTCCTGGGAGTCTCGCCCGGTACGCGGTTCGCTCAATAAGCGCACGCACGCTAAAATCGTCCGCACATCAGAGAGATCGCGATCTAGATCACCTATAGATCCTATGCGTGTCGTTATGACAGTTCGTGCGGAATCTGTGCAGTACAGATCCAATCCACGAATGTGCTAGCAATAGACCATGCAGACCAGCCGCCTCTCACCCGGAAACATGATCTAAAATACCGCGCAGATCATACATGTGCTATTTAGATAATTCACGCCACCCGGCTCTCGCCCGGCAGCGCGATCTAATGCAGACCTGGCGGATCGTATTAGCCGTACCCTGAAATACCTACAGAAGCTCATGAATAGGTGTCTGATCTGTCCTGCGTGTGAAATTGCCTCCATTACGCCGCGCCAGGCACCGCGACCGGGATGGATGCTACATACCAGGCAGTGTCGATTCCTGGAGGGCAGGCGCTCCTAACCGCCACCCCATGAACGTCGCCATCCCTTGCCTTCCCCTTGCCATTGCGTGCCAAAAGCTGAAGGCGACGGGTTCGCGTCCGATGTCCATGTCTTTCCAAAAACCGCACGGATATTTAAAAGCTGTCCCCCCTACGCTGCTGCAGACACTCGCGAGCAAACGTTCAGGCAGCGTCGTTTCTCGGGGAGCAGGCGTTCCTCACAATCACCCCAACCGCGCCAGGATTCCTTGCCTTCACCTTGCGCTTGCCCAGCGTGCTGGGCGAGAGTCCAGGTATCTCATGCCCAGCTACGGCCTGCGTAAGTCAACGAAATCGTCGAAACGCATGTGAACGAAATATCAGGGGGGGGAAGGTTGAGCAAAAAGCGCCGCAGGTTAGCACGTGGACGGGTGTGCAGGAGTAGCCTACGTCTACTAATAGGTGGTGGGAGTGCCGAAAGTGACCTCCCCCACCGTAGCTTTGCTCGTACTTTTTTTTTTGGAAACTTTGGAAACAAAGTTCATACAGTAACCCTTTCAGAGCTTTCCCACACTAATTCCAAGTGATTTCCCCCCAAAAGACGTGGGTGCGATGCTAGAAGGCTTCGGAGGCGAATTCGCTGCATTTTTCGCTGAACCGGTTGCGTCGAAAATGCGTGGCTGGCATGGATTTCCGATGCTAGCATCACGTGGAGCTAAACCATGGCGTGAGAAAAGCTTCTTATGATGATAGAGCCAACGCAGAGCACTGGAAGCGACCAATCACCAGAGGGGGGGTCTGTGCACCGAATGCAAGAATCCAGGCATGATGGAGTTCCACCGCAGACTCTCAAAAAGCCCGGCCTCGCTCCTGAAATATTCTAGGAAAATCTATGATTAGTTCTGTGCGCAAGATGTCGACGGGTCGAAATAACAGTTTCATGGGAAGAACGCACACCTTGACACGCCTGCAACTGAAAAGGCACTTTTTTCTCCCACCTGCGACAAAAACTCCGATGTACCGTCGGCCGGCGCGCCTTGAAAACTCCCTTTCGCAACCACGGCCCCTGCAAACACCGCCTTCCCCGCTGTTGGTAAACTCTGAACGCTTCGGGCGCAGGGCATGGAGTCCTTCCCCCCCTCTGCCATGGTATCCTCTCGTCGAGTGCTGGCTTGCGCAGAACGCGAGAGCCGTTGTCGCTTGTTGGAATATGCCACCGGATCTGGCTCCGCTTCTGCCACTGGTGGCATCGACCGCTCCGCTGATACTGCTACCGTCGCCGCCGCCACTGCCGCCGCCACCGTCACCGCTGCTACCCCCGCGACACCTCGCGCCGCCGCCGCCCCCGCTGCTCCCCCTGCGGACCCCTCAATAATGCCTCCAAACACGGTGCTACTGCACCCGTGGCTTGAAGGAACAAGAGCGGACGCTCGACCGTTGTTGTTGGCTAGCCTACGGGTCGTTGACCGGGTCCTGGCTCTCGTAGCGCCAGCAACGCTGAGCTCGGTGCTCGACGAAAAGGTAGACGGCAAGGCGCGGGGTACGCTACCGCTGAACGCCGGTTGTTCACCTGTTGACGCCAAGCCAACAGACGCAGCTGTAGCACCCGTATTTTCGTTGGAAACGGAAGTTGATCGCCCTTGACCCTTCGTGGCCGCGATCTCCGGTTCATCGACGGCGGCGTCTGATGCAGGGACAACAGCTGTTACCGCCGTTGCTGTTAAAGTGGCGCGTTCGGCCCCAGCCATCGCGCCAGATGCGACCGGAGGACAGCTTGCGTTTGGATTCGACGCAGCAGCCGGAGGTATTGAGGGTGGGCCCTGTTCCGCGTTCGCTGCTGGTGCTGGCGGCGTGTAAGCGAGACCGCCTGGATTAGTAGCGTCAAAGTTGGCGATTGGGCCTGCGGGTCCAGCCGAGCTTCCTACGACATTAGCCCCCCCGCCGCCAGTACTAGGAGCGATTGTGCTTCTAGCCCAAGCCGAGCTGTCGGCGACGTTAGCCCCATCGAAGGTTGTGCTAGGAATGATCGGTGACCTACCGAGGGGAACGGTGGAAGTTTGATTTCTTACCGCCGCCGTCCCCGCCGGCCGGTTTTCCCTTCCAAGATGCGAAAATGACCTGAAAAAAATGGGTTGGTTCAAACCCAGACGGGAGCCCGGAAGTGCACAAGCGAACGTCAGTCGTCTTCTAATGACAGACATTTACAAAATTTGACTGAAGGGTGCTCAGGGGTGGGTGGCATCGAGAGTACCACGAAACAGTAACGGGGTGGAATGGTGAGGAGCACTCTACGAGCCAGTTAGACCTGTGCTCGCCATCAATTAGCATCGGCGCGGTCGGCGGAAAATGCGTTAAAGCACAATAACAAGCGAGTTCAAAGGTCGAAACTGGGAGATTATACCAACGAGGGTCTTAAACGGGCCATGACCCGACCTGTGGGCCGGGACAGGAGGTTTTCAAACGCAACGGGTCGCCGACCCGACCCGACCCGACCCGACCCGACCCGACCCGACCCGACCCGACCCGACCCGACCCGACCCGACCCGACCCGACCCGACCCGTGAAAACCCCTGATCAAAACAAGCGAATTTGAAGGTAGACATTTGGAAATGAAAAAAACAGCCGATTTCGAACATTTCGAGTGGGAGATGGTGAAAACACGCGATTTTCAGGGCTTGAGAATGGGAAAAGAAAGCGAATTCGGAAGACTGAGAATGGGAGACGATAAAATAACAAGCAAGCTCAAACGAGTGCGAGTGAAGAGACGACGATAAAAAAGGATGAGAGCGATGCACTCCACCTGGCAATCTTGCCGGCCCCGCTCTTCGCCGGAGCGTTCGATTTTCCCTTCCAGGGTCCCTGCTCCGGGTGGAAGCGGCGCATCTCTTCCCACATCAGCTCCTGCAAACGATGCTTCCTGGGCTCTTCCTCTTCGAACCCGAAGCAGAACTCGAACTTCGCGCTTGGTTCTTCCTTCGCAGCCTGCCGGTATCCGGTACCGTAAAGCCCAGCATAGCGATTCACAAAGTCAATCAGTGCGCAGGTTATCGCGTATAGCACGCCGGCGTTCCCGATGTAGAAGTAGTAGTAGTAGTAGTAGTAGTAGTAGTAGTAGTAGTAGTAGTAGTAGGAGGAGGAGGAGGTGAGCATCGTCCCTAGTGAAGTCAAGGTCGTGGGTTCAAGTCTCACCGAGTGCACGTCACACTCGCGCTCGTAGGGACATTTTCTTGATAAAATTTGACGAGCGGAACGCGCGAGAGCGCGAGTTAGCAAAACTCGACGAAAAAATCGACCAGCATTTAAACCTGAACAGTGGGAATGCCGAACCCTGTGCGCGATAGAAAATGAAGGGACGCACTGGGAAGGACAAGGGAAGACACCTGTGCCCACCGCTTGTCCAGAAGGCCGCTCAGGGTAAAATCGCTTGCAGGTTAAGCTGGAGAGTAATAGTGATGACAAAAACATAAAAAAAAAAATACATATATATATATAGCGCCGAAAACCTACTTTCATAGAGAAATTAATCTATATCCGGTGATTACCGTACCACTGAACATCGAGACCTATAGAACAACCAATCCAGAGAGAAAATCAATCAATGTTCAGGTTACCGTATGTAACGCCCAACATCGATCTTCATTGTAGAGCAATCAATCGGTGCCCGGGTTATCGTAGCGTTCGGCATAAGTATTCACAAACCACCCAAAGTTTGATCTACTTACAACGCCCTGCATCGAGATTCACAGAGCAATCGATCAATGTCCGGGTTATACCATAGAGCCCAACGTTGATATTCATAGATCAGGCAATGCTCGGCCACGATCGGCATTCACAGAGCAATAGCTCAAATGGCCGGGTTTTTCATACGTATCCCAATCTCATGTGGAACAAAATGGCAAAAGCTAAAAAGCTAGGGTTGATATTGGCTTTCATCACGAGTAAAAACTGTGAAAAGCATGGTCTATGCACCACCGATGCTCTAGACCGTTCGGAATCTAACCGCGTTCGGACTCCACCCTTGATTTTTGCGACAAAGCTGCTTGGAGTCAGTGTGGAATTTGCATTCCAGTAGTTGGAGGGTTGGAGGATTAAGCTAGAGGTGTTAGAAATGTCCGAGTTCGCACGCATCACACTCAGGGTGGGTTTTGACCGAGACGGGTGATGTGAGGCAACTCTGGGTGCGCTATGTATGCTGTAGCAATGCTTTTCAGCGGTACCTGTCGTGAAGGCGCAAGCCCCTATCACACCGGCGTGGCGGCATGGAAAAAAGCGATTTGCAAGCGGATAACGCCGCGGTTGCTGTCTACTGCTGACGCCGCCGTGGAGACACGTTGTTTTTCCTATAGTTTGTACTCTGTATGCCCGCGAGACTGGAGCTACGCGTTGGCCCCGAATCGCTCTACGCCCGCTTAAGGATAGATAAGGAAACAAGCCGTACCCCTACCCACGCTGCTCCGCCTCGAAAGGCATGCATGGTCAGGGGTCAGATTACTTAAGCAAGCCAATAAATGAAAAAACCCCTTCCCCCCCCTCGGGTCCGACGCCTCTTTATGTATAGTTCGAAGCATTTTTCTACGCACGGGCGGTGCTATGCCCTGTTCCTGTTTCCGTTGTTGCGTCTCACGTGGAGGTTCTTCATGAAAGGGTGGTTTAAGGCACCGTCGACCGATATTCGCTTGTCCGGGTTGAACTCCAACATTTTGGACAAGAGGTCGAGCGCCTCATCGCTCGCCGTTGCGGGAAACTGGTCCCGCAGACTCGGAGGGGTGGTGTCCGACAACTTCATGATGAAGCGTTTCGCCTGGTTTTGTTCGTGGTTGACAACGGAATCCGAGGAAGAAAAGCCGGGGTTAGGGTGTAATCATTGTCACGCATAGCCGTAGTCTGTCAAAGCATAGACCCTGGTACCCCTACACGGGTGGAGCACGTCAGGTTTTCACTGACCACGCAGGCATTGCGGGGTGGGGGATGATAACGGGGCAGGACGAACATCGCCGGGTGGGGGATGATGAGTTAGACATGGTGACCACCGTTGTCGGCGAAAATCGCCGGTTTCCTGAAAAGGAGCCGCGCCATGCTTAACCGTGTTTCTTTAGCTTTTTACTCACGTTAGTGGGCTTACAAGACTTGAAATTGGTGTGGTACTGTTGGTGCCGTGGTGAAACGGCTATACCATCGAATATGTCAATGCCTTGCCTTCGCTGACATGGAATGCCTGTTTTTCGGGTAGACTCCCACGGTTCTCGATCCGGCGCGCATACTTTGCCGTCGCGAGTGGTATCGCAAATCGCGACACTATCCATGACGAGGCCGCGTTATTAACACACATGAAACGTGATTCTTCTGAAAATTATGTTATATACTCACTGCTGCGGCTTGCGCAATCAACAAGCCGAGCCGGATGGGCTTGCGTTAATTCCCTTCGCTGCACCGGTAAAAATAAAAGTGATCAACTATGCAGAAACAAAGGGAAATGGTTGGACGCGACTTTGGTCAGGTCATCAGCGTGTTATCCCCTCAGACGTGCCGCGACAAAGAACACCGTCATCTAGCCGAAACTAAAAAAACAAAAAAGGTATGCATATGCAATGCCTGAGATGATGCGACCATCCGGCCACAAAATAAAAAAGAGTCTCGACTCGAGAATGTGCAATGGATTAAAGACCGTGCACCGATTGATGACCATTTGCTTCCTGCATATTGAGTTCCGTTATACCAGATTCCGTAGATGATACCGGTACCAGGTACGTGATGCAACTTCTTTTGTCGCGGCAGTTGGCCGCCACGCGCAATTTCGTCTTAACCCCTCTAGAGCTGCACCTACGCTTCGAGGGACTAACTACTTGAACCCAGTGTGGAAAACAGCGCCGAAATTATTGCCGTTCCAAACGGACAAACAAGAAGCGGCCGAACCTTCTCAGTGGAGACGAAGCTCATCTCGTCCTCCTTCGGCTTCCCCAGCTTGTCGCAGATCATTGTGAGCTGGTCTATGTAGTTGTCGCCCGGAAAAAATGGCCGTCGGACCATCAGCTCCGCGAAAATGCACCCCACCGACCAAAGGTCTATCGCCTGTACATACGCGGGCCGGGAGTCCATCGGGTCACAGTGCATTAGCTGGAGCAAGGAAAATCTCCGAGCATGGAACGGGGCAAAAATGGCAGGGGTTTTCACGGGTCGAGTCCGGAGGTTTTTTAAAATCTCGCGGGTCGTGTCGGGTCGTGTCGGGTCGGGTCGTGTCGCGTCAGGATATGCTTTATTTTTCACGCGTCAGGTCATGCCATCCTGACCCGACCCGACCGGACCCGACCTGCGAGACGTGATGCGACCAGTGAAAATCCCTGAAAAATAGTTCACACTAGTTCGAGGCATTCGGTATATTACCACCTTCGCGGAGACGATACATAAAACATCTTCACGACCATGGTGCGTTCAGGGCTGGCCGGTTGGGAAGGGTTCGTGACGCAGGGCCAAGTCAAACTTGTGGCGACTTTTCTCGTTCCTCGAGCTCGGCATGAAGCACACAAAAAAAATCGCGGCTGTTGTTGAAAATCTCCGTGGTGGCAAAACACGGCGTACACACACATTCGTACATAATAACGGGTGGTTTGTTTATTTGTTTCACGACGCGGCTCAATAATAGGTACAACCGCGCGACCAAAAGGTTTCGGTAGCGGAAGAACGGCGGCGTTACGTGGTGATCACACCCTTTGCAGCAGATACACTTCACCATCTACCTAACGTATGACGGTAGCGCGGGGGTCACCCGTCACGGGTAGGGTCAGGGCTGCCCATTTCGTTGCGACGGTAAGCTTTTGTTGTTCGGTTTCACAGTAAGCATCGCCGCCATGGAACGGTTGGTCACGCGGCCCCAACAAAACACATGCCATTACGTGCGTTTTGGAGTGGATTTCAGATCTATTCGCACGAGCGGACCCTACTCGGCATTAATAGTGAAAATAAACCCTTCAGAGTCCCCAAATCCCTCCCTATACTAAATCCAAGTAATTTTGTCCCCCAAAAATGGGTTTCCAGTTGGAAAAGGATCAACACAACATCCCCCCTAGTATAATACTGTGTACCAGGTATAATGCTACAGCGTCGTAGGTTAGTTCTAATCGTAAGGTCACCTTGGTGTACTCTTGGCAGGCGAGCATGATCTCGGGGGCGCGGTACCACCTGGTGACGACGTACTCCGTCAGCTCGCTGCAGCCGCTTTCGATGTCGCGAGCCAAGCCCAAGTCGCACACCTATTGTTGTTTCGTCGACCGAGGTTTTAAATGGTTGGTTCGTCGGGCACCGTGTGTCGTTGAAAGGACTGTGTTAATGTGCGTCGGGGTTGTTCAGGGGGGAACGCGAACTTCGTACGCTATTAACAATAATTGACGATCTCAACAGCGGGGTGTACACCTGTTCTTTCGTTCAAACCGCGTCAGTTTGCCGTGCGCCGTGTGTCACGTGTTGTTGCGAGAGCTAGAGGGAGAACGATATCTGGCATATACGCTAAAAATGTACGATCTAAAAAACGCTTCTGGTATGTGTCATAACTCCCCAGCACGTTGAATATTGTCTATATGGCAGTTACTGCTTGTCGTTCCGAGATCGATAGGAAATACCCACACAGTCTAACAACATGTCACGCGTGCATCATAGGAGGTCAACCGGCACCTTGAGGTCGCAGTTGGAGTTGAGCAGCAGGTTGGACGGCTTCAGGTCCCGGTGGAGAACGTTGGACGAGTGCATGTACTTCAACGCTCGCAGAACCTGTCGACCGTATTCGTCGTCATCATGCCGCCACAAGCCGTCACAAGGTCGACGGCCACCAAACGAAGCAGAGTTAGACTTCGTGTCTACTACATTTTCTTTTCGGGTGGTTTTCTCCGTGGTTTTTCTGCTCTTTCTGGGAACTTTTTATGGGCGATCGACGTTGAAGCTCACGCAACATATTCCCAGACTGAAATTATTCTACGAAAAAATCCATAACGCCTCGGGTACAGCGAAAGACGCCGCCAGCGCTTATCGCGAGCAAGTTCGAGGTTCGAGAAATCCAAAATGCGCGCGAGCACGGTAACGAGTCAACTCTTGCAACTTAACACTGGCGAAACGAATCGCAAAACGCGCACTCGCCGTGGGAGTTATTTACCCCTCACCATCGATAAACGTTTGGAACGCTTCGAGGTATCATATCTGTGTGCTACAGCCATATCTGACCTCAAACCGGCTCGTGTTGGTAACCCAATGCACGACAAACAAAGGCCATGACAGGCATGAATTTTAAGGATTGACTTTAGAAGGAACGCAGCCATTCAACCCCCCGTCAGCGGGTTCAACCTGCCGCGCTCAATAAAATCCGCGCCAGCTCTGTGGTCACTTTTAACAACGAGTCCCGTGGAAAGCTCGGAAAACACGGTAACTTGTTCACTCGCCTGGTAGATGAAGTACTGCACGTGGTCGAGGCTGAGGTCTTGCTCGGAGTTGATGATGCGGTGCAGGTCTGTTTCCATAAGGTCCGACACGATGTAAACGTCCTCGAACTCCTCTGGGGAGGGCGGGACTAAGATGTCCACGATGCTTATTATCTGAAATCAATGGCGGTTTGTCAAAACAGTGCGTCAATACCGTCTTCCACGAATCTGGAAAGCAAATTGATCTTTGGGGGGATTACTGCTATTGTGCTTTTGAGCGTGAATTTATTCAATTTCACCCCCCCGCGCCCCTCTGTTATATATTATTACCTCCCATTAAATATATATATATAGTTGGCCTCGGTTAGCACCAACGCCGTAAAATATATTGGGGTTGGCGTTGGTTGGCAACGACGCTGAAAAACATGCCAATCTCTGCGTGAGCTAGACAACCAGGGTACCGCTTTTTTATTGTTTTGTTTTTTTGCGGTCACCAGCATGGTCATCGAGTTTATAAATGTTTGCGGGGTGGAGAACCCTGACTCGGAACAAGGGGATTGATCGCGTCACGTAATGTGAATATGGTAAGACATCCACGAGGCAGTCACATAGTAATACCCATTGCTGTCTCTGGAGTGGTCACACCAGAAAACACAGTAACTCATTGGCGCTGTCATCCATAAGCAAGAAGGTAGGTACAAGGTGCCGAAGTCCGTCTTACGAGCGGTTCTTTGAAGGATGCAGTTCACCCTTCATGCGACTCGCCGAACACCTCACGGCGCTTCGCGCTTGGTGCAAACAATGCCTGCCTGGTTGGTGAAAACCCGACGTGCTCCGTCCCGGCAGAGTAGGGATGCGAGGGTCTATGGTCATACGACTACGGCCATGCCCGAACTGTGTACACGCCCCCCTCTACTACAGTTATGAAATCTGACACGCTGTAATCATCCTCGAGCTCCTCTGAGAACGGCGGGACTAAGATGTCCACGATGTTTATTTTCTGAGTGCGATCGCCAAAAAGTAACGAACGTTCACTGCGAGACCAAAGCATCGATCATGTTTCCTCTTTCGGCTTCCCTTCGACTGTTTTTCGTTCTCATTGGGATTATTTGTGAATGGTACGTAGCACAAGACACAAAACACCCTCGAGGTCCCGTGGGGACGGCGGGGCTAGGATGCCCACGACGCTTCATTGTCTGAGAATATCGAGCAGGACATCAATGCAGCAAAGTATCCAACTGCTGTGACACGTTAATGTTGGATAGATTGATTCTTACATGTGAGGCGAATAACATGGGGATTGGAACAGCGTAACCCCCGTGGGCAGTAGCTGAAGTGGGCAGATTAACTGGCGTGCGGCAGCCGCGGCATGGGCAATTTGGCATTGTCGGAGTAGGAGAAAAAAATGGCGTCAAAATAATGGCACGTTTTGACAAAATCGGCCCAACCAGGCAGCCCAATCTTCCGGGCAGCGTAGGGTGTGCAGCACGCGGCAGCACTTGAAA
This sequence comes from Undaria pinnatifida, assembly GCA_012845835.1. NCBI lineage: Eukaryota > Phaeophyceae > Laminariales > Alariaceae > Undaria > Undaria pinnatifida. The sequence continues at coordinate 650,277 of JABAKD010000030.1, forward strand.
ATTGGCAGTTGAGATGTCCAGGCTCGAGGTTTAGACGAGAACAAAAACTTGGCCTCTTTGGTACTGAAAAAATGCCCACCAGGTAGGACACACCCTGCCTTACGTGAGAAGTCCAGCCTGTCCAGAGATATGATATCCTTAACGGGTGTCGCATGCGCTGTGGATATAGTCAAAATTCGGTGATGTACGACACACCCAGGGAACGGCAACGACTTCTACTGCCAAGCGCTCTTCCAAGCGGCTGCGGCTGAGAAGATCGCATTGACGAAGGATGTGCCGTGAGTTCGGACCTTGCCGGCTTGTTGTCCGCTGGTTTCGAACATGCGCGACGGAGGATATTATGAATGGCTACGACAGTCTGTCCTTAGATCTTTTTCCAGGTGCAACGGGAGGGTCCCGGAGATCAATGGCAAGAGGCCATTTGCGAGGCTCGATTGACTCGAAAGTACATATAGCTTATGTTGGCTATGCATCGTACCGCCATCCACTAGACCGCCCAGTCACGTGACTTCATGGGCTGGTGGATACAGTGGCGGCCCGCATTTCAGAAGCACTTTTTATTATTACCTGATATGTGAAGAAATAGTATATACAGTAGTAAAAATCATAAAAATAAGAAATGGTGTGTGAGAAAGACACCTCAAACGGGACAACAAGATCGTGAACGGCAAGATAAGAAGGAGACTTCAACTGCCAGCGCCATCCCAAAACAAGAAATGGGGTCGCTCCGGAGCGTGGAACATGCTGCTAGAAAGGGTTGCATTTTGACCTGAGAACAGTAACAAATTCATCCTTTGGGAGAATTGTAGCTCGTGAAGGTCTCCAAAATAAAATATCTCGAGGCTAGACACCAAAGTGGCGTTTTTCTTAACAGCGAGCCCTTACTTCTACTGCAGTGCCATACAACCAGCACACTCACTCATCGTTTTTCTGGTCGGTCAACATTGGCCCAGGGCTCCTGTTCTACACGATTGTTGATTGATGCGTCTACTGCTTATCGTGATAGATTTACAATTAACTGTTGAAAGTTTCACACGTCCAACAGATCACGATCTGGATCAGCCGTAGATCATCCATAGATCATCTATAGATCCTGTATATGTCGTCATGATACGTTTCGTGCAGGATCTGTGTACGAAGCACAGATCAACACTTGTTTTTCTGGTCGGTCAGCAGTGGCCCCAGGGTCCCTGCTGTTGTAAATGATTGCTGGTGGATGCGTCTACTGCTCATCGTGGTAGATTGACGTTCATCCATAAATCATCTATAGATCCTGCATACGCTGTCATGATATGTTTCATGCAGGACCTGTATACGATCTGGATCAGCCGTAGATCATCCATATATCATCTATAGATCCTGTGTATGTCGACATGATATGTTTCGTGCAGGACCTGTGTCGAAAGCAAAGATCAAAACTTGTTTTTCTGGTCGGTCAACATTGGCCTCAGGGTCCCTGTTGTACATGATTGCTGGTGGATGCGTTTACTGCTCATCGATATGGCTTACCGTATACGTTGAAATTTTCACACGTCCGACAGATCACGATCTAGATAATGTAGATCATCTATAGATCCCACAGATGCCGTCATGGTATGTTTTGTGCAGGATCTGTGTATCACAGATCCAAGCCAGGAAACACGTGCTAGATCATTCAGACCATCCAGTTCTCGCCCGACAACGTGATCTGTGAGCCATGCAGATCATATAGACCAGGGATCTGTCCGCCCTGAAAGGCATGCGGCATAGATCGTTGATAGAGGGATCTGATTTGTATCAGACATGTGGGAATTTTCGCTCGTTTTTTCTTGCCCGTGGCTTGGAATCTCGTGTAAAAAACTGAATCCAACGGTGTAGAATTTGGTGGACAAGTTTTAGAATCCGTTGTTGTAGGCTCACCGTGATATTAGGGCTGGTTTAGGTATAGAGGTTGCAAGCGGACGGCGATGAACGCTTACAATTTTCCACTGATTTATTTGTTGTCGTGGACAGCCTTGGGGAATCTAGAACTATGTTTGGCTTGACGACTTTGAGGCAAATTTCTCGGTGCTCGCGGCGAAATAAGTCTAGCAGATATGAAAATGATGAGTTTGGGTGAGACATCGCGGGATTCGGTAGGTGGCGAACGAGGACCACTGGCCGGGGCAGGAGAACTCATCCAATCCATTTCTTACATTGATTGAGTGATCGGCGCCAGCGGGAAATAACACTGCATAACTATTTTGTTAATCTTACTTATAGTGGAATCAATACTGCTACGAGGAAGTACGCACGGCAGAGCCTGAAGCCAGGTACCTGGTAGCAGTGTGCAGAAGATCGCACCAACGAAGTCTTTAGCATGACCGAAAAAAAAAACGCCCCTATGTTTTGTATTCCTTGATACCATGCAGCCAGTAGAGCAGCACACCCTTTTTTCTTTTCGTTTTTTTTCTTGTGCTCATCCCATCTATTTTCTTCGGGCTCTTTCTTTCTCCTTGTCCCTCCCTAGCAGTGGTACACATCGTCATTGTGTGTGTGTGTGTGTGTTTTTTTTTTTTTTTTTTTTTACCCCAGTGACGTCATCTTCGGCGGGCACTTCGACCGGCTAAAGTTTTCCGTATGGGTTTGAATTAGGGTTAGCGTTAGTTCCATGGCTGTGAAAAGCACAATAATGTAGGACACCCCTCCCCAGACGTAACTCGGGTCCGGGGTAACTAAGCTGGCTCTTCTACCTTCCCCCCCACGACCATACGCGCCTTCATTTTTGTCTTTCAATACACTCATATACCTGGCACGTTTTTTGGTGGTTTTCGTCGAATAAGGTGGCTTACGCAATCGACAATGGAGCTAGACACAATGAGGCACCATGGATCCAGGTGCGAGCACGCCTTGAAGCTCGACCAGCTTATCATAGTGCGAATCTATCAATAGTGCGATACCATGAATACGGTGCAGGCCCTTTTATAGTGCCGGGTGGCCCGTGTAGTGGTGGTGAATTCGCTTGCCACAGATGGGAACAACAAGTAGTGGCAGTATGCGGAGTAAGGCCGGTTGCCGTTACAGCAGTGCCGGTGTTTCCCTCTATAGTGCACATATCCGCGGGCCACTACTGTGCGGCAGTCGTCCTATCATATCGCATCTTGGTACCAGGGTATGCTAGCATATAACAGCTGGAGCGACGGCTGGAGTGCGCTTTAATTTTTGTAATAACGTATTAGCTGGTGCGTGGCTGCAAAGAAAATGCGGAAGAATGTATGAAGGCGACACGTAATAATTTTCTCGCGCCTCTCGGCACGTCGCCGTAGGGCTCTATCGCTTTGGTCCGCGTCCCCCCCCCCCGTCGTCCATGGATGGCCACCTGGACGTCCTAACACCACGACAAGGTGCACGTTGTGGCTCGCGCACCATCGACAAACAAACGCGTGGTGATGTTCTTCTTGCACCGCGCTTCGAATCAAGCAACAGCACTGAACAACGAAAGATGATGGTGAGTATCCACCAGATCCACTTCTGCGACCGAACGATGACCAACGCCCGAATGGGTGGGGTGTACCGTAACAGGACCAAGTCTGGCGCCAGGCTGTTTTGCTCGATGGCCGAGGGTTTCGTTAGTGGGTAAGCTAGCGCAAGTCCCACACCACCCGGGAGGGATGCCTCTCCGGGTGGTGGCTACCTTCACCGCACCTGATCCCCAGGGTTCGGGTTTGGTCGACATACTCACGCGTCCGTATACAACTATAGCTTGCGCTGCCGGAGTGGTAACGGGGACCGCCGGCAGGGACAGCTCGCGCTATCGCTATCACGGGAACTGAAGGACACGCCAGAAAACCAGCTGGATTGCGAATATAATTGAGTTCAATCGGCACACGTGATGCATGAAAATACGTGGAAGTATAGACTAGTGAGCTTCTGTAAAAAATTGAAAACGTCAGCCGTGAGTAAGACCGATTGAATGGTTGAAACTCAACTTTGCAAGCTGCGCGGTACGTCTGTATTTCATTTTTGATGATATATAGACTAGACTACATGTATGGTGTTCGTGAAGGCGAGCTTTATTTTTTTTTTCCCCCATCCCTCTGGAGGCAAGAAAAGAAGGAAAAAAATAAAAGAAAGTATGATGGTGTCGACAGCCGTCGGTCTGATACGTAGAGCAATACGACTGCCTTGTAGAGGGAAGCCACCTTATGCATAGATAGCCAGGTTATCCGTGCAATTCCTCAGCCGCGCCAAGCGATTTCGGCCGATTATACAAGGATGCTGACTCATATAGGGACACCGCCTTATTGGGGAACCCCTACTACTGCTGTACTACCAGGTACCAGATCGGTATGTAGCTTATATTTCTGTATGATACAAAACCGGGGATGGTAGCCGCCCATCCCCGGTTAATTCACTTTTTTTTTTCGTCCACTCTTCGTGATAGGAACACGTAATAATGCCTCTTTGTCAATGGTCGGCGTCATGCGGTCTCAAACGTGACATATATGTAGCTTATATTTATGGATATCCTGATGTAGCTAACATACCTGGACAGAGTAAAACCGGGGATGGTAGCCGCCCATCCCCGGTTAATTCACTTTTTTTTTTGTTTCGTCCTCTCTTCGTGATAGGAATACGTAATAATGCCTCTTTGTCAACAGTCGGCATCATACGGTCTCAAACGTGACATATAGTAGCTTAGTCTATATTTATGGATGACATTGTCCTGATGTAGCTAACATACCTGGACAGAGTAAAACCGGGGATGGTAGCCGCCCATCCCCGGTTAATTCACTTTTCTTTTTTGTTTCGTCCTCTCTTCGTGATAGGAATACGTAATAACGCCTCTTTGTCAACAGTCGGCGTCATACGGTCTCAAACGTGACATACGATAATATGTAGCTTAGTCTATATGGATGTCCTGATGTAGCTAACATACCCTATATCTGCTGGACAGAGTGGTACAACGATATCTTGCGACATCATACAAATGTTGACGATGCGTCGACGTCTGGTGTCGTACCATTTTCATCATAATGCGATGCAGGATCCTGCCCAGATTTTCATTATTATTGTGGGTTGGAATTAGCTGGCTTGCAGGCAATGTGGTGAGCAGAGAGACCACCTGCTAGTAACACCCGATAGGCAATAATATACCAAAATACACAGGTGTAGCGCAGCAACGACTTGTTTCCTGTCTCCGGACAGGGCGCTACACACACTCCTGCGAGAAATACCCGAAACGACCGTACCGTGTATACAGCAAGCAGTTTGTGTTGGAGCATTGGAACAGGCTACAGGCTGCTGCTGCGGGGAGAGGGGCGGAGCTCACATTCTCATGGTCGAAATTTCTCAGCAGTGTGATCTCGCGGAGGATCCGCTTCGCGTCGACGAGATCGTCGAACGCTCGAGTGATCTTCTTGATGGCAACTTTTTGCCCCGTCTCTGTGTTAAGCGCGGATATCACTACGCCGTATGCGCCGTGCCCTATAGGCTTGATTAGCTCGTATTTCGCATCCACCTGGGAGGAAGATTATAAAGATCGAAGCGAGGCATCTTCGTGTCATCATACAGGTTGCGGGTACATAACAAGCGGTGCCATTATTGTCAAATCTTCCTATCTTCGTTGTTTTGAGAAGAGCTCGCTGTACGAGTAGTCTATATGAAAACCGGTACCAGGTATGGCACGCCAGGTACTAGTTCTACTACTGCTGTACGTACTGTAGTCTACACCTATTTAACATACTAATAACGAGCGTAATGAAAAACGGCCCACGGCGAAGGTATAGACTAGGCTTTGCGCAGGGCGGTATGTATCTCGGTGCTCTAGAAATCGCTGCGGCAGCATGGCAAAACACGCGCACCCATCGGCCCCTCTTTCAGGGCACACTCCGTCATATCTACGGTCATCGCACGAGCAGCAGCAGCAGCAGCAGCAGTATATTAGCACCACGCAGTACAGCAGCAGCAGTAGTATCTTGAGCTAAGGCTTGAAAAGAACTAAACTACTATCATTACTGCTGTGCTGGTATATCGGACTAAAAACAACATACCTGGTACAACGACGAGCGGTATCTCACATGCCGTAGTCTATAGTCTACTCGTACCGTATCCAAAAATAGTTCAGGACTACTGAGCTGTACTGTACCAGCACTGGTATCGCATGAAACCTACCCTGTACTGCTATCATTGCTAGTCGGCAGTGCGAAGCAACAAAAAAAGTCCGAGATTAATGAACGAGTTCGTACCACCACCACAATATTTTAGGCCTACCTCGAAGATGGTGCCCGATACCTTGAACCTTCGCTTCGGTCTGAATTCCTCGTCTACAACGCTACCCTTCCCTACTCCCTTTCCCATCCCTTGCTGTCGTTGTTGTTCACCACCAGCGCAACATCCTCCCTCTTCTCTTCTTTGGTCCTCCGCTCTCCCCCTGGCTGCTGCTGCTACCTCTGCTGCTGCTGTCGACTCCTTCTTTCTCTCCACTACTACTACTGCTTCTTGTTGCGCTTCTTTTCTTTCGTTGTTGATGTTGCCGCTGTAGTAGGAGGGGTCGATGCCGGCTTCGCGTCGTCGTGGCGGCGCAGCCGAAGAGGCGCATCGCATCCTACTCCCTCCTCCTCCTACTTCCTCCGTCCCCCCGCCTCCTCCGCGTTCCTCCTCCTCGCTCTCCCTCTCTCCCTCCTCTGTATAGACTATCTATCAAAAGCCGTAGCTAGCTGTGCCTACCCGAGGAGTATACCTCAAGGAATGTATCAAGTCTCAGGCCTTTTTTGTGCAGAAGATACCTGTGATACACACGATACCAGCAGCAGCAGTAGTATCCACGCACAGCAGCTGCTTTGCTGCAGCAGCAATAATAGTATTAATAGATAGTAGACTCGATCGCGATAGGATACGGTCAGTCAAAGATGTGAGGAGACGGTCTGTCAAGACAAAACGTGCAGCGGTCAAGCATGCCAAAAAACCACGCGTTGCATTTTATAACCTCGTAGTTTGGCGTCAGTTACGTCCGTCACAGTAAATAATAGGGCAAATAATGCCGTCGTCAGGAAGAACTGAAATTGCCGTCTCCTGACATCTTGAGGTAGGTGTAGTTAAAGCATTAGACTTAATTAGGCATTATGTCGTATAGACTATGAAACGCCGCACGATCTTTTTCAGCTGAAGACACAGCCGGAAAGATACGGGATGATGATAAAACGGTAAATTTATTTATACTCCGGAGTACCAGGTAGGTCACAGAGGGGGGAGGGGTGAGATTGCCTATTAATAGATAATTTTCCAAGGTTATTTTATAAAAATATTTTGTGCGTCGTACCACGAGAGAGAGAGAAGAGTAAATACTTGCTGATTCTCTCGTCGGATGTCGGATCCGGAATCCACCCATATTATTATTATTGTTGGCTTTCCCAGGAAGAATGCAGAACTTTTTATTACATTTTCGCATCCTTGCGCTCAGTGGCCGCGCCCTTCGTGTTATCGTAGGCCGATTGCTACTACTACTGGTATACCGTAGGTACATACCCTCTTTCTCGAGCTCTCGCGGTTGTGAGCTCCATCATAGGGTTGTATATATTGCAATGAGGCGTTTAAGCCTCATTATTACGAGGTGTGGGGGAATCTATGGCCTCATTTTCGTTTGTTTCGAATAATAGCCGCATCTTCGATCCCCTTTCCAATTCTGGATGTTTTGTTGACATCCTTTGATCGGCAGGTGATCTGCATCTATCTCTACGACTATTCAGGGTGGCCTAGTTTACGGTTGAAGGTGCGGTTGCTGAAAGCTGAGGTGGTCGAGACACTGCTGTACGGTTGCATGACGTGTAGCCCGAAGAAGCCTGACTATGACAGGCTACGACGGGTTCACCACTCCATGCTCCTCCGATGCCTCGTACGGCGGAAACGGAAGCGCGACGACGACACCCTATCGTACGCCGACGCGCTTGCCCAGACAGATTCCGAGAGCGTTGAAGTGATAGTGCGCAAACGGAGGATTTTGTTTGCGGGATTCGTGGCTCGCATGGGGGAGGAGCGTCTGCCACAGAGGGTGATGTTTGGGGAGTTTGTTGGGGGTAAAGGCTACTCAGGGGGGCAAGAGAAAGACTGGATGGATCATCTGAAGGAGGATATATATGTCGGTTTTTGGAATGAAATTCGAAGGATGGCGAAAGGCTGCTCAGAAGGCTGGCAGATGGTTTCGAAGAGTAGAGGAGGGAGCCGAGTTGTTCATGCGGAATTGGCGTGAAACGGAGAGACGCAAAGCTGCAGAGCGACGCGCAAAGGCTGCGGCAGCGTCATCCACCGTTGGCATCTCTAAGCGGCCGGGGGGAGGGGGAAGGGGGGGGGGGCGGGGAGGGGACTGGGGGAGGGAGGGAGGGGGGAGGGGGAAAGGGAGGAAGGGGGGAGGGGCGGAAGGGGGAGCGCCATGCCCAAGAGACTGAAGTCTGGGTTTGGCCATCATCGTATTGAAAGTTGTGGGCTTTCTAATGGCCGTCACAAGATAGCATAATATAATTAGACCGCCCTGACTTCTTCGCCATGTTGCGTTCTCTCCCAGGTGCCATTGATGATGGACGTGATACCATCTGTTAGCCCAATGCCATCCTTAGCCAGTTCCTAGGGTCTGCTAGTATGACATTTTTCTTTCTTTTCTTTTTCTATTTCTTTTTTCTTTTTTTCTCTTCTTCTTTCCTTGCTTTCCTGACTTGTCTTTTCTTGCTTTTCTTGTCTTTTTCTTCTCTTTGCTTGCCTTTTTCGTCTTGTTTCGTTTTTTCTTCTCTTTTCTTTCCTTTCCTTTATCTTCTTTTCTTTTCTTTGTTTCTTTTTCTCCAACTGACTTATGCCTGTGGTGCGTATGCGTAGTGATAGATACTACGTGTAATATATACGTGGTAGTCTTCCTTGGGTGGCAATCGGAATATATATTTGGTTTCTCCAGGCGTGAGTTGTGAGACGTATGCACCGGCCTGGACCTGGCACATCGTAGACTGACTCCCGATTTCACTTTTATTTTATATGTTTCTGGTGGAGGCATGAATTGCGTCAGCTGTGATATATGCGTGTACCACCTTGGGTTGTGTGTGTTTTTCCCTGGGGTATTCCTCAGCTCCAGAGTGACTGGAGCCTGTCCTGTGACCACGGACTTGATTATGCGAGTTAATGTGAGAACAACAACAACAACAACAAGTGTAATGGAGTGCCCTCCGTAGAAGGATAGTTCATAGATTCGACGTGAAACCATGTTATGGTTGAATTGAAACCACGTGACATTAGATGTCACATTCACGTCAACGACATCATAGATGGGCGATAATGTAGGTGACGATGATGGGACGAGCAGGACGCCCCACATCTCACTACCTGCTCTACCTGCTCTACCTGCTCTACCCAGCCCTATCGTGCCTAGGCCTGTCTTGTCTGTCTTTAAGAGTTTAATGTAGAGGAAATAATGAGTAAGCTTTTGTGTATATCCAGCGAGCCATGAGGAGAGACCAAACAAGCGCACCGGAACCCATGAGGAGCACGCTTCCCAACACCGACCAACCACGCACCCCCCACTCGGAGTACCACTACACATACAGCAGACAGACCTGTTGTTGTTGTTGTTGTTGTTGTTGTTGTTGTTGTTGTTGTTGTTGTTGTAGAAGTTGCCAAACTAACTGGCATGCTAGCACGACTCCTCGTCTGTAAAGCTCGTGCATTGTGTGTAGCAGACTCCATGACCACCACCAGCAGCAGCAGGTATACAGTATAGGAGGTGCAGAGTTTAGCATGTATGTATTATGTGGCGGAAACGGTCATCATATAGTCTATCATAACGCGATACGACAATCAACCATGAATGATGGTGGGGAGGGTTTCATACAACATGTTGTAGTTTATGCCATATTATTATGCACTCACTTCGAAAAAAACTAGACTACTAGTTGGTTGGGAGATCTCAACACTTGTATGGCAGCAGCAGGAGGAGTAGAAGCAGTAGTAGTAGTAGTAGTAGACTAGTAGTAGTAGTAGTCTAGTACTGTAGTAGTAGTACTTGTACCGCAGCAGCAGGAGCAGAAGCAGTAGTAGTAGCAGCAGCAGCTATTATTTTCTGTCCACTATAATGGTGAGTGTTGGTATTTTTACTTTGGTGGGGAATTTTGAGCTAGATCTAACATCATAATATCTTTTGTACTAAAGTATACAATTATTTCCACTGTACTGCTCTATCATATGTACATGGTAAGCGGTTTATTTTGTTTTTTCTCCCCCCCGGGCTTTAATATCGGGAAGAGTACGATAACAGAATATTACTAGTTATCTTATATATTACTCTTAATACAGCATTCGAGAAGTAAAGTCGGTTACTCCCCCCCCCCAAAAAAAAAACTCTGTACGCTGTCACTCAACATTTAAAAAAACAATATTTTCAGGACTTCAGGAGGAAGGTGTGAGTTCGACGAATTTTGAGTCAGTTCTCTGTTCATGCAGATTGGTGTATGTAGCGTTCCCTGTAAACGACGATGTATGACAATAATGTATTATAGTCTACATGTGCGATTTTCTGATGCGAGAAAAATGTTGATATTTTATACCTGGTCTTGACTAGCTAGCGGTGCGGCCGCTGTTTCGCCCGTTACGTCACAGTAGGTCTGCGTCGTCGACAGTGATAAACAAACAGCGAACGGGCGAGACACAGCATCATCATCGCTCCAGAACTTACATGATACTAAAAAAAATAAATGTGATGTTTCTTTCTGCTGGCATTTGACTCTCCATTGATTGTATAGCAGTTATTAATACGAAGTAGTCGTCGTTGAACGGGTTTTTTATAGCTTAATATCTTGAACCACCAGGGCTAGTCTAGTTTAGTCTACATGATGATGAGGTTCAGTCGTGCTCGTTTGATTTTGAAGCATTAGCTTCGACTACCTGAACACGTGGATGCCTGTATATGCGCACAGTATAGTAGTACTCGTAGTACAGTAGTAGTGCTTGTTTGATTACAAAAGTAAATCAAAACTCTTGCGCTTCCACTACCAAAAAAACACCTGCTGCATGCATGCATGCATTTGTGTACAGTATAGTCTAGTACTTTCGTAGTGCTTGTTTGATTAAAAATAAATCAAAACTCTTGATCTCATCTTCGGCGCCATCATGAAAGTCGCCTCTTCCGATGATGCCGGCCCGGTCTTGGTCTTTGACGGGTGTTAGCCGAGAGATGAAAGGCTCAAGAAAGCGCTGCCCCCCGGGCCAAGACTCACTTATTATTCAGCACATGCGGCAGGGAGGTACCTTCGCAAACCTCTCGCGTTAAGCGAGGGGAGATTTTATAGGATGACAAGAGGCAAGAGGGAGCTTGGGTCGTTCTCGTAAAAGAGGACCCTGGGCTCCCGGTGGCATTTGAGGTTGATATTGCCGAAGCATTTTGAAGATCCATTATCGATGTCAGATCTCATGGCCGGGCTTTGGTTAACGAGTGAGTCTTCATGGTTGGCGTGCGTGATCGGAGATTGGCGGTATCTACGTGAGTTCCCTGTTCCTCCGCATTGCGCTGCGAACAGCATTGCTTTTTTTTTATCGGGGGCACATCGGGATGTTTGTTGTAGAGACCCCAGGTTATCGGAAACACCTACAACACACCAGGTACGTGCAAGGTTTTTAGAATTGCCCGTAAACTCAATACTGCCCCTGCCGGCCTCGAGAGCAGACCTAGAGCCCCCCAAAGGGTTGGGTTGGGGTTAGGGTTAGGGTTAGGGTCGGGTCTGGGGTCTGGTTGGTCTGGGCAGCGCAACCGTCGTTTTGTGCGGGCCTGCACATAGGGAGCCGCCATTCATAAATCGCTGTCATTGAATTTACGTGCGAATCTGAAGAACTTTGCACGTACGCGCAATTTCACGGGAGCCCCCTACAACAACAGGAGGTAATATTATAGGGAATAAACCAAGGGAGTACGTGTGGAGAACGAAACTCTAACTTCGAAAAACGACCAAGGCCGCGGCAGCACGTATAACCGATCGATGAAGCTTTTGTTGTGCGGGTGGCCCGAAAAGAAACCATCAAACAGTTGACTTTGCGTCGACGGCTGATGTCATACCTTCTCCCTAGTAACTCGCTCTCAGTATCGCAACAAACATGCAAAACAGCATATATTTTATACTGGCATATATTATACTGGTATCAACTGCTACCAGTGTAGTACGATAACATGCACATATGTGACAAGCCGTGGAAGATCTCCGTGGGGAAAGATACATCCTGGAGACGGTTGGGCAAGAACCTGTGACCCACTGAAATAAATCCATGTCAGTTTCGGATGTACGCAAAAATTCTACTAATATAATTATTATTAGTAATAGGCACTTACTGACAAACGCGCGGGTGCCGGTAGCACACACGGAAAGGGGAAGGCTGTATAACGCGTTCTCTGGTAACCTCCAGCGGTACGCCTACTACTGTTGCTGCAGCTGCTGCAGAGTGGAGCTCTCCGAGCTCCCCTCTCTCTAGCAGCTCGGTGCCAATCAAGCACAGCTCTTGTATTCGTTACAAGAAGAAAATAAAAATACGGGCTACGTACGTAGGTATACTCGTAGAATACACAGACACCGGTTCGGTACTAATTACGGAAAAAGCAAACGGTCTGCCGAACAAACCGACATCATCTTCATCGTCATCGTCACAGCTCCTAACGGGCATCAAATATAAATACCAGTAGCATGGTGTCTGTGCCTGCAACTGCCTCTCCAAAACCTGTCAACTCCTCTCTTTTATGTCTCTCTTTCCTCCGTCTTAGTCACAATCACACCATCAACAACCTTGACCCCCGCGACCGCTTTTTTCCTTTCGGAACGAAGCGTCAACCACTATAATCACGATCAACATGCTACCTGCCTCCACCAGCCACGACGGCGACGACGGTGGTGGTACCTGGTATTATTTACCGCACACCTACCCACCATTCTTAAGTACTCCAGCAAGCACCGCGAGACGAACCCCGCAACATCGGCCAAACAGTATCGACACCTTACATCATAACGGCCACAACTCAGGTGGTCGACACAACGCCAAGGGGGAGAAGGTCCCGAATTGTCATCACCACACACAGAAACAATATAAAAACACAAGAAACGGGTAGAACCACAACAGCACACACAACGACAACGACGCGCTACCGGACCAAAAAGAGTGCGATGAAAGCGTCGAAATCCTTAGCCGCCCTAAGGGCACACAGACAAGAAAAACAAAAACTGATTTCCTCCCTTCTACTTTACCGTGTCCCATACGTAAAAGAATGTGAATGGTCGAATGCTAATCCTACCGCACCAACTGAGCTGAGCTACTGTTGTTATTGATATTGTATCGTCGTGAAATCGGACCTGCACAAGCAGCGCCATGAATAACGGCATGGAAACCCGCCGCGGACTCTTTCCTCCACGAAAGACCGAGGTTATAGCTCTATCGAAGCGGCAACGGGAAAATAAATTGAAAACGAAAGCGGCAAGCACGGTAACAAGGCCTTGCGGCTCCTGCATGAGTTACAGTGGCGGTGCATCACCGCCCGCGCTTTGCTACGGCGGGTACTAGTGTCTCAAATACGCCGCTCAGTATGGTACACACAAAACCACGGGCACCACCGAAGCGATGAACCCCTTGTTCGATTCTCCTCTTCACCCCCCTTGCCCTCCCCACCATCCCCCCCCACCATCACCGCCCCCCCCACCGTCTCCTCCCAATCCTCTCCCATCCCGATCCTCTCCCATCCCAATCCTCTCCCATCCCAATCCCCTTCCATCCCCATCCTCCACACCTCAATCCCATCCCTCCCAATCCTCATCCCGGCCTTCCCCACCCCCAACGTCTCCACCTCCATCCCTCCGTCGCCAAGAAAAGAGAGAATAAAGGGACGGTGGCCATCGGGCGAACCGCGAACGCACATCGAGCGTCGTTAACACCCACTATCGGCACACCGATCTCATCGTGCTTTTCGCGGCGTTACGCCCAAAGGAGCAAAACGGGACCCACCAAATCATCCCTCAGCCAGGGAGGGAAACCCGACTTAACACAAACACACCAGTACAGCATACACCATAAACGATACACCATACATAATACACGAAGAGCACAATAGAACACACATAACACATGCAGAGCACAAGAAGAGCGGATACCTTGATGAAAATGTTGGGCTCTCGTTCGCGCGGAAGCAAAACAAACGATCCGCGCGTTCCCAACCCACCCACGCACTTGGGACGTGCATGAGATTATTTGTACTGGTAGCATCTACTGGCAGGCTAAATCATAGCTAGTGCCCGTAGAGAATATACTGTCGCCGGCAACTCCTGCAGAAACCCTACCCCGTAACGCTTCCGTGCCCAGCGCGAGCCACCAAGATGCTGCTGTATCCGCATGCTTCCCGTCTCTTCCCAAACATGCACATAAAGAACACCATCACACGTCGCGTCATGGCGCTAGAAAAAAACAGATAAAAATAACGAACAATACCCGGCACTGCTGATATCTGCCACCGCCTTCACCGTCACCACCATCAGCATCATCCATCGTCACTACTATCCCTCACAACCGTCACCACCATCCCTATCATACTCCTTCATCTAACATCGTCACCATCATCCATAATTCTCCACCACCGCTGCCACCACCACCACCACTACAGTCACCTTCGTGCATCCGTTCATTTCGATGGCGGTATCCCAACGACAAGCGGGAGAAAAACAGCGCTGCTGCTACTGCTGCTGCTGCTGCTGCTGCTGCTGCTACTGCCGCACGAAAACAACCTCGCTCTACGCCAGAGCGTGGCATGACAAAAGGTCTGCCAACAACCCCGCCCAACCGCCCCTTCCCTCGGTCCCTCCCTCCCCTGTCAGCCAGAGCATCGTTTCTTGCAAAACAGAAACCCCAACCAGACCTGTTCAACCGAGGTAGCGGTGCTTTCAAAACAGGAACCCCAACCAGATCAGATCAGAGGGCACCAGATGACCGCAACAAAAAACTGTACTACTAGATTCTAGGGAAGAGCCCTACTGCTGTCGTAGTTTAGTGCACTACGGTATCTTCCAGCTCAAGCCCCCCCCCCCCCTCTCCCCCTCCCCCTCGCGCCCCCACAAACCCCTCCATCCTCCCGCCCGCTCGCCAAAGGCCCACATCAGCATCGACAAGGCGGGACATCGCCCCAAGAACCCATCGCGCGACCCTACACGGCCCTCCTTAACTACGAGCACTGCACCTCGATCCTCCACCAATTCGACGATTTCATCGCCAATCGGCACAAACAGGAACGCCGCGTGTTCATCCAATTCACCAACGAGCACTCCAAGCCGGCAGTGATGAACAGCCTCACCACTCACCGCCGTCGACCAGTACACGACCCACCCATTGGCAAGGGCCACGTGTGTACAACCAACCGCGTCGCTGATCAACGCGCCCAACCTTTTCCAACCTTCCCATTGCCAAACCCACAACACGCGCCAGCACTAGGAGGAAGCGGAGGCGGTAGGGCCAGGAAGGGGGGTGGTGGGGGAGAGGTACACTAAAAACGTCCCGTTCTACCAGGCTCGACGCCTCTATGGTACTTACGTACTTTCTGCCCACAAAAAACACACACAAAACACATTAACTAATCGGCGGCTACTACTAGCCGCGTTAGCGTTATCGAGCGCAAGGGGGGCGCGCCGTGCAGTGAACTTAACCCTGCGCGAACGTAATTTCCTCGCACCTCCCGCAGGGCAAAGCTAGCCGCACCGCCGGCACGGCGGCATGCTTTCTGGTAGCCACGGGGACAAAACGCGCCATTACCACCGCCATCCGGAGCCCCCTCAACAACAATCCACTCCACACATAATTCAGTCAGTTGGGCGAAGTAGGAGAGCAGTGCTGCTATCCGAGACAGTGCGATGCGTGCCGAATGCCCGCCGGTAAAGAGCCGCCGCGTATTTTCACGTTCGCCGCCTCGCTCGGCAGCAACAAAAAGCTTCCTCGCCGCTTTCATCCACAAGGGAGAAAAAATCAGCACCAGGTGCCGTATACAGCACCAATAAAATACCACCCATTTAAAAACACACTCGAAGGCCTTACGATACTCCGGAGGTGTGGCAGAAGCAGTAGCAGCAGAAGCAACAGCAACAGCAGCAAGAGAAGGATCCCCCCTCCTGTCTTCCACCTCCATCCGGCAGGGGTTTTGCTACGAGCTTACCTTTAACTTGAACTTGGGCTTCAAATTCAAATTCAACTTTAACAACGTCAACTTTAACGCACACGAGGATGCGAGGGGTGTGTATCTAGACACGACCCTCCCGAATTTTGCCGGGATTGGTTGAAGCCGACGGCGATCCCAAAACACGCAGCAAAGCAGTCACGCAACGCAGCCGAGCACACCCATGAAGCCCCCACTGAAACAGTCGCCGAAATAGACCGCCGCCAAAAGCGGTCGATGAACAGCCGCTAATCGGTCGACGAAACCGCCACTGAAGCGGTCGCTGAAACCATCGCTGAAAGCGCCGCCGAAATCAGTTTTGAAACACGTCCCTGAAGCGGTCGCTGAAACCGTCGCTGAAACTGCACCTGAAACCGTCTCCGAAGCGGTCGCTAAACCCGCCGCTTAAGCTGCAGCTCAAACCGTCCCTGAACTTCCACCAATTCAGCCGCTGACTCCCGCCACTGAAACCGTTTCTGAAACGGTCGCCGAAACCGTCCGCAAGCTCATATAGCCCAAACCCTGTCGGCAAGCTCAAGAGCCAAAACCCTTTCGAACCACGGTCCAGACAGGACCACGGACGAGATAGAGCCTTCGCGTACTCTTGTGGCGAGGGGGTGTCAGCGGCGCGCCTGCCTCCCCTGTTCTACGGCCGAGGGGAGGTGTCGTCATTGTCCGTGCCTCTCCTGTCCCAAGACGGTGGAGTTGTCGTTGGCGATAGTTGGGCCTGCTTCGCAGAACTCACAACCCTTGACGCGGCCCCCTCCCCAGCAAGATGTCGAACCAGAGCCTCTTCTTGCTCTTGGCGGCCGTTGTCCAAGAGGATCTCGGTGTGCTTCGGGACCTGTCGAGGTGAGGCCTACCGCTGTCGCCCAAGGCGCCCCCCTCCCTGTGAGACATCGCCTGGAATCGTACAACGCAGAGATAAATAAACAAGATGTGACGCGGAAGGTGGACAACGCGACAAGCGGCTAACGAGTGAGATGAATAACGCGAAATATGCAAAGCACGAAAGACGCAAGCAAATAAGCAAACACCAGAAAACGCAATCAAGCGCAAGCAAACACAAGCAAAAATGCATAGCAAACACAAGCAAAAAGGCAAGCAAACACAACCAAAACACAACCAAACACAAGCGAACACAAGCAAACAAGCACAAACAAAACACAAGAAGCAAGCAAGCAAGCACAAACCAACTACAAGCAAGCACAACTAAACGAGCAGAAGCAAACACAGCCAAACACCAGCAAGCAAGCAAGCAAGCAAGCAAGCAAGCAAGCAAGCAAGCAAGCAAGAAAGCAAGCAAGCAAGCAAGCGCAAGCCAAAACCCAAACAACCACAAGCAAGCATAACCAAAGACAACTCAACGAGCAAGCAAAGCGCAAGCAAGCAACGCGCAAGCAAGCAAAGCGCAAGCAACCTCTCACCCGAAAGAGGATAGAGCGCGAGATGATCCCCGTCAGCCTATCCCCCGATATGATGAACAATCTGATGCACCGGAGGTTGGCGAAGAGAAGATAGACGTTGTTGAGAGGCATGCTCTCGTACGCCTTCCATACAGACCGGTCGATCTGCACGTCGCACGTAGTTCTCTGGGCGATCTGTTGCCCGGCGCGGAGGGAGGGAGGGAGGGAGGGAGGGAGGGAGGGGGGGTGGGGGGAAGGGGGGGGGGGTCCTGGGTCAAAGAAAAACGACACAATAAAAGACATAAAACGACACAAAACGGATAAAGAAACGGGCAAAAAACGGGCACAGAATGGACACAAGACAACAAAAATGGCAAAAAAAAAAGAAAACAGAGGGAACAAGGACCTAAAACGTCAAAAGCGAACGAGGAAACCGAACACAAAACGGATAAAAAAATAAACAAAAATGGAACAAAAAAAAAACGGACACAAAACAGCAATGTCCACGTTATAACGCTAAAGGATCGACAAAAGGCCACGAGGGGCTTGGGGGACGGGGGGGGGGGAACGGGACGAAGGGCGATACGGGTTATGCCTCCACCAAGGCCCGATGGACGTCGCACGTTTACCGTGTAGCAGTAGGAATACAGCAAATCAGTGAAGTTTCTACTGAACAGCATTTTTCGGATTCGGTATCCTCCGGCGGATGGGGAAAAATAAAGCTTTAACTCACCACACTTCCGCGTATTTTCATACGCGTCGTGTGTCGATTTAACTCAGTTGCTTTCGCAGCCCAACGCTAGCTGGCGCACCCTTCGAGTCCCATTGTAGGCATAGCGTAAGCTGTCCCTATCAGTGGTCTTCGTTTTTTGCTTGGATACCTTTGGGCAACCGGTGTAACTGAAACTCTTCATTCAATGCCCCAAGCAACGGGTAAGTATGTGGGGTGATGACGAGATCTGATATAACATGGAGTGGTACGAGTAGTTAAGTTCCTCGTATCGTATCACGGACAGCAGTACTTACAGCAGCAATGTACAGCCGTAGTTCCTCATCAGTGCGGCCCCTCAACAGTGACAAACTTCTCGCACTAAACCGTAGGTGGACAACAACTTTACCGCGTTTTATCGTTGAAATAATGGGGGACCGCACTAAAGGCTACAACTCCGACAATGAACACAAGCTCGACGTCAATCAACGCCTGAAAAATGTGAGACCCCGAGATCTTAGGGAAGGGGTGACAAACGACCAGCCCTAGGTTAACCCATGGATGTTTCAATGCATTCATCTATCTGCCCGGGGATACGATCACCAACCAAGTATTGGGGGTCTATAGTGGCCGTACCGCATGGCCTCAATTCCATATCGAGCTTATATCCACTGTGTTTCATATCGGTTGTATCTAATGCCGGGCTGGTACTGCACTAACGCAGGCTGGGACAGCGCGTTATGACCAGAGGTCGTGACATGATATTTCACCGCACCAAACTGGGACCCCGCGCTGAAAGATACCTCGTGACAAGCGATTTCTACCGCGATATCTACACTGGAGCCCTCCACTAATGAGTTCCGCTCTCGGGCACGACCTTGACCGTGCAACAAGTGAGGGTCTTCTTGCCTTCGTGAGGTCAACAGGCCTTCCCTCGAAGGGATCCTCCATCATCCCTTCCATAGCGTCCGGGTCCCAGCTGGCCTTCCACAGCGAATTCAAGGTCATGCGCCTGCAGAGGAAAAAAAACACACGTGGAAAGTAGGGAGCGTGATCTCGGGTCGCATGAAAACAATACCAACACCATGAACGCCTCGAAGCAGTACACAGAGGGGGGGAGGGGTAAGGAGGAGAGATCGGGAGAGACGGGGGGGAGAGAGAGAGAGAAGAAGAAAGAGAGATTAACGCAACCGGAAAACACACAAAGCACACACAACGGCCACACCAGCGAAGACCCAGGGCAAACGATAAGCATGCACCCAAAGCACACACAAAACACACCCAAAGCACAACGTAACCCGTCTCTCACGTGCTCCTCTTCTGTCTGTCCCTCGGATCTCGCGGCAACGAGCCGCCGCCCGGCTTTCCTGCCGTCCTCGTGGTGCCTCCTCGGATCAGCGAGATTTTTTCTGTGAATACCTTCAGGGCGCGCACCGTGTTGGCAGCGCTGGGGCCCGAGGGACCGAACGCCTGCTTCACCTGTCACGGCAACACGGGAGGGGCGGGGGGGGGGGGGTAAGGCCGAGCGGATCAAATACTGTAGAGCGATTGGGGGGGGGGGGGGGGGGGGGGGTACTTGTTTGTGGGGGGTATTGGAGGATGTGGCGCAGGAGAGGGAAGGGGTAAGGTGGGCGGGGAGGCGGGGAGGGGTGGAAGGGGGGGGGCGGACGGGTGGACGTAGGGGGGTAAGGTCGAGCGGAGCAATTGTTGTAGAGGGATGGGGAGGGTGAGGAGGGGGGGGGGGGGGGGTTGAGGGGTGAGACGGAGTTAAACCTGTGTGCGAGACGTACAGCAAACGTACAAGGCACGGTACGTACGATGGTTCTGAATTCTGCTTTCGGGCCTTGTCCCATGACCGCGAACTAGATTATAGCGATCAGTTAATGTAAGGGCACCACCACCACCACCACCACCACCACCACCAACAACAACAACAACAACAACAACAACAACAACAACAACAATATTATAGCGGGATGAAAGAGACACCAGGTGCCGGAAAAAAAAAGGCAAAACCCCGTACTTACATGAGAGGGTAGCCGGTCGAACAGCTCGCGCCTCTCCTTCAAGTGCAGCACATCCCCCACCTTCTCCCACGACGATGACAAATCTTTCTTGGGCAGGTGCTGGATCACGTGATCCAGGTAGTGCAGGTCTGTACACACGTCCGTCCCCCCCGTCAAGACGATGTACACCTGCAAATCCAGCGATCAAAGAGTCGAGTAGCGGTCGGTGCCGGCAACGGACGCGTGTCTCGTGAGGGCGGGCAGGGAGGGAGGGCTACCATCTCCCCCCCTCTCATAAACGCCAACCAACCTCCAACCTCCAGCCTCCGCCCCCCTACCCTATATCCCACCTCCGCTAGACGCCAATCAATCGCCACCCTCCACTCTTCACCCCCCGTCCTCTACAGCCCCGCCAACAGACGCTGATCAACTTACACCCTGCAACCTTCACCTCCCAATCTATAACCCCCCCTCCCACACCCACCAATCAACCTCCACCTTCGACCCCTCACTTCCCACCCCATGAACACCCTACAACCGGCCCCCCAAAAAACGAGGGCAACCCTGCACCCCCAACCCTCCGCGTCCCACCGCCCTGCCCCACCCCCACCTTACGATGAAAAAAAGGCACAACATCAGCTAACTGAGGGTCCTTTTCGGATCGCCCGTAAAAAAAAACACACACACACAAGACACAAGCAAAGGCAGCCCCTCATCAACGCCAACCAAGCAAAAACACAAAAGAAAAGTGCAAGAATCAACCCCCACAAACGCCAAACAACCCCCCCCCCTCCCCGTATTCTCCCCCCGCCACTCTACACACACTCCAACCTCACCCCCCGTCCTCCCCAGTAGCTTCAAGGGCCTCACCAGGTCTTTCCGGGAGATGGTGCCGACGAACGCCATGGACTCTAGTCCGGCAACGACTGGGTAGGACTCGAACATCCTCCCACCTTCCTTATCCCCTCTGAGCAGTTCTAGGATGCTCCCGATCTGCCCATGCACCGATGAAAACGGTTGTGCTTTCGTTAGGCGGTTGGATTGTTGGTTGCTGTTTTTCTGTTGCTGGATATTTCGGTCCGTTGGTTGGTTGGTTTGGTCCGTTGTTTGGTTGGGGGGATGGGGGGGTGGGCTGGTTTGTTGATTGGTTTGTTGATTGGTTGGTTGGTTTGTTGTTTGATTGGTTGATTGGTTCGGTTGGATGTCGATTGGTTGCGTTGATTGGCTGATTGATTGGTTGGTTGGTTGATTGGTTGCGTTTATTGGCTGATTGGTTGGTTGGTTGATCCGTTGATTGGTTGGTTAGTTTGTTCTTCGATTGGTTGGTTGATTCGGTTGGATGTTGATTGGTTGCGTTGATTGGCTGATTGGTTGGTTGGTTGATCGGTTGATTGGTTGGTTGGTTTGATGGGTTGGTTGGTTCGGTTGGATGTTGATTGGATGCGTTGATTGGCTGATTGGTTGGTTTGTTGATTGGTTGTTTGGTTCGGTTGGATGTTGATTGTTTGCGTTGAATGGTTGATTGGTTGGTTGCTTGCTTGCTTGATCCGTTGGTTGGTTGGTTAGTTTGGATACGTTGGTTGGTCTCGTTAGTTTGTAGGTTGGTTGATTGGTTGCGTTTATTGGCTGATTGGTTGGTTGGTTGATCCGTTGATTGATTGGTTGGTTTGTTGTTTGATGGGTTGATTCGGTTGGATGTTGATTGGTTGCGTTGATTGGCTGATTGGTTGGTTGACCGGTTGATCGGTTGATTTGTTGGTTGGTTGGTTGGTTTGATTGGTTGATTAGATTCGGTTGGATGTTGATTCGTTGCGTTGAATGGTTGATTGGTTGGTTGCTTGCTTGATCCGTTGGTTGGTTAGTTTGGTTACGTTGGTTGTTCTTGTTAGTTTGTTGGTTGGTTGATTGGTTGCGTTCATTTGCTGATTGGTTGGTTGGTTGATCCGTTGATTGGTTTGTTGTTTGATTGGTTGATTCGGTTGGATGTTGATTGGTTGCGTTGATTGGCTGATTGGTTGGTTGACCGGTTGATCGGTTGGTTGGTTGGTTGGTTGGTTTGATTGGTTGATTGGTCCGGTTGGATGTTGATTGGATGCGTTGATTGGTTGACTGGTTGGTTTGTTGATTGGTTGGCTGGTTCGGTTGGATATTGATTGGTTGCGTTGAATGGTTGATTGGTTGGTTGGTTGGTTGGTTGGTTAGTTATTCCGTTGGTTGGCTAGTTTGGTTACGTTGGTTGGTTTCGTCAGTTGGTTGGTTGGTTGATTGGGTGCGTCGGGTTGGTCGTTTTGACCAGCACATTTATTATGTAAGTTTGGCTAGCTAATTAGCTAGCTAGCTAGTTGGCATTTATATATATGTTTCATTTGTTTTATTCGTTTTGTTTTGTTTATTTTGCATGTCTTGTATGTTTGTTTGCATTGTCTGACCCCACATACAAGGGCTCCGAGTAACCACAGCATGACACCATCGTGCAACGACCAGATATAACAGCAAACGGCGGGTAAAAAAACAAACAAAAAAAACATCGCTCACCGGACACATACAAGGGTTTTGGGTGGTTAAACTTGCGCCAAGTAATACTGATTCTACGATAGCCCCGCCCCGAAACCATCGATTTTCTTGCACGAGCGCTTGAAAAAAACAAAATCGGCTGCTCGACACGAGGACGGGTGCGCTTGAAAAAAAAACATCTTCATACGGTTCCTTGTTTGCAAAGGACCATCAAAGGGTGATGTCGGGGGGGAGCAAAGGGGCACCGTATTTCAGAAGAAACGACCGGGAGCTGGTTCAAAACCGGCGATTTCGTCAAAGAAAAGATGGGGGGGGCTACCGTAGAACGACTCGTCAACAATCGGCGAGGGCTCCGGGTGACCACAATACAACAAATCGACCATCGTGCAACGAACAGATACAAGAGCCTCCGGCGAGTACAAAAACACAAAAACCAACCATCGCTCACCGGAGATATATAAGGGTCTCCATACAAGGGTTCCGGGGCGTCAAACTTGCGTCAAATCAACCATCGCTCACCGGACACAAACAACGGTTCGGGCCGTCAGTTTATCGTCAAGTTAAGTATCGCGCACATACAAGGGCTACGGGTGACCACAAGGGCTCCGGGTAGTCAAACTTGCGTCAAATCAACTATCGCGCACACACAATGGCTACAGGTGACCATAAAAAGAGCGAAAACAAAACATCGGGTACGGGAAACAAACATACAAGACCCCCGGGCAGAAAAAAACTGTAAAAAAACATCCACCGCGTTCACCGAACAAACACAAGCTGCGAACGGCCACAAGCGTGTCAATTAAAAACAGGCTGTGAGTTTGCTGACTAGAAGTGGCCAACTAGCTGTTGGTTGGTTACATATGTACAATTAGTTGTGTTTGGTCAATTTTGGAGGAGAGTTTCTGCGCCTTTGCGTCTGACTGACGCGTGCATCTCTGGCTCGACGCATGGGGGGGTTCACAATAAATACTCAAGTCGGTCAGGTGGCACTCACCCCGCCACCCACCCAACACGGTTTTTTTCTGATGTTCCAAATACGCCAGCTAGATGTGAGTTCGACCAATTTAAGGGTCGATACTTATACTTGCAAGCTGCGTGATACACCGGCAGCCCGTTTTTACACATGCATTAACCCTTGAAGATTAAATATGACTTCCATCTGGGCTCGTTTTTTCAACATGTATTATTATTTGAAAATTGCACGACTCCCATGGGTGTTGCCAGGGCGAGCACCACCAAAAAATAACGATCTATAACAATGGTACCAACTACCGATAACTACCGATAACTACCGATAACTACCGATAACTTCATCCCAAGGCAGTAAGTGGTTACGATTCATATTTTAGCCCTCAAGTCCAGACGCGTCCTACGATGGAGGTATATACCGTTTTTTGGCAAAAAAAAACTATATTTTGAAATGTCGCTGCTCCTTATACCCAAAATCGGGGGGAAAATATTACTGGTATTGTTTTGCTATGAATGATAGTATTTTACAGCTGGGACATGGGTTTGTTCATCGGGTTTGCACATCAATTTTCGCTCCAATTAGTTTTTGGCGAGGTTTAGAGCTCTTCAACCCATTTCCAAGTCCTAACATTATTCTATCATACTCTAACTCCAAGTGTTTCGTCCCCATGTCGGAAGTGCGGTGCTAAAAGACCGCCCAGCCTCAGAAAAAAAGTCGAGCACCGTTGCCGTACTATCAGTAGCATGCGTCTCCAGCCAATAAACAGGTCTAGAAGTAAAACATCGCGGGCCAGACCCATACAAAGGCACAAAAGTGTCAAATCGGTCCTCGTTCACCGGGCACATCCAAGAGATACATACGGGTGGCCACAGAAATGAAAAATATTCCCAGGCGGCTGTCTGAGAGGTTCGTCATTTTTAGCGTGAAAAATTCGGCAGCAGACACCACCTTAACCTCACCGTGGTTTTGCAGGGAACAACCTTGAGGTCGGTCTCCATGATGTCTTGCGCGGTCTTTTCCTCGCTCCGACGCATGTCCAGACCGTACAGCGACTCCAGCCCGTTCAACGCCATCACTAGTGGTCGGTACCCGTTGCAAGTTACGTGATCGTCATCGTCATCGTCATCGCCGTTATGGTCATCGTCATCGCCATCATCGTCACAGTCGTCGGCATCGCCAATATTGCCATCGTCATCGCCATCATCGCCATAATCACCGGCGTTATCGTCATCGTTATCGCCATTATCGTCATCGTTATCGCCATTATCGCCATTATCACCATTATCGTCATCGTCATCGTCATTACGGCCACAATCGTCGCCATTATCGCCATCGTTATTGCCATTATCGCCATTGTCACCACGATTATCGTCATCGTCATCGCCATTATCGCCATCGTCATCGCCATTATCGCCATCGTTATCGCGATAATCGCCATTGGCATCGCCATTATCACCATTGGCATCGTCATTATCGCCATCGTCGCGATCCCGATCAGGGCGAGAGACAGAAAGTAACAGCGTCAGTTTCTGGAATTAGACTATTGGGCAGCTCAAACCAAAGGTACCAACGAGACAATGCCACCATGGCACCTTTCAAGTCGCATAGTTGACTCTTGAGGCGACATTTCAAGCAAAAACAACAGAAGAAGGCACAGTCGTCCAACAACACTGAAGCACAACCGTCCAACAACACAGCGGTGCATAGTACTAATACGAGAGAGCTGTCGTGCGCGTACATACTACCAGCCCACGGTCCACAATAAAAGTACATACCAGGTACATGGCACTATGTTCAGCCGGCGTCCCCGGTGGTTCAATAGTAAGCCGGGTAACTATTGAGGCCGAGGTCGTAGGTTCGAATCCCACACGAGACTTTTTCTTGAAAGTGGACAGGCCGAAAGCGTGAGAGCGCGAGTTGGCGAAATTCGATGCAAGTCGACGAGCATGACACGCTGAAAAGTGGGAATGCTGAACCCTACTCGCGATGAAAATGAAGGCAAGTATCGGGACCAAGAAGGGAAGACACCTGTGTGACCACGGCTTGTCCAGAAGAAGGTCGCTGAGGGTAAATCATCTTACGAGTTAGAGCTGGAGAATAAATGTAACACTGAAAAAAAAAAAAAAAAAAAAAAAGTACCAATCTGGACGGAAAAAAGACGGTTGCGGATATATCGATATAAATGCCCCAACGGTCGTAACATTCTCGTCCTTACAGTGGAATGCTATAAGATACAAAATTCCCAGATCCCATAGGTTTTGATGTGTCATGACTCGAACCCCGAAAACCTTGCGGGTGGAGTCGCGTCGTTTCACGATATTTCGGATATAATGGGTTCGGTCTGGTCGAGTAGGGTATCAAGGAGATGTCCAATCTCACGGGTCAGATCGGGGTCGGGTCGGGTCGGGTCGGGTTGGGTTGAGTCAGGAGGTGTTCAAGTATCACGGGTTTGGTCCATATTCGGGCCTCCCTGCCCCGACCCGACCCGACCCGACCCGGGACAAGTGACTCAATCCTTGGAACAGCTCTGAAAATGACCCCGTATGCATAATGCGAGAAAGCGCCTTATACGGATATCCAAACGGTCATTACATTTGCGTGCAGCGTGGTAGTCACATGGTACACTGGAACTCGGTTCAACATACCGGTACGTATCGTATAGCAGAACCTACCGGAGTCGTAGATGTTGAGCCCGAAGCGTCGGCTGAAGCCGGAGGCGATGACAGCTGCAAGGAGGATGGGCTTGTTCAGGTCGAAAGACCCCGTCATCTCCATGATCACCTACGGAGGGGTTCACGAAGAAGAGCCGATTACGGGGGGGGGGGGGGGGGGGGGGGGGGGGGGGGGATCAAGAAGAGGGGGGGCGTTGGCAAGAGGAGGGGGCGGCGGGGGGTGGGGGGGGGGAAGGGATCCCAGACGGGCAGAAAATTCAGCGGGAAAAAATATCTACCAGGTATATATTTTTATTTTCAGGAGAAAAAAACAGAAGAGGTTTCCAAGAGAAAAGCCTGCGACAAAATTCAGAGTGAGAGGAACTTCCGACAGAAAACTCCGTAAAAAAAAATCGAGAAAAATTTCCCTTGAAAAAAACATCAACAGAGTTTTTCGGAGAGGATCTCCCTATATAGTAGAGTCTTCCTAAATGATATTTCCAGTGTCCTTGTTTTCCCAGACAAAGTTAAAAAAGAACTCTTTACAGAATACGAGTTACACAGACCAAACCATAAACTCGTTTGGGCTATCAATAGCCGGTGTCACTTGCCGTTAATTGGCGCGGTGGCCAAATATTCTTGTGCAGTTTTTCAAGAGATTTTTCCCCATTGTTCAACTCAAGACGCCCACGGCATCCCAAGCCAAACCACATCCCGACCGCGAGGCATGTAAATCCTGACAGAATTGCCCGAGAGAAGAGGAAAAACAAAACGCGGCCCTCACCGCGGCGGCCGAGATGGTCTGCGTGGCTCCACAGCTTGAGACCACCAGCGGCGACACAGCGCGAAGGTGGAGAGCACCACTCCTTCCAGTGACGTACACGACGCTTTTCAAGGCCAATCGGGCGCAAGTGTTCTAAAACGAGAGATTTTCCCTAGAGAATTTTCCCTAGAGAAGTTTCCTAGAGCTTTCACCCAGATGGGTTTCCTAAGAGTTTTTTTTTTGCCGACCTACACAACATGCTCCTCACCACGGCGGCCGAGATGGTCTGCGTGGCGCCGCAGCTGAGGCCAGCAGCGCCGACAAGGGCGAAGGTGGAGGGGAACACTCCATCCAGTCCCATACTGTTCTTCTTAAGGACCTCTCCTATCAAACGCCCAAGGGTGGCTCCAATCACCTGGCGACAAGTTTTTCACAATCGGAGGAGGGGGCGGGGGGGGGTGCTCATTTATTGCATGGCCGTAGACTCTCGCATTCCTACAGTGCCGGGACGGAGCATGTCGGGATTTCACCGACCAGACAAGCATCGCGTGCACCAAGGCGCGAAGCGCCGTGAGATGCTCGGCGCGTCACATGGTGGGTGAGCAGAACCCTATATATAATCCTATATATACCAACGAAAACCGTGAGGCGGACTTGAACACCTTGTGCGTACTATCTTGCATATCGGATGACAGCTTCGAATTAATTTATTGGGGGAAGGGTAGGGGGGGGGGATTGACAATGATGATATGACGACGGCGATAACGATGATGATAAGTTGATGATGATGACGCTCATGTCGACGAGTATGTCCATCATGACGAATATGCTTGTGACGATAGCCGTTCTCATGATGACGAGTACGCTCATGACGATAAAGTTATACCCCTTGCATGAGAATACATATACATGCTACAAACTTTCTCTTCGAAGATGAAAGAAAAAGCTCCAAGACGTGCTACTACCCATGGCGCGTATAAACCGTGCACCTCAAAAGCTACGTAGCCCGCAGCAACCCATCCAAACAGAGGTGACGCAATAAATCAAGGATATACATCATGCGCCCACCGTACCCCGTGCCTCCGCAGTGACGGAGAAGCAATACTGCAGAGCAGCAGCAGCAGCAACAAGACCAGCAGCACGGCAAAGATAGAGATACATGTGAACGCCGTCCCCAAAACGTTCAAGGCCGAAAAATCTACCAGGTATACATTACAAAACATTATTACGAGGTACTCGTACTTGTATCCAGCCACCGAGCAAAAGAGAAGAGCATCAAAACCTCTTGAACGCCAAAGAAAAACGAAACTAGCCGCACGGCATGGAATCGGGCAAGGAACACCGACCAGCCCAAAACGCGTGTAGTTAATAACAGTTCTTAGTGTATATACTCAGGACTCACCGAGGTCTGGATGAAGTCCCCGGACGGAACGGTCACGCTGGTGCCGAGAGCCGCCGTGACAACCCACACCACGAACGCTACCGGAAGGGCCACAAATATGTCTTCATGCCGTTACCATCACAGTTACCGTTGACAGGCAGACAAGACAGACAAGACAGATAAGACAGACAAGACAGACAAGACAGACAAGACAGACAAGACAGACAGACAGACAGACAGACACCGATGGTTTCAGGCGTGCAGCGAAAGAGACGGTACCAGAGGCGCGTGGGTCGGGGTGGAGGGGGGGAGCGTTAGTGTTTAGGGGTAAAAAATATTATCAGCAGACAAAGAAAAAGAAAAAGATGGAGTCATGGTCTCGCGGGCTCTGCGAGTGCCAATCGTCAGGCGCGAGCTTTGGCCGGCGATATGCACATGAAATCAAGGAGCCTTGTCTTCGCGAACGCACAAATACATCATCAACACGCACACATAACCACCTGGCATACACATACACACACGCCTCGTCGTCAAAACAAAAAACATAGCATACGCCATGAACACACACAATATCATAACAACAAATAACCCTAGTACCGCAATAGCACCAGCGTCAACTGGTGAAAAAAAAGTAAAGCCATAAACTATTCACTATAAAAAAGAAAGCACAGAGTCCAAAAAGATAAGCAATACAAGACACCAAACCTTCAACATAAATCGAAATAATCACACAAGAGCACATCACTATGGAACAGAGACAACATCAGCGGTCGACGCATGGTCAACCAACTCAACGCTTGTTTGCCCGCAAAAAAAAAACTCACCACATCTTGTTAATACCTGGTAGTGGCTAGGGTTGCACTCAAGTTGCTAGGTTAAGCAGATTATACGGTCTTCCACCTGGCAAAATAATCTGTAGGCCATGCAGATCATGTATACCAGGGATGTGTCTGCCTTGGATGACAGGTCGTGAAATGGGATGATCTGATCTGTGCGTCGATATGCTATCGTTCTACTACGAAAAAGGTAAAGCATCAGCCGTCGACGCATCGTCCACTAAACTCCTGGTCTATTTTGGGGTCCCCCTAAATGAAAACGCCTTCACATGTTAGTAGTAATAGTGGGTAGGGTTATTTAGTAATAGATAGGGTTATTAGGTGCTTGGTAGGGTTATACGTAAGTTGGCGCTGACGGTACATATACCACAATATACCTGGCGTCGGGTCCCAGTAAGGTATCATACTCGCCTCGAGCAACAAATCAAGGCACGCAACAAATCACGGGCCTACGCACATCAAAACCATGGACGCACAAACAACGAATCCACCAAACGGCGCCGAAATCATGGGCTCACAACCCAACACTTTTACTTTCCAGCTCAGCTAGTGGCAAGTTTGGTCATGGTAAAAACGCTTACATAACTAATACACGACGAGTACAATACGACAAGCGATGCGAGTCGACGGCGGAAGAATGAGCTGGCGTTCTCCTCGCGATAAAACCGAAGGCGCGTACCGTAGTGGTGGTGGTAGGAGAAGAGCCTGCTTAGTACTCCCGAATCCGAGCTCTTCTAAGGAGGGAGACAGAGAAAAAATACAGCGTGTGAAGATATAGACGGGGTGAGCCAAAAAAAAAAAATGATTCCATAGCTCACTCGAAATGTTGCCCGATATCCAGTGGCGAGGCAAGTCGTCCTCGTCGAGGAGCTCTCTGAACGTCGCTAACGGGTTTTGGCGTGTGAATCGCCCCGGGAAGAAGGACAGTAATGCCGTCAAGCTCGCCGCCTGGCCCAACACAAATGCGTCGCGTACCGTGCGGCAGGAATTGGCAGGCGGTCGGAGGGTTAAGGGTGAACGTCATGATTGTCTCATCACATTAGCTCATTGCGAGCGAGCGAGCCACCAAGCGAGCAAGCGTTCAAGCGAGAGCAAGCAAGCAACCACGCAAACAAACAAGCAAACAAGGAAGCAAGGGAACGAGCAATCAAGCAAGCCAGCAAGTGAGCACGCGAGCAATAGGGCAGAAGGCACGCACGCACGCAAGCAAGCGAATAAGCGACCAAGCACGCCAGCAAGTCAGCCAGCCAGCCAGCCAACCAGCAAGCAAGCAAGCGAGTGAGCGAGCTAGCCAGCCGGCCAGCAAGCAACCGAGCACGCAAGATACGAGAGCAATGGCATCTGTGTGTTTGTTCACGCCATGGACAGTACCAGAACAAACGCCAAGGATGCATATTTCAGGCTTTGCCTATATCTCCAAAACCTTTCCTGCTGCTTCTCTCATTCTCTCCCCCTCTGTGAGTCTGCGTCTGTCTGTCTCTTTCCTTCTGACTCTCACTCTATCTCTATTTCCCTCCTCTCTCGCTTTCCCCTCCTCCGCCCCTCCTTATCCATGTACCTGCTCCCACCTTCCTCCCTCCCTTTCCCCCCGCCCCCCCCCCACCCTCCCTTGACCCCTCCTCCTCCCTCCGGTCCCTCCCTCTTGATATTTGGAGCGAACTACTTGGTATATTCTCTGCTCCGCCCCTCCCCCCCTCCCATCCGGGCCGAAAAACACGCCTCACCACACATGCCACAGTGGTCGCCGCTCGCACATACTCCCAACGCCTTCTGGGGTTTGCTCGTATCGAGTGCTTCCCGTACTTGCGCGCCAGCTGTTTGGACAACAAAAATTGCGGCGTCATCAACGGTGGCGGTATCATGAACGGGATCGTGCACGGTATTTGGCATTGGCAATTCCAACGGTGTAATGGACGGAATCGTCTACGGGATCGCCGACGGTACTATGAACGGGATCATCCACGGTATCGTGAGCGGTATCAGTCTACGGAATCATGCACGTTGTCGTCTATAACCATCAGCGGTGTGGCCAAGTGCATGGTCAACGGTAATATGAACGGTGTCATGAACGGTATCGTCAACGGTATCGTCAACGGTATCATGAACGGTATCGTCAACGGTATCATGAACGATATCGTCAACGGTATCATGAACGGTATCGTCAACGGTACCATGAACGGTATCATCCACGGTATCATCAACGGGATCGCGAGTGGTATTACGAACGGTGGCATGAACGGTGTAATCTAGAATTATGTTCGGTAAGGTTTGTGGATTCCGGGTAAGGGAATGGGAGTCTTATAGAACTTCCAGAAGTTTCGGGTACGGGTATGGAAGTGTTACAGAACTTCCAGGAAATCCGGGTATTGAGGTACAGGCATACACTCACAGAAGTTCCGGGCGGGTACAAAACAAGCTGTACCCGTACCCCGGGTATTGTGGCAACGACCGTACAGAACTCACAGAAATTCCGAGTACGGGTGTGGAAGTCTTATCAGAAGTTCCAGAAGTTCCGGGTGCGGGTTTGAAAGTCCTACAGAACTTCCAGAAGTTCCGGGTATTGTGGCACGGGCGCACAGAACTCACAGAAGTTCCGGGCAGGTATAAAAATGCTGTACCCATACACCGGGTATTTGTGGCACTGGAGTACAAAAATTACAGAAGTTCTTTGTAGGGTAATACCCGGGGTAAATACCCGGGTATGGTTTTGTGTGTACCTTACTTACAGACAGAACGTAAATAGAATGTTCGCGTACGGGTATGAATGTCGTACAGAACTCACAGACGTTCCGGGTAACGGTAGGGTTGTAGAATCAAAATTCACATAAGTTCCGGGTACGGGTATTACCCGGGTAAAAACCCGCCTCGTGGGGGCGAAAAAACAACAAATTGGCTTGGAAAAAAAATACGAATTTTTTAACGCGTTTCCAATAATATTGTGATTGGCATACTGCATGCCCTGGTACACGTACGGGAAAGTATAACATATATACAAGTACTGGCAACATATACGTACCGTTGTATGATAGCCCATTTTTGTTCGTGCTTTCGTTCACAGACAAACTCGTTTGTGTCGTTGATGCGGTGTTTCCACAAATTTCACATTAAAACCTTTCCGACTTGCTGGGAAACGACTTCTTCCGCGATCACATATTGCCTCCAAAATAACCGTACTGTTGCACAAGAACAAAACTTTGCAATAAAGCTAATACTCGTACTGCATATTGAACATATACATATAGTAATAACATGGCAAGCCCGAAAATCCTTCCAACCGAGAAAAAAACAAGAAGGAAAACATAAACCAATGCCCAGCACAACAACTACAATTGACACCTTTTATTTTCTCTTCTTTTTCTTCGTTTTTTTCGTCATCAATCCATTTATTATCCTCGCACTTCTCTCGCGCTCCCTCCCTGCAGTACTCAGATCCGGGGTCACATAGCGGGCCCTTCTCCCCCCTTCCCCCCACTGTTGTACTATATAATACCATGATTACATTTATCATCGAAATAAAACAAAATCGAGTATCCGAAGACGCCCACCGGGTTCCAACCATTATACAAAGATGCCCACCGGGTATACATATGTCACATACCACATACATACACTTTGGTTCCAGCTAGAGACAAGAGGTGGAAAGCGTATACGTCGTATTTACGTCCTACGAGTTCTTGAGGGGTCTGGTTGTTCTGTGTAATCAGGTGTCGGAGTGTGGCGTTAGCGTGACGGACGCGACATGACACGTCAGAATGCCTAACACGAGACGTGACGTCAGAACACGTTCGACCCTAGATTATACCGGCCACTTTGGGTATTGTTACAAACGTGTAACCGCACCCGGGGTATTGTGCCACAGAGTCTTACAGAACTCACAGAACTTCCGGGCAAGGGTATGGGGTTCTTGCAGAACTTCCAGAACTTCTGAGTACGGGTACGGAAGTCTTACAGAACTTCCAGTGGATCCGGGTATTTTGGCACGGGCGTACAGAACTCACAGAAGTTCCGGGCGGGTACAAAACATGCTGTACCCGTACCCCGGGTATTGTGGCAACGGGTGTACATAACTTCCAGAAAGGTCCGGGTACGGGTATGAATGTCGTACAGAAGTTCCAGAAGTTCCGGGTACGGGTATGAACGTCCTACAGAACTTACCGAAGCTCTTTATAGGGGAATACCCGCGGAAATTACCCCGGATACGGTTTGTAAGTACCCTACAGAACACACCCCTGGTACAATCGACGTCATTGTGAACGGTATTATGAACGGCACTATAAACCCTACTACGAACAGTATAATCGACGGGATATCGTGAACGGTATTACGAACGGTGTGATCGACAACATCATCACTGGTATCGCCTCAAGTATTATGAACGGTGTCATGAACGGTATTATGAACGGTATTATGAACGGTATTATGCACGGTATTATGCACGACATGATCGGAATAATCAACGGTATCATCGACTGAGCGGGGTGGGGCGGGATGGGTGGGGTGGGTGGGGCTGACGAGGGCGGGGGTAGCGGGGGGAGGGGTGGTGGATGCGTTAGGGGGGGGGGGGGGACGGGGCTCAGAAGGGTGGGGGGGGGAGAGGGGGAGGGGGTGGGGGTGAAGGAAGACAGGTGGGGGGAAGACGGCGGGGGGGGGGAAGCGGCAAACGCGCCCACCTTGAGCAGGTGGAGACGAAAGTTCACGTAGAGGGGGCCGAGGAACCCGCACAAGACCGCCATGAGGGCGAAGACGGGGTACTGCCAGGCCTTGAATTCTTTATCCGAAAAGGACCTTTCGATGTACTCCTGAGTGGACGCCAAGAAAACAGGCGGTAACGGTTTCAGGGAGGGAGGGGGTGGGGGGCGGTTAAGGGGGGTAAGGGGGGGGGGGGGGAGGGAGGCAACGGATACTAGAGCAAAAAAACATCGTCACCCAATCGTTGACACCTGCCTTTCCCAAGAACAATAAAGAAGACCCCTACCCTTCCTTCTCTCCCCTCCCCCCCCCTTTCTCCTTCACCCCGCTCCCACCCTCCTTCTTTTCCAACCCCTACCCAGCCCCTCTCCCCTCCTACCCACTCGCCTCTCCCCCCCCCCCCTTTCTCCTTCACTACCCTCCCACCCTCCTCCTGTTCCAACCCCTCCCCAGCCCCTCTCCCCTCCCACCCACTCGCCTCTCCCCCCCCCCCTCCCGTAATCACTCTCACCGGAGAGCCCTCCTCCAGCGTCCTGACGAGACTAACCGCCACTGTCCCCGATATGGCCGCGACGAAAGCTTTGAAGTAGTTACCAATGTCGTAGTATAGCGTGGTAATCTCGATAGAAAACAGAACGCCTCCAATCGTAGCAGCAAACGTACTCGACAGACCCACCGCAGCAGACGCCGCCAATACCTGAGGAACCCCCCCCCAAAACAAATACGCGGGGTTTCCAACGAGAAAGTTCGGCAAAGGGGGGGCGGTGGGAGGGGATGAGGGGGAAGGGGGGGGGGCGTTGGGGTGAGGGTGGAGGGATAATCACGCCTATGATACCGCACGAAGCAGACGCCACGACAACCGGAGGAAAGCCCCAAAAACCAAACAGTGATATCGAACGAAAAAGTTCAGCAAGGGAGGGGCGGTAGGAGGGGATGAGGGAAAGGGGGGGGGGGGTGATACCCGGGGGGGGGTGATACCCTACTCCCCTACCTCCCCAAAACAAACGCCTCTCCATACCCCCTCCAGCCCCCCCAGACCGAAAGTACATTCATTAGAATGCGACTTATCACCCCCAAAGCACGCATCCCTCCATTCCCCCTCCAAACCTCTCCTGTCGCAAAGCAGCTCCCTTCTCCAAGATGGCGCTGACCTACCTTACCCCTCCATACCCCCTCCAACCTCCCCCCCCGACAAAGTAAGTAGAAATAAAATGCAACTTATCCCCCCCCCCCGAAAAAAACATGCTTCCACCCTCCCTCCAAAGCGCACCTGTCGCAAAACGGTCTCCTTCTTCAAGATGGCATTGAAGAAAGGAACCTTCTTGATCAGCTGGTAGGACACCATCCCCCCCAAATGAGTGTACGGTCCTTCCCTCCCAATGTTGAGACCTCCCCCCGCCGCAAGGATCAGGCCGGCAGACTGCAGAACCCCAATCATGCGCACGAACCCCCCCCCCCCCAACCAACCCCGGACAGACCCCCCAATTTCCAGCAAACCCAGAAAAGGATCCCGAAGCCGATCCCGAAGCCGATCCCGGTCCCGATTTCGATCCCACCAGCGAACAGCCGAAAGATGTACAAGCGCAGCGGAGACAAAAAGAGAAGGCGCGAAACGAAGCGAGCATCGAAAAGCGAACGAACGACGAACAGAAATAACACGGGAAAAAAGACATGAAACCACGAGAAAAAGAAAGGGAAGCGAATCGAATCGAATAGAAAATGGCCCACAAGCTAGAATCCGTTGGTCCGTGAACACGGGACGATCTATGTTGTCTTGCAGCTTGTCGACAGAAACAAAAGTCAACCCACCGATACACAAAACAATCAATCAATCAATCAATCAATCAATCAATCAATCAAGCAAGCAATCAATCAAGCAACCAATCAATCAATCAAGCGAGCAAGCAATCATCAAATGACCGCCAAAACAACGAAGCAACCAACCTAACAATAGCCAACCAATTGACCTAACAATACCCAACCAATTGACCAATCGACGGACGGATCGATCAATCGACCGACCGACCGAACGACCGATCAATCAATCAACCATAAAATAATGTTCTAGCGCTCAGTCGATGAGGGCGGGTGCTCATCCTCACCTCAACCACCAACAAAAACCCGTTGATACCGAACCAAAAAGAATAAACCAATCACCCAACCAATCTCAATCAACCACCCAATCAGTCTCAATCAACCCACCTACATACCAGCCAATTAACCTACAGATTAATCAATTAGTCATCAATCAATCAATCAGTCAAAATCAATAATCAATGAATCCGTGAGTCCACCGATCGACCAATCATTCAACCGATCGATCAAACCATCAAGCAATCAATCAATCCATCAATCAATTGACCAATCATTCAACCGACCAATAAAACCATAAATCACTCAATCCATCAATCATTTGACCAATCATTCAACCGATCAGTCAAACCATCAAGCAATCAATCTATCAATCGACAAGTCCATTAATCCACCGATCGACCAATCATTCAATCGACCAAGCAGGCCATCAATCACTCAATCAATTGACCAATCATTCAACCGATCAAGCAAACCATCAAGCAATCAAGCAATCAATCAAGCAATCAACCAAAGCACCACCCTAACATGTCCTGGAGGTCACTCCATCCCTGCGAGGGCGCTGGTTTACCTTGACGACGACGGCCAAGAAGGAGAAAGCCTTCAGCTTGTTCACAAGGTCGTCCGTGTCCATCATGTATTTCATCGCCTGGATAAAACAAAAAAAAAACGGTGGGTAGAACGTGCAATAGGATCAGCATACCAACTTCAATAACATCCAAGTATCACACGCAGCTTGCAAAGATGTGTTGATCAAAGTCCAGATCTCAGCTGAAAGTGTCTCCTCCATTTTTTCTAAATATGAGAGCAGTACACAACCCATGACCCCAGTTCCATATCGATGTTATGTTCATTGCCATTCATATCAAGCTAAAATTAATTGTCGCACTGGTAAGTGGCAAGGCACGCTCCATATCCGCCGCTATGCAGTAGAGATTACCGTACATTCGACAAGCACCCATTCATCGGTCAAATACTGATGGCTCGGGAAATCTCAGTGGTCAACACACGCACACACAAGGTAGCACCCTGCTCCCCCCCTTGGCCCCCTCACCCCACCGAGATCTGACCCAACCGCGGAGCTAAGCCCTCCAATCTAGGCCTCTACGCCTGGGTTTTGTGTATGCGGGCAACCGCCAGGAGGGACCCACCCAACACCCTGCTGCCACGCCGACCGATGCCGAAGGTCGGTCACAGCCAGAGCTTTTCAAGGGTCAGGTTTTGTCAGGGTAACCCGTCCGACCCGCGAGATCTGAAAGTCTCCTCAATCCGACCCGACCCGACCCGTCCCGTCCCGTGAGATTTCAAGCACCTCCTGACCCGACTCGACCAGTGCCATTTTCATCACCTTCATGGCATGATCCGCGGGTCGGAACACACACACAACCCGCAAAAAGCCCTGGTCACAGCAAAAAAAATAGAGGGTTGACTACGTATACATGATACAGGCAACCAAACTATTTCCGTCTCTACTAAGCGGTAACCTTCGTACCGTCTCGAGAAAACGCGCGCCACGATAAAAGGTACTGAACCATTTGTTGGCGCAACACATTTCCTGAATGACGGGGGCTCCATAACGCCTTCACAACTTGCAACCCTTTTAAGCCTTTCTTCGGGACACATTCACTTGAAGTTAGCAAGGAGAGGGATTCCGGGGCTGCAAACAAAGGGGGTTAAACACATACCTGGTAAACCCAAAACCCTCGGAATTTCATTCTTTCATGTTTCTTTCTTTTTCGGGAAAAAGTTTTCGTCGCATCACACCCAAGGCCATGCATAAGATTGGTCATCGGAATATTTATACGAACAACTTTTTTTTTTTGTTTTCCAGGACATCCTAAGTGAGGAGCTTGAAAAAGTAAAAAAAAAAAAAAAAAAAAAAAAAAACTCCCGATACCGTGGTAGCGCTTGCCCGACGAGCACCTCAATCAAGCACCTCAATCAAAAGCTATCATGATCATGCCCCTAAGGCCTACGTTCTTTCGCCGACAAGGGCGGCGGAGCAGACTCCTCCTCTCACCGGGATGCCCGACTCTTCCACCCCGGAAGAGAAGCCACTAAAATCTGTTACATGAATAATAAGAAAAAAAAGAAAAAAAGCTGCTTCAGTTTTTGAAATGAAAAAACAAAACAAAACAAGGTTTTCCCCTCCGGAAAGTGCCCAAGGGAGGGTGGCGCAAGAACGACGTCCAAAACTATCCAACATCTGACTGCCCGTGGGCAAAAAGGCAATACTCGAAAATACGTCAGCTGTGACATCGATGATAATCACAATTTAGGGCCAATTACTCATCTTTGCAAGCTACGTGATACACCGGCACCGGCCGCTCGCATTTACAGATGCATCATACTTCAAACATATACCAGGTACATGAAACCTATGGATGTTTGACAAGTAGCTTTTTGCACATCTCCCTGGAACTTTGCCTCAAATCCCGGGGGTGGGCGCAAGTTGAAAAGGGGGAGAAAAATACGTTGAAAACTAACCTTAGCATACCTACGAGTAGCCATGTGTTATGGTGTCTCCTCTACTCCGTCGGGGAGTTAGGAATGTATAGCAGGTGTTCCCTTTATAGCTGGCAGGCGTTATCGCCTGCCTGAACGAACGTACGGCCCCGCCCCCCCTTCTGTCAGAAGGTGTGAGGGGGACAGCGGAAATATAACACCAGAGGTGTAACATCCAAGCAAGCAACCCTCGTGTGAGTGACCACTGCAGAGCCAGAGGCACCCCGGCAGAGCAGCAGTCGGTCGCAAGGTCCATATTGCCCCCATGCTACTACCCCCCTCTGCAACAGTTAGTGGGCACAGAACCCATGCCCATCGTACCTTTGTGAAATAGAGTGAACGACAACTGCCGACGGACAAC
This sequence comes from Undaria pinnatifida, assembly GCA_012845835.1. Lineage (NCBI taxonomy): Eukaryota > Phaeophyceae > Laminariales > Alariaceae > Undaria > Undaria pinnatifida. The sequence continues at coordinate 689,312 of JABAKD010000030.1, forward strand.
AAGCACGCGACAGCACTCAAGACACCCAGGCTCGAGTGTTTGACGAAACCGAGAAATTGTCCTCTTTGTTATACTGCAAATAGTGTGGGACACACCCTACCCTACACAAGAACTCCAGTCTGACCAAAAACAAGAGACTATTAACTCGTGTCGCATACTACACACACTAGCCACCGCACAGGTAACCGGGATCACCGACAAGCCCAAACAAACGAGTTTATATACAGTTTTAGTCCACACATATCATCCCCCCAAAACTAAACTGACGTCGAGACGAGAACCCGAGCCATCGGCCATCTCCTTAACCCCTTTACAACTGGAAACCCGTTTTGGGGACAAAATTACTTGGATATAGTTTGGGGAGGGGTTCGGGGGCTCTAAAGGGGTTAACCCATCCGTTTAGGACCCCGAAACCTCTCCCAATACTAGTAATTCCAACTTATATGTCCCCAAAAAGGGGTTTCCATCAAGGGCCCCAAAACCTCTCCCAATAATAATTCCAAGTTATTCGTCCCCCCGAAAGGGGTTTCCATCTGTGCAGGGGGTAATCCTTTTAGGGCCCCAAAACTGCTCCCAATACTACTTCCAAGTGGTGCGTCCCCCAAAAAGAGGTTTCCATTTGTGAAGGGGTTAACCCTCAAACGGCCCCAAAACCTTTCTCGATACTAATTCCAAGTCATACTTCGAAGTATGTCCCCAAAAAGGGGTTTCCATGTGTAGAGTAGCTATTCCTTCAAGGGCCACATAACCTCTCAATACTAATTCCAAGTAAGATATCCCGCAAAAGGGTTTCCACATGTGAGAAGGGAATACATCGACTTCTTCGGCACGAGCAAGCAGTCAGCGGCCCCTCTCTCTTACCGGGATGCCCGACCCTTCCACCCCTGGCGAGAAGTAGGCCGTGACCAGAGCCGCCATCCCCGTAAGCGTCACGTCGTACAGCCAGAACAAAACGAACCGCGCTCCTTGACTGCCCCCCAAAGCGGCCCCCCCGTCGTTGACGATCTTCGTGCGGAGATATCCGATCTGCCTGTGAACGTGGGGAAAAAAAAAAAAAAAATGCGTTTCGTTGTTGTTCAAAAAGAAAACACAAGCACGGAAGGAGAGAACAAACCCTTATCGTTGTAAAAAAAATAAATAAATACCAGGTACCCATTTATTTTTTTTTACGCGGGAGACGAGGAAAATAAACATCGGGCACGTAAGTAACAACACTCGCTTGTTTCTTCTCCGAGAGGGGGCAAACAAACAGAAGAAACGCCTCCTGATTGTCTCCTAGCGCCGCTCCCCCTTTGTTCGCCATCTTCGTGCCAAGATACCCGAACCTGCCTAGAAAATGCAACATGCAGGGACTACCAACAGGAGATTTCCAAGCACACCACAGGAGGGAAACAAAAATAACGCGGTCTGGGTGTGTGTGTCAAATAAAATTCAAGCTGTTTTTTTTCATGTAAAACATTTAAAAAAAGACGCCTCACCTAAGCGTTGGGGTCGCAAGCTGCAAAATTGCGCGTTCAAACAGGAGTGAAAAAAGGATGAGGTCGGGCCGCAAAAACAACAAAAAGATGGCCTGCCTGACTCTTAAAAAAATCCTTCGTCTTTTCTTAGAAACAGATGGAGAAAAAAATACACGCTTTGGCTGTAAATTCAGTAGATTTCTTAACGCCGCAAGGAAGTGGAAAAAAAAAACCTCGCTGTTAAAAAGGCAATCGTTTTATTGTTAACACAGAGAGAAAAGGAACGGCCAGGTTGCTAAAAGGAACAAAAAAGGAACGGCCTGTCTGCTAAAAGGGATAAAAGAGGAACGGCCTGTCTGCTACAATGAAGTTGTTTACTGTATAAACAGGAAGGAAAAACGAACCAAGTCTTGGCTAAGAGGGAAGGAAGAAGGGACGGAGAGAAGGAGGGAGGGAGAGAGGGAGAGAGGGAGAGAGAGGCGGAGAGGGGAGGGGGTCGTCATCATATCATGTGTGGCTATAGCCAGTGAACCATAGACCCTCGCATTCCTACTATGCCGGGACGGAGCACGTCGGGTTTTTCACCGACTCCGCAGGCACTGTTTGAACCAAGCGCGAAGCGCAGTGAGGTGTTCGGCGAGTCGCGCGCTGCGGCGGCGGGGGAAGGAGGGGGGGTACTCAATTTGTGCATGGCCGTAGTCGTATGGCCTTTGACCCTCGCATCCCTACTATTCCGGGACGGAGCACGTCGGGTTTTCACCAACCAGGCAGGCTGAGGGGGGGGGGGGGGGGGAGAAGTGCAGGCGAAAATGGAGGCGTTTCTCACTCTATGCCAGCGTCGATGCCGTGCGAGCCGAGCCCGACGATAACCCCCATGACCACAAGGAAGAGGGCCATCCGGTGGAACGGCGTGTATTGCTCCTCGTTCTTATACGAAGTCGTCACGCCTCGCTTCTGGTCCGACACGTGCTTCCTGCGGAGACAGATATGCATCAACGTTCGCAGTAGCAATTAAGGTACCACGAACATCACTCATGGACGCGCGCTATGGGAGGAGTAGCAAAAGAAGGGATACTTCCAAAAGTATAGGGTAAAGTGAGGTTGAGTGAACCCTCTGCACCTTTTGTTGTTCGGGCAACAAATACGAAAAACATTGAAAAACAAGCATAAAAAACAAGCTTGAAATACCAAATTGAAATTACAAGCCCTGTGATATACCATACCAGGTACTTGATTTTATGTACACAGAGGTGTTCCGTTTTTAAACATAACTCCGGAATTTCGTTCGTAAACGGAACCCTGGTGTGCCGTTTGCCGCTACCCAGCACTGTTCGGCCAGTCTATTCCCGCCCGGCGGGGCATTCTGAACAGAGGAACCCCCGTTTGTTCACGTCTCACAGGGTGTGAATCGGAGCCGCCGATTGACCCAATCAATCGGAGCGATGTTGAAATTGGAATCGGAATCGGAAAAAAAATCGGGACGACTACGTACGTGTTCACCGCTATTTTCGCCAGCGTCACATCGGGTGGCACTGCCCTCCAATCTACACATTTTTTCGCAGCCAGAAACTCGCTGCGCTCGCCCAATCTGTCGTTGCTCTCACATTAACTTGCATATTCAAGTTCGTGGTCACAGGACAGGCTCCGGTCATATATCGGACATCGGCTGCGCCGAAAACCCGTATTCATCGGATATCGGCTACTACGCCGAAAACCGATGATTTTTTAAATATCGGTCAACACAGCAGATTCACAGCCCCACCGGTACTATTTCTCGTTAGACTAAATGATCCCTAGTACTATGATATGGTACCTGGTACCTAGATGGTGGGCTTACTACTCGTTAATCAGGATAAGTGGACAGATCACGACCATATCACGGTATGGAACATCCACACCACGGGCAGATACGATCTAGATCATCCACACCACGGAAAGATCACGACCTCGATCATCCACACCACGAACAGATCACGATCTAGATCATCCACACCACAGACAAATCACGATCTTGATCATCCACACCACGAACAGATCACAATTTAGATCATCCACACCACGGACAGATCACGATCTGGATCGTCCACACCACGGACAGATCACGATGTAGATCACCCACATCACGGACAGATCACGATCTAGACAGATCACTGAATACATAATCTAGATTATCTAGATCATCTAGATCATCTAGATCATCGAAAGCAGATCCTATATTGCCGTTATGAGATGCTGGTGCAGGATCTGTATATGGACCGTACAAATCGAACTCCGGAAACATGTACCAGATGATGCAGATCGTACGGCTCCCAGCCCGTAACATGATCTAGACTGCATACAGATATTCCCTGAATTAACCAGATCATCAAGTGGAGATAGATTACCTGTCCGGCATGTGCCTATATTCGTCAAAGTCAGCGTGGGGTACAGAGCTTCTCAAGAGGAGTCTAATAAGCTTCACGCGCACCGCTATACACTGCGGCCTGCATTGGTGTCGCACTACTCGACACACTGCTCGAAGATGGTCAACACGATCAAAAGTTATCACGTGCTTGGTCGTTCGTTACCTGTCAGCCTCACCAGGATATCAATAGTGACAATAATCGATACCGACAACTACAACAACAACAACGACAGCAACAGCAACAGCAACAGCAACAGCAACAACAACAACCACAGCAAACAACAACAACAAACAACATGTAAACCATACAACTATATAATCATAAAACACCATAAAACACGCACAAACAAGTAAAATACAACAAAACCCACAAATAACCCACAAATACACAAATATTAAAAAAAACACACGCAGCCATCCACATATGCCACACGGTCATCCCTCCACTCACGCCTCGTTCTGAAACCGCGCCGCAGGTCTCTTCATCACGCCGCTCCTTCCCATCGCCTCCGGGGAACCCACGTACGACGACGAACTAGAACCGTCGTCGGAGTGACCCTCCATCACTCCCACACCCGATCCAGGAGTTCCGCAATCCGAAGAAGGCGTTTCTGTTCTTGACGTGGTTTTGGCGGTGTCCACCGTGCTAAGGCGTTGAGGAACACCATTTTCTAATGCCTCTAGATCGACATCTCCCTGTCGAGTGGGGTTGGGTGGGGGTGAAAAGCGGTTGAGAGACGAGAATACGAGGAACGACGGCGCAGACGGTACAAGCAAAAACAAGGTAAACATTACCCGAAAGGGCTTGGTAACCATCCAGCTGTGTAGGAGCATGTTGTTGGTGTCGTTGTTCAAGACTACTGAACCAGGTAGCCTGAGGTACCGTTCAAGGCGCCTAGGAGGTGGTAATTGGAAACGCTACAGCAGAACGCAAAATACACCGACACGCTTGTACACCGACAGCAGTGCTGTTGCGTCAGGCCAGGCGTGCTCGCGAGGACAGCCGGGACTGGAGAGAGCACGGAGGCTGCCCCGTTCATAGTCGCCTATCCCTACACCCTGGTAGACGATTTTTCCCCCTCTCTTTACATCCTCACGCGAATGGGGAAACGCAAAGCTCAAGCTCACCACTCTTCCACGTATTTTCATACATGTGTCAACTTGACTCAATTGTAGTCGCAATCCAGCGATACCTGGCATGTCCTTCAGTGACAGCGTATGACAGCGTATGACAGCTGGCCCTACCGGAGGTCACCGTTACCCCTCCAGCACCGGTTAAAGCCTAGCCACAACAGCTGTGGGTGCTGTGCTGAATAACAGTCAAGCACCATGCCGTGGCTCAAACTACCGAATTACCACATAATTGTGTGCACACCATATCCTTCATAAAATAAAAATAACTAAACTGGTCAGTTGTGAGTCCGATCAATGAAAATAAAATCTCGATACTCATCTTTGCAAGTTGCGCGATAATCCGGCCGCGTTGCGTTCTAAAAAACAGGCGTACTACTCTTACTACTCTTCTCAAAATGCAAGACTCCCATGGATTCTGCCTTTTTCGTTTTATTTTCCATCTCGTCCATTATTACTAGCACGGCTTTTCACGGGTCATGACCCGGCCCGCCGGTCAAGCCAGGAGGTTTCAAACAATATCGTGGATCGAGTCGAGTCGAGCCTGGCGGTGTTCCAAATGTCACGGGTCGGGTCGGGTCGGGTCAGGAGGTATTCCATATGCCACGGGTCGGGTCGGGTCAGGAGGTGTTCCAAATGTCACGGGTCGGGTTTGGATGTATTCCAAAAGGCGACGGTTCGGATCAGGAGGAGTTCCACATGTTACGGGTCGCGCAGCGTCGGGTCGGTTCGGGTTGGGTTGGGTCGGGTCGGGTTGGGTCGGGTCGGGTCGGGTCGGGTCGGGTCGGGTCGGGTCGGGTCGGGTCGGGTCGGGTCGGGTCGGGTCGGGTCGGGTCGGGTCGGGTCGGGTCGGGTCGGGTCGGGTCGGGTCGGGTCGGGTCGGGTCGGGTCGGGTCGGGTCGGGTCGGGTCGGGTCGGGTCGGGTCGGGTCGGGTCGGGCCGGGTCGGGTCGGGTCGGGTCGGGTCGGGTCGGGTCGGGTCGGGTCGGGTCGGGTCGGGTCGGGTCGGGTCGGGTCAGGAGGTTTTCAAGTATGACACGTCGGGTCGAGTCGGGGCGCGTCACCCAGACCCGATCCGACCCGCGAGAAACGATCCGACCCGTGGAAAGCCCTGATTATTAGTGTATTTCTTGGATTTTTTTACCCGACTCCCTCCCGCTATCGAAAGTCAGATCGGAGGTCGCGTCGCAGGAAGTACTCTCTGCTCCCCCGTCACTGCGGCGCATGCGTTCATCGTTACCGCGAAATTAGTTCACCGTTTTTCTTCCTTCGTAGATTGGCATCGAATTGTGCGTACACCGGTACATGCTACTGCTACTGTTGGAGTAAAATAAGGCGACCAGCTGTAAATTTCGACGACGACGACAACGACAACACCAACACCAACACCAACACCACCACCACCACCACCACCAACAACAACAACAACAACAACAACAACCTCGGGGCAGGCTCGAACGCGCAAAATCGAGCTCGAGGTTACCATCGGGGACACCGGCCGCAAGTTAACATTAAAATCAATACCTGGTACCTGGCACCGGTATACCTGGTACCTGGTGAGTGATACCGGTCGCCCCGGTGGCGTATCAGGTTATCCTCGACCCTGATATAGGTCAGTCTCGCGAGTTCGAGTCCCCCCGAGTGCATATTCGAATAAAATCGTAGGGATTTTCTCTTGCGGACAAATTGACTTGCGGAAAGCGCGAGAGCGTGAGCTAGCAACACTCGATGAAAAATCGACGAGCAGTGGGATTGCTGAATCCTGTGCGCGATAAAAATTGAAGGCACGTACCCGGGGGAAGAAGGGACGACACCTGTGACCACGGCTTTTCCAGAAGCTTGAAGGCAAAAGTGTGTGAAAAAAAGAAGTAGATATGAATACACGAACTTGAGGTAAGGTGGATGAACAAGCAGAACAATTAGAATGAGGCAAGGCCGAGCGCGAAGCGCGATACTAACAAGCGACCTTAAGGCAAAAGGTATATATATACGTACGTGAACAAACCGAACATTTTCTATAGGAGGCAAGACCGAGCACGATACAAATCACACGAAAAATCGGGCATAACATTGAAGTGCCCGTGGAAGAAACCGAGCTATTTATAAAATGAGGCAAAAGACCGAGCGCTAAGAAGCGCGACGTCGTTTTTCGCCTTCTGGCAAAAAAGAGTCTCCATCGGGGGCGTCCTACAAAATTATTGTGTTTATCACCATTGACGGCACTAACCCTAACCCATTCGAAATATACCGATGAGTGCCCCCTACACCGGGGTGAAATGGTTGAAAGAAACACTGAAATAATGTGTACATGCCACGTTTTGCTTGTTGGCTTGTCTGTCTGTTCATCTGCTCGGCTTCTTGTCTGCATGTCCGCCGCGTCACCACATAGAGTCACCACATAGATGGCGAGACCCGTACAAAAAAAACAACGTCAACTTCTTCCCGTGGTCAACTTCTTCCCGTGGTCAACTTCTTCCCGTGGTCAACTCCTTCCCGTGGTCAACCCCTTCCCGTCGTCAACTCCTTCCCGTGAGCCATGGGAAGGAGTGGACAACTCTACGCACGCCCTCCTCGTGGAGGGCACGACGAGCCTTCCATCTACCACGCATGAGTCACCCCACGTCAGGGGGTTGCACTTTGCGATAGAATCATACCACGGTAGGGGCTGCAGTTGTTGGATTAACTAATAATGTACCTGTCCGATCGAGCTCCTCAGGCGAACAACTATCGGTTAGTCAGTGATCAAGTCATTTCACGGGTGTATGTTGTATTTTAGGACTAAGGGCATAGAAGCTTGGTCGGGTTTGGTGCGAGCGAAGGCTTTTCAAAGTCATTTTTCGGGTGAGATATTGAGCTCATGTTAAGAGGAGCTCAGAAACTTCTTAGAATCTGCTGCACCCCCCTTACCGTGAGATGGCTCTTGGGGCAACCGTTTCTGCTATTCTGGCATTCTGATTGGTTGAACCCCTCGAGTGCGGAACTATCGTTGGACACGAAAAAAAATAACATTATTACTTAGTACTCCGGAGTAATTGTTTTAGGATCAGCACATACAAGTATTGGTCGGGTTCAGCGAACAAACGCCTTCTAAGTCACGTAGTATCGCCGGAGCTCGCTCCTCACGTTAGGAGCTCAGAAAATTCTTAGAATATGCCGCACACCTACCGTGGGACCACTCGATTTTTTAGCAAAATGGTCGAAATCTAACCCCAACCCACACCCTGACCAGACTAAACCCAAGTCAACCAACGTGTGGATAATCTCCTTCGTCTCGCGCATAACAGCAGTGTGCCTCAAATCATTTTCTTGAAAACCAAATGGTATGCGCTATGATACTGCTGCTTCGTCAAAACAGCAGTACACGGCGTGCCTCAACCATTTTCTGAAAAAAAAAAACGAGCCCCCAAACCCCTCCCTGCACTAATACCAAGTTCGTCCCCAAACACGGGTTTCCATTTGTGGAGGGGTTATTAAGCTGAGTGCTGCTCCGTCTAGAACACAGTGTGCCACAAAACCTTTTTCTCGAATCAACAAGTGGTAAAGCTCTACTGCACTCGTGGGAGAGGTACTTCTTATTCCATTAAAAATTATTCCGAACACGTCAGCTGTGAGTTCGATGCATTTAGGGTCGATACTCATCTTTGTATAATAAAGTGCGTGATACGCCTTATTTCGCCGCCCGCCGTTTCTATTTCACCGCGGCCGCCGTTCTGCAGTGTCATCATATTAATATTTTTTTGTGGTTACGCATCCGTATACAACTATAGTACTGTACAGCTTGCGCTGCCGGGGTTGTAACGAAGACCACTGATAGGGACAGCTTACGCTATACCTACAATGGGACCCGAAGGGTGCGCCAGCTAGCGTTGGGGTGCGAAAGCAGCTGAGTTAAATCGACACACGACGCGTATGAAAATACGTGGAAGTGTGGTGAGCTAAAGCTTTATTTTTCCCCATCCGCCGGAGGATAAAAAAAAAAAATTAAAAAAAAAAAAGTGGTCTTGCTGGTGTGCGTGTGAGCTTTCAGCTAAGGCGGATCACTTTTTATTTCCCCCCCGATTTCTTTACGTACGTCAGACAGACGCAGACCTACGTACGCAAGTGTGGCGGGCGCACTGTTGCCTCATCGAAACACTCTGTTATAGCTTTCTCCCATCACGTCGCACAATCCAATCGCAATTCGACGCGAGTCGACGAGGGATAAAAACACTGAATTATTCTCGCGATAATAATGAAGGCACGTACCGTAGCAGAGAGGGGGGAGGAGGGCCCGCTATGTGACCCCGGATCTGAGTTACTCCTGGGAGGGAGCGCGAGAGGTAGTAGTAGTACGAGGATAATAAATGGGATCAAGAAAAAAAAACGAAACAAACAAAACAACCACACAAAACAAACAAATCCGTGGTCACAGGAAAGGCTCCAGTCACTCTGGACTGGAAATAATACCCAAGGAAAATAACTAAACAAACCGAAAGTGGCAGTGCAGTACGCGTACATATGCTGTTGTTGCTTTCACATTGACTTGCAACTGGTGTAGTATAACCAAGTCTGGGGTCATGGGACAGGCTCCAGCCACTCTGGGATGGAAATAGTACCCAAGGGAAAATAAAACAAGACCAAAAGCGGCACACCTATATTACTACCTAAGACTATTCAAGTAGGAGTATACTTATGATATCACCCTCTTGCAATGTGTGTGTTTTATCATCACATTTACTCTCTAGCTCTACCTCGTAAGATGATTTTCCCTCAGCGACCTTCTGGACAAGCCATGGTCATAGATGCCTCCCCTTCTTCCCCCCGGTACCCGCCTTCATTTTTTATCGCGCATAGGGTTCAGCATTCCCACTTTTCAGCTTTTTACGCTCGTCGACTTGCATCCGGTACCCGCCTTCATTTTTTATCGCGCATAGGGTTCAGCATTCCCACTTTTCAGCTTTTTACGCTCGTCGACTTGCATCGAATTTCGCCAACTCACGCTCTCGCGCTTTCGGCCTGTCGATGTGTAAGAAAGAGTCCCTTATGATGATTCGAACCTACGACCTCGACCTCAATAGTTACGCGGCCTACTATTGGACCACCGGGAACGCCGGTAAACAGCTGTATAAACAATAAAAATGTACTGGTACAAAATTAGAACTTTTCGAGCAAGTGAGATCGTTTTTTTTGTCCAAACTCATGCCTGGTATACTTCGCAGCCTACTTTTTATTTACTCAAGCTTGGTCGGCCAAGACGCTCAAAACAAGCCAATATCGCTGTGCTGCGCTAATTTTTTCGAGTTCGGACCTGAAATTTTGACACGTGATTTGGCCCAAGCTCACCAGAACAGTACCCGACGAACTAGAAAACAAAAAAAAAAACGTTGAATTTTCATCAATTTCATGATTTTGGAAAACTTTTGGCCGGCCATATGTCGGCCATTTTTTTTTTTGTTGTAGTTCATCGGGTACTGTTTTGGTGAGACTTAGTCCAAACCACGTGTCAAAATTTCAGGTCCGAAATTCAAAAATTGAGAGGTGCATGGCCAAGTTTCCACCGAAGGGCCTCTGCGAACAAATTTACATATATTTCAGGGATTCATCCATAACTTTCGAACGAAAGTGACCCATGAAATGAAACGCATATGTCCCTACTCCCCGTCCCAAGATGTACATGCCCAGAAAAATTGAGCCAATTCCATCCACGTTGTATTTCGAGCAATTTTAGAAAAAGCAACACAAAAAAATCATGAAAAAAATGCTCAAACTAGGAGACGTGAGTAGCAACCACTTTTTTCGGCACCAACTTGGCAGATTCTCAAGCTGGAGGGCTTAAAATGACCACCGTATCTAGCTGATTACGAGGATATGCTCAGTTTGCAGTGAGTCACTGTCGTTCAAAAGATATGCCCGACTGACGGATTATGGGTTTCTTGGCCGGCCCAGCTCGTACAAGGTATTTGCAAGGTGCGCGTGGTATTTTAATCGCGCGCGCTATGTACGGGGTGTTGCCGAACTATGGTATTTACACGGTCACCAGTTATTTCACACGGCTGCACTACAAAAAGTAAGCACTAGGATTGCGAATACAATTGATTTCATTTGACACAATTCCACGTGCGAAAAAAAGTAAATGGAAGCGTGATGGACTCAAGCTTTATTTTTTATTTTTCCCCATCCGACGGAAGGACAATACATACAAGCACAAATATGTTGGGTGCTTGCGCGAGAGCACCAAAAAGGCTCCGATTTAGACCAGGTTTTGACCCGTCTTCGAAATAACTCGAGCTAGCTGAGGTCCAATTCTCGGCGTGCTGTTTCCTGGACGTGCCTCACCTCGCTTGACTCTCCCGACCCTGTCGGGGTCGCCGTTGGTTGTGCTCGGGTCGTCTCTCTGATGGGGGTCCTCTTTTTTTTTTCGCCCGAAAAATATCAAATTGGCTGTTTGTACGCATAGATACAAAACATTCTGCCATGTGATCGTCTAAAACAACGTGTGGTAAGACAGTAGGTTGCGTCTCTTTTGAGGTCGTATGCGGTCGGGCCACCGGAGCCCTTCCTTTTTTTTTGTGGATCACGTAAAACAACGTAGTATGGTTAGAAGGTACTCGTAGCTTGCGTCCCTGTTTAGAAATGACTATGCGGTCTGGGGTTCAATTCCCACCGGAGCGCTTCCGTTTTTTTGTTTTTGATCACGTAAAAAAACGTGTGATTAGAAAGCAGTTGCACCCCTTTCAAGTACAATACGCGGTCGGGGTTTAATTCACGCTGAAGCGCTTCCGTTTGTTTTGTTGTGTACCGTTTTTTTACTTCTCTTTGTCAGGCACCGTGCCTGGTTCACAACAGGATACCCGTACCTGATCTGCCACTATTATACTGCTGTACGCTGAGGTACGACGTAAATGAGTTTTGCATTTGTACCTGTCCGTCATGTATTTATGCAGCTGCTTTGCAGCTGCAGTGCTGCTGCTCACTGGTGCTGTTCGTTATCGTGTGCCAGATGACGCAGTTTGTTACTGTTGTTTTTGCACCTGATTAACAAAGTTAGTCGTACTGTACCCCTTGGCAGCACTTGAACGTGCAACCTCGTTATACTTGGAATCCTACACTCATTCTACATATCACGCATCCTCGAAAATTACGGCCATGCGCGGAGCCAAGGCGGGCGGCAGCCTGTCGCGGCTGAGCCCCCCTGGTATACATATATACACATATAAAATAAAAGGTAGACGCACGCGTGTTCCTTGTGTGCTCTTGCGAAACTGAAAAGCATCGACTCACTATTAACTCTAAACCACATATAGCACACCAGGTACGACATACGCTGAGTATACGTGACTGTGCTACGCAACTGAGCAGCGGACGTCCATTGCATTGATAACTGGCACACAACGAAACCCGACAACACATAATATCCATGAATATCCAAGGTCTCAGGCAAGGATGCGTGCTCGCGCCAATGCTGTTCAACATGCTTTTCACGGCGGTACTGCGTGTGGCCGAGAAACGCTTCCTCGCGGATGCAGCCATCACCGACAACATGGTGCAGCTCCAACGAATGAAGGAGGAAGGCGAAAAGAAGGGCACTTCCCGCACAGGCAAACTCGACGGGCGGGGAAGGAAGGAGGAGGAGATGCAGAGATTGTGCGGGAAGGGGGAGGGGCAGGGGGGCAGGGGGGAGGGGGGCAGGGGGAAGGGGGGGCGTCCTGCCCAAGAGACTGAAGTCTGGATCTGGCAATCATCGTCTTGGAGATTTAGGGGCTTCCAATGGCCGTCACAAGCTAGCGTAACGCCGCCCTGATTTCTTCGCCTTGTTGCGTTCTCCCCTCAGTGCCATTGATGTACTTGGTACCTTCTATGAGCTCAATGCCGTCTGTAGTCAGTTCCTAGGGTCTGCTAGTATGACGTTTTTCTTTTTCTTCTTCTCTTTTCCTTTCCTTGCTTCCTCTTCTTGTCCGTACTTTTATTTTCTTGTCTATTCTTGCCTTTACTTTTTCGCTTTCATTTCATTTCTTTTCTTTTCTTTTCTTTCCTTCCTCTTCTTTTCTTTCTTTGCTTTGTTTCTTTTTTCCAGTTGACTTACGTCTGACGTGCGTATGCGTAGTGATAGGTACTACGTGTAATATATACATGGTGGTCTTTCCTGGGTGGCAAGCGCTATAGTCGGTTTTTCCAGGCGCGAGTAGTGAGACGTATGCACCAGTATGGACCTGGCACATCGTAGGCTGACTCCTGATTTCACTTTTATATGTTTCTGGCGGAGGCATGAATTGCGTCAGCTGTGATATATGCGTGTACCACCTTTGTTTTTTTGTCTTCCCTCTGGGGTATTCCTCAGCTCCAGAGTGACTGGAGCCTGTCCTGTGACCACGGACTTGATTATGCGACTTTTTGTGAGAACAACAATATCCGCTCGTTGTTCGTCCATTGCCACCACTCTGCAAAGTTACGTTTCCCATCGGAGAGACGGAGACTGGCTGTTCCGAGATATTGTGGTTTCTATAACATGAGAGGATGTTCAATCTGCGTGTGGATACCACGTACCACCATGTGCGGAGCGTGGATGTTACCATGTTCTCACATGAACTCATGCATAATCAAGTCCGTGGTCACAGGACAGGCTCCAGTCACTCTCGAGTAGAAGAATAACAAGTAAACAAATAAACAAATGAACAAATAAACCAATAAACAAATAAATAGATAGACAAATAAACAACTAAACAAATAAACAAATAAACAAACTCACGGCTGACGTCCTTGAAAATTAGTTATAAAATAATTAGTCTAGAGCATTGATGAATAAATTAATAAATTAATATATATATAAAAAAATAAACAAATAAATAAATAAATAAATAAACAAACAAATAAATACTCCGAGTACATAAACAAATAAATAAATAAATAAATAAATAAATAAATAAACAAACAAACAAATAAATAAATGAATAAACAAATAAATAAACAAATAAATACTCCGGAGTAGATAAATGAATGAATGAATAGATAAATAGATGAATAAATAAATAAATGAATGAATAAATAGATAAATAAATAAATACATACATAAATAAACAAATACATAAATACATAAATACATAAATACATGAATACATAAATGAATGAATCAATAAATCAATAACCCAATAAATCAATAAATAAATACATGATACATGAATAAATAAAATACTGTATATTTTACCATTTTTTTTTTTTTTTTTTTTATCCTCCGGCGGATGGGGAAAAATAAAGCTTTAGCTCACCACACTTCCGCGTATTTTCATACGCGTCGTGTGTCGATTTAACTCAGTTGCTTTCGCAGCCCAACGCTAGCTGGCGCACCCTTCGAGTCCCATTGTAGGTATAGCGTAAGCTGTCCCTATCAGTGGTCTTCGTTACAACCCCGGCAGCGCAAGCTATAGTTGTATACGGATGCGTGTGTATGTCGACCCGGCCTGTCCCCTTACAGAAGGGTGGTACAAATAATAGCTATAATAGCTGGTATTTAACAGATGGTTACGTGGTAACTGGTAGCTCCGAGGGAACGGCACACGCACCTGGCATAATAGGACAGGCTCCAGTCACTTTCCAAGTACAAGACTCCAAGAAGAAAGCAAACATAACCTAGGCCTGTCCTACTTGTAGCTACTACAGGACCAGGTGGCTAGGTGGTAGCTCCTAAGAGTAACTCCGAGGAAACGGCACGCAGATGTACCTGGTGGTGTACATATTTGTATAACTGGGACCACCACGTACTGGTATGTATGAGGGACATGAGGGACACAATCCCTCGTACTTCTGTGATATATGCGTGTACCACCTTTGGTTTGGTTGTGTTTTTTCCCTGGGGTATTCCTCAGCTCCAGAGTGACTGGAGCCTGTCCTGTGACCACGGACTTGAATATGCGAGTTAACGTGAGAACAGCAACACCAACGTCAAATCCACGGTATGCAGGTGTTCGTTCTATGTTCCTGCTGCCAGGTGTTAAACGATACCACATTAGGAGGGGGGGCCAGTAAGGCTGCAGTGTGCGAGAGCACTATGACCGCCTTGTAGAGGGAAGCCGCCTTATTCGTTCCGGGTTATGAGTTCAATTCCCCAGTCGCGGCAAGACAAGCGATTTTGACCGCCTTATATAGGGATACCGCTTTGCTCAGACCGCCTTATTGGGTAACCTTATTGGGTAACCCCCACTGCTGTACACGTCTCTCCAATGGCGTATACCTGGTACTATTACGAGTAATAGGTGATCGGAGATTTTCATGAGCTATACCGGTATGCTCTCCACAAACGCACACTAGGCACAAAAGTCAAGCCGCCTGACATTATACATTTGGGTCGAGGGTAGTCCCGAAAAATATGTCGCAGGAGTTCCCAAGCAAGAAGGTGGCGTGCTATAGAGAGCAGTATGACCGCCTAGTTGGAGGAAGCCGCCTTATTCGTTCCGGGTTATGAGTGCAATTATTTATTAATAGTCGCGCCAAGCGATTTTGACCGCCATATATCGGGAATACGCCTTATTCAGACCGCCTTATCGGGGGAGGGGGAGTCTTGCAGGAAAACAACACACTGCAGCCCCCGAGGCCATCACACCAACCGGAACGTTGTTGTAACAGGAAGAAAAACGAAAAAAGTATTTTTTCCCGCTTTCCTCTCACTTGGTTTTAGAGCCCCCTCCCCCCGCCCCCCGCCGTCCCGTCTATGAACAGCGAAAAAAAAACTGTCGTTATTTTCACATGGTTTTAGAGAACCCCCCCTCTAAAAAAAAAAAGAACTGAGGCATGCTTCTTTTTTTTTTCATGCTTTTTTTTTTTCCGGGCGTCCCTGGATAGATGACTCAATAGAACAAGAAGACACCCAAGACACCTAGGCACCCAGGCACCCAGACGGACCAAACGAATATAATATACTCGGGCTTGAAGGTGTGTCGGCCGTGTCCAACAGCAGTCCATCGCTCATCGATCATCACCCATCCATCACGCGTCGCTCCCTCCTCGGATCCTCCATCGGAGATCTGCGGTCATAATTTTATACATTTAGTCTACAGCAGTGCTACGTATATAGCCTCAAGCCCTATGTTTTTATTTATTTGTTTGTTTATTTTTTCTCACAATTCTGCTTTCCAGCTTCTGGACAGCCGTGGTCACAGGTGTCGTCCCTTCCCCCCCGGTTCTTGTCTTCATTTTTTACCGCGCATAGAGTTCAGCAATCCCCCTGCTCGTCGGTTTTTCATCGAGTGTTGCTAGCTCACGCTCTCGCGCTTTCCGCAAGTCAATTTGTGCACAAGAAAAAGTCCCAACGAATTGATACGAGTATGCACTCGGCGGTGCTCGAACTCAAGAAACTGACCTATACCAGGCCCGAGGATAACCTGATACGCCACCGGGGCGACCGGTATGGACTACGACAGCAAGAACAACAATAATAGCGTAACACGTGAAGCATAAAGCATATTAGAAGTTATAAGAACACGGCCTGTTTTGTACTGAAAATAATGTACCAGGCGGGGCAAACCCTGCCTTGCACAAGAATTCCAAGCCTGTTCAGAAATAAGCGAATATTACTGGTGTCCAGCATAGTCAAAAGTCGGCGTGACAGGGTAAGGGACAAGGGATCAGCATACCATAGTGCTTACGTACGCACGCACATCTACGTTCGCACGCACGGAACGTACGTACGTACTGTACACGTTTCCTGTTGGAGCCCCCCGTACCAGCTGCCCCCTATTAATACCATATTGAACGCCAAAGATGTCGGGGTTGACGGCGCCCTTGCCCCTCGACGGACAGCCGTCAAGGACCTCTCCACACACACTAAAACCCAGCATCATAGGTCAGGAGACGCCTTGACTGGTGAAAACTAGACCGCCAAACCGACATATGTGCCGAACACTGCTGTCTAAACCATGCGTACTACAGCAGTGTGGACGGGGACGAGGGACGAGAGGACACACATCATGCTACGAAGGCAGAGGTAGGCCATTTTTTTTCCACCAAGACGTCGAGGAGCTCCAAGCCTTCTGCGACACGCCAAGTATTATGAGTAAACTGAAAGTGCACGGAGGTGACGAAGGCGTAGTCGACGGGGGGGGAAGCGTTGAAGCCTTCCCCAAAAGGCAGCGCAGCATTGCGTACGCGCATTCGTGCAGCGCTCAATGAATGGCCTGATGGGTCGAGGCTGGCCTCTCGGCAGAACCTTTTTTTATTTCTTAATATCACCGAAACACGTGGCGGAGCCCGCCATCAACCGCCCCTGCCGGCCTCGAGCCCGACCAAGGCTTGGGGTTAACAGTAGGGCCATGGTTAGGGTCAGCCTGGGTCTGAGCCGACGAGCAAGAATGGACCTGGCCAGGTTGCGCTGCATGCATACGGGTGCAGCGCCGGGCTGCGGGTTCAAGACTCCCGTCGCCAAAGGCATAGAGGAGACTGCTTTCCGACGCGCGGGTCCCTTCCTTGCTCTACCGCATCCTAGATGTAAGTATTTCTATGCTTTGCTGTCTAGCTGCGTCATCTGTTCGACACCGACCCGCGTTGTGCGAGGGAGAGGGGGCTCTGTTACATGCTACAGCAGCACGGGTCCCCCAATGAGGCGGTCTGAGTAAGGCGATATCCCGATATAAGGCGGTCAAAATCGTTGTTGCTGCAGTAGGAGTCCCCCAAATGAGCCGGTATCCCTATATAAGGCGGTATCCCGATATAAGGCGGATCTCCCCAATAAGGCACACCACCGCCTTACTGGAGGAAACCCCTACTGGAAACGGTAAGCATGCTACTCACCCGGTACCACAGCAGTAATCAGGACCTACGATCAAATCAAAACCCTACATATGCCCCATTTTCACAAACCATTATGTTGGTAAAAATCACCATGTTCCGCCGTAAAAAAGATTAACCATTCCCAGCTTCCGCTGCCGGGGTTGTAACGAAGACCACTGATAGGGACAGCTTACGCTATACCTACAATGGGACCCGAAGGGTGCGCCAGCTAGCGTTGGGCTGCGAAAGCAACTGAGTTAAATCGACACACGACGCGTATGAAAATACGTGGAAGTGTGGTGAGCTAAAGCTTTATTTTTCCCCATCCGCCGGAGGATAAAAAAATAAAAAAATAAAAAAATAAAAAAATAAATAAATAACCATTCCGCGCACAGAATTGATTAATATCACCCCGTTGACCCTGGTACAAGCTACACTGCTGTAGTTGTTCTAAGGGGAGTCGCCGACCTATATATCCTACATAAGGACACACACACCCAGCAATACGCGCGATCGGAGTATCACATCACACACAGCACACAGCTTGAAGGATATGGGTTTCCACGAAATCTTCCATCTCACACCTGGAGTGTATATTGTAAAAATTAAAAAACACTGCAGTGTGAGATCGAATAATTTGTAGAAACTCATCTTTGCAAGCTGTGTGTGATCCTCCGATCGCGCGTATTACGGGTTGTGTGTCCTCATTAAGGACATAGGTCGGCGACTCCCCTTGCAACTACAGTGTAGCTATCAGGGTCACCAGGGTGATGTTAGTCAGTCTGTGCGCGGAAACTATAAAACCCGTTCTTGAGGCGGACAAAATCTGCCAGCTGTGGAAGGAAATGCATCAGTTTATCAAGTGATATATACTACACTGTAGTTGTAAGGGGAGTCGCCGACCTATATCCTTAATGAGGACACACAACTCGTAATACGCGCGATCGGAGTATCACACACAGCTTGCAAAGATGAGTTTCGACGAAATCTTCGATCTCACAGCTGGAGTGTATTTTCATTTTTTATAATGTATATGTTCACCCCCTAGAAAGGTATTTAAAAGCCATCCACCCCTATCCAAAATATTGCACTTCATTAAAAAAAAAAAAAAAACACTCCAGCTGTGAGATCGAAGATGTCGTCAAAACTCATCTTGTGCGAGCTGTGTGTGATACTCCGATCGCGCGTATTGCTCACTGTGTGTGTGTCCTCATCAAGGATAAAGGCCGGCGACTCCCCTTAGAATTAGCTCGTACCATAGCTTGTTGTTAAATGCACACCCTGATCCCACCCCGTCTGATTTTGGGGCTAGGGTAGGGCTTAGCCCTCTGGTCGGGATGGGGTGTGGTACCGGGTACCACGTATATCCGTATGTTACTGGTAGCGTATTGAATACGGGTGCATGTATAATATTTGTAGTATTGTTTGTACGGCGGACTGATTCTACGACAGCCCCCCGCCCCCCCTCCAATGCTGGCGATTTTCTTTGACGAACGTTATATGGCTCAAAAATCGACACGAGGAAGGATGCCACGAAAAAAACTATCTTGAGCGTTTTCCTTCTTGCACAGGACCACCGAACGACCATGTCGGGGCGGCAAGGGGCGCCGCATTTCAGGAGACACCGCCTGGAGCTGGTTTCAAAATCGGCGTTTTCGTTAAAGAAAAGTTAGCGATTCAGAGAGACCCTCGGCCATAGGCCCCAACAACTTCCGAGGTGCCTTCGATTGATGATCGATGATTGACCATTAGTCATGCCTCTTTGAGGGGTAACCGTCGGACTTTTGGAGCCATGGGCAAGATCCGAGCTGCTCCTACGACAGGAGTCGTGCCGAGTCACTACAGCTGTGACGGATACGAACAACCCAAACCCTAACCCTACCCAAGCCCAATCAACCAATGGTCAACGCGTTGGCCCTTTAAGGAGTTAAATTACATCTTAACTACAATATAGACATCTTGATTATAGAACAGCGACCAAAAAAACGACGAACGCGACATTTTCAACCGTCTGCCAGTAGCGTGAGCGCGGCAGCGCGGAGCAGTAAGAGTAGGATGGATCATGCTGCAAGCGCCAATCCCGTGCGAGCCTTCGCATTATTGTCGTTCAAAACACCAGGTTTAACATCATCACCGCTCTTGCGGGGGTTACCTTCCGGCTTCGGGATAATGGAAATCCGGAATGCCCCTTCCTACCGTAGAGCAGCCGCACCGAGGGGACCGAGTCAGTACTGCTGTGACGAAAATAACTACCCCGAACCATAACCTCAACCCAGTCAAACCAATGTTAAAAAAAACGCTATGAATATTCATCTTCGGATTTTACACTGCAATTGTGTGTCAACCATAGTGCCCAATACCAGGTAAGCGGTAAGGTGCTATCGATTGAATGTTGACGGTACTGAAAGATGGTTTGTCACGCCTCTTGGGGGGGGTGGGGGGTATACCTTCGGGCTTCGGGATAATGGAGATCTGAAATGTTCCTTCCTGCAGCGTAAGTACCGAAAAGCTGTACCTGGTGCATCCAATACAGCAGTTCCACCACGCCACACGCCGCATGTGTTATGGGGTGTCATATATACAAGGTGATACAATATGTTGGCATAATATTCAACATTGGGATCAGGTACGAATTGGACTAAACATCTTCATGATATTGTACGATGCTTGACTCCGGACATCTCGCCGTCTCCAAGGGGTTGCCTGTCCGTCTGCCACCATCGCTCTTACTTTCCAGCTGAACTCGTGTAACAAGTCTCGCCCCAAGCGAAAACACTTCTGGCCGTGGTCACAGGTGTCTTCCCTTTCCTCCCCTTCGGTTGCGCGCCTTCATTTTTATCGCGCATACGGTTCAGCAGTCTCACTTTTCAGCTTTTTTTTACGCTCGTCGATTGGCATCAAATTTAGAGACCAATGGGCCAATTGTGGCCTACCTACTGTACAACACGCCCGCGTAAGAACCCACCCCTTTGAGGTGAACTTCTGAGCCCGTTTCTTCCAGATTTTTCACGGGTCGGATCACTTTTCGCGGGTCGGATCGGGTCAGGGCGACCCGTGCCGGGGCGGATCGGGTCAGAGTGACCCGTCCCCGGTCGGATCGGGTCCGGATGACGCGTCCCGGCCCGGCCCGTGATGCTTCCAAAACTTCCTAACCCGATCCGACCCAACCAAGCCGTGAGAGTTCAATAGCACTTCTAGACCCGACCCGACTCGACTCTGCAACGAAATTCCGAGCTCGTTTTTTCCAGGACTTCTTCCACGGGTCGGATCACTTCTCGCGGGTCGGATCGGGTCAGCGTGACCCGTGCCGGGTCGGATCGGGCCATGGCGACCTGTCCCGGCCCGACCCGTGATGCTTCAAAAACTTGCTAACCCAACACCACCCAACCAACCCATGAGACTCTTCAAAGCACTTCCAGACCCGATACGACTCGACCCAGCGAGATTTTGAAAACGTCTTGACGCCCCATCCTCGGGCCGGGTCACGACCCGTGCAAAACCCTGTTTTTTTTCCCCCGCAACAGGAGGGAATACGCGGCGAAAAACAATCGCTTCAGGGAAAGATCTCGTCCAGATTTGTCCCTGCCGTAGTCCGTGCGAAAGGCGCATCCATCGGCGTTTGCAGACTTTCCCGGTTATAGCTAAAATCCGCAATCAAACACCGTCCGAAGATCGGCGCTCCAATTGGTAGGGTGGGGTGTACCGTAACAGGACCAAGTCCGGCGTCAGGCTGTTTGCTCGATAGCTCGGGGGCTTCGTTAGCGGGTAAGCTGGCGCAAGTCCCACACCGCCCGGAGGGATGGCTTTCTGGTTGGCTACCCTCACCGCACCTGATCCACAGGGATCAAGTCGGGTCGACACACTCACGCATCCGTTTCCAACGGCAGCACAGCTTGCGCTGCTGGAGTAGTAACGGGGACCGCCGGTAGGGCCAGCTCGCACTGTCACTGCCACGGGAACCGAAGGACACGCCAGCAAACCAGCTGGATAATGCGAATACAACCGGGTGAAAAATGACACACGACATGTATGGACGTACGCGGAAGTGTGGCTGGCGAGCTCGAGCTTTTTTTTTTCACCCATCCGCTGGAGGATAAAGAAGAAAAAAAAAAAAAGTGAAAGCCGTTCAAGGGTGTTTGTTGTTCATAAATAATAGCGTCTTGTATGTACGGTATACAGGACAGGACACCTTCGCATTAACTCTTTTGGGACTTGATCTATCTTGATTATAGTATAGTGACCAAAAAAAACAACAACTACGATGTTTTCCAGGTTCTACTAGTAGCGTGAACGCGCAACAGTAGCACGATTAGGATCATGCTGATCATGCCCCCTCCCGTACGAATCTTTGTAATGCTGTCGTTCGGACACCAATTTTATCATCGCCAACCACGAGCGGCCGACGCCAAAATCGTCAATTTTCGTCGTGAATTTTCCCCTCTGAAGTCTCAAAGGGGTTAATAATGAGAAAGGCAGGCTGACACTACAGGAATACAAGAAAATACAAGGTTCCCGCGCGGGATGTGTAAGTCTAGAAGTTCCCGGGGTGTCATGTTGCGGCTTGAAAAGCGGCAACAAGCACAGGCGTTCGTTCCTAGGTGCATGAGATGAGCCATAACCAGGTAAAACGCAAACAAAAAGCTTTTGGAAACCACACAAAAAAAAGACGGGCAAGACACCGGGAAAGGTCAACCGACCAGCCCAAACGAGCTTAAAATAACTTTGTCGTTTAGTCTACAGGAGCCTTAATGCTGAAGTTAGAATAGAGCACACCCTCTCCCAAATAAGAAACCCGGTCTGGGTCAGTATTTCTCTCCCTTACGTGGAGAGCTGAACTTTATTACTGTACCGCGGCCACGAGAACCTAACCCAGTCTGGGTCAGTATTTCTCCTCCTTACGTGGAGAGCTGAACTTTATTACTGTACCACGGCCACAAGAACCTGCGGTCGATTGTTACCGTCCTATTAAAACTATATAATAGTAACCCATGTTGCACTTTTTTTTTGTGCTCATCCCATCTTTTTTCTTCGCGCTCTTTCCTTCTCCCTCTCCTTCTCCCTGGACGTAACTCAGATCCACTGTCACTCAGCAGGCGTCCTCCCCCCTCCCCATCGCCGTACGCGCCTTCTTTTTCATCGCGACAAGACTCCAGCCCTTTCCTTTTTCGTTGACTCGCATCGAATTGCGCCTACTCACGCTGTTAGGCGCTCTCAGCAGCTGATTCCTTTTTCTATGTTTTTTTTCCGAAAAAAAGTCAAAAGTCCGACCCCTATGCGATACGACCCCCATAACAAACACCAGCAGCATTCGAGGGTAACCCCTTTAGAGCCCCCGAACCCCTCCCTATACTTGATCCAAGTAATTTTGTCCCCAAAAAGGGTTTCCAGTTGCAAAGGGGTTAACCACAACATCACCGGGGCGGCCGGCTTTCACAGGTTTGCCACATTCGTTCATCCATAATAGTCACAAATGCAGCAGTGCGTGGTATGTACATCCAATAATTTGCTCGTTTCACCATGTATAATATTCGATCGGTGCAACCTCAGAAGAAGCATTCTAAGGAACAAGTTCAACACAGATCATAGACTGACGTATGGTACGACTTGTGCAGCAGTGGTACACACCGGTACAATGTCATAAAATACGAAACACCCCATAGTAGTATCATACGTGCACTCCAGTATTATACCCGCACAAGGGCCATGTATTTCACACCCGGTGCGATAACATACATACGATATCATACTTCGTAGCACGTTTATCATGTATCGTACATACTAGCCGGAGGTATCTTTTTACTAGATGCGTGCAGCATTCTACGTCGGCAGTGTCTGTTTTCTTTGCTTCAACTGATATTTTCTACCCATGTACATCCAGCGCAACCGCAGCAGTGTCTGCGTCGATGCCTCCTGGAGAGACGAACTCTACGGAGTAGGTACGGCAGTACGTGATATATGAGTGCACCACCTTTGGTTTGTATGTGCTTTTCCCCTGGGGTATTCCTCAGCTCCACAGAGCGACTGGAGCCTGTCCTGTGCCCACGGACATGATTATGCGAGTTAATGTGAGGACAATAACAACAACAACAACAACAACAACAACAACAACAACAATAGGCACTTATCGCCCCATGTTGTGTGAGCTTTGCTCATATTGAATGGGTCTTTTCCATCCAACATCCAGCGTGATCAGTAGAACCAGTGTTCATCCTGATTCATCCCAGAGAGATAGATACAAATTATCAAATTATGTGGTCGCACTACGTATCGTAGGTGCTGTGAAACAGAGACACCAAAACCAACCAGTCACAAAATAACAGAGGAAAGCAACAGCAGTATGCAAGTCAAAATGCATACACATCAGCCCGAACACCGTTGACCGCTGTGTTCATCTCACAACTTGCAGCCGAAACCACCATCCCGATCCCCGATCCCTATTACATCTGCTGCCTGGTACATAGACAACGGGCAGGCTTAG
The DNA here is from genome assembly GCA_012845835.1 of Undaria pinnatifida. Classification (NCBI taxonomy): domain Eukaryota; class Phaeophyceae; order Laminariales; family Alariaceae; genus Undaria; species Undaria pinnatifida. Next base: position 713,516 of record JABAKD010000030.1, read on the forward strand.
TATAGCAACGACGGCACGCCGCGGGAGCCAGCCAGCAACCATCCCGCCCGCCTCACAGGCTGCCTCATCCAGCCTGCCGGCTTACTGCCTCGATGAGTAAAACAGACACATGAATTCATGATACACCAGGATAGACCACGATTGTTTAACGTTATTTTATGGGTATTGGTGTGCTTTAGCTTGTCTACCTCTAGTACTAGGATGACGGGATGACGAATCGGCACGGACACATGTTTCGTTTTTTGCCGGCTGCCTCATTGCGGTTACCTGGCCAAATCGCCCTGCCATATTTAAAAATCGCCTTGCCATGTTTGCACCGTGTCGTATCTCTGTGTAGTACGTTGTGACCACAAAGTTCGTCTCTATGAGGCATCAGCACGGGCACTGGTTGGGCTGGATGTGTTCTAGATCGGTGGAAAGGTCAGTTTAATGCGAGGAACACACACAACATGTAGAGCTTCAACTATTCATGTCGAACTTGCAAGCCCCGTGCCGGACACCTTCAAGAAGAAAAAAAAAGGCCACGTGTTCGACAAGCCAACACACGTGGTACCGCAGAATCTTCATCTGCACGCTACATATAAACCTGGTATGACGGTGGTATCATAACAAAAAAAAAAACAGCAGTATCATCGCGGCGCAACGACAGTCTGGTACCAGGTATGACATATCACCGTGTCGACCCTCGCATGTACAATAAAAAATAATAGTTGTAGACTAGCTATTAATAGAACTAAGCCGAGCCGCCGACCTATATCCGTCTCGAGAACATGGACACCCCACCCCGTAACACGCGCGATCGAAGTATCACACATCGCTCAATAACACCGTTTTGTACATGATGAGTTCGCACAACGCACGTACGTGCCACGGCGTCATCACAAGCACGGAATAATAACGTTGTATGCGCAACATGTCAACACCTGAATACCTGGACAACGGGAACAGGCGACACATTCGGCCCGGCCGGTGATTTAATACCAGGTGGTGGCAGTTTGTGACGTGATCAGAGAGATCAGACCTTGAATCTACCCATAGAAGGATGCCAGGGAGAGGCGTCGGCACGGAAACTGATTGCGCTAGATGCGGATGGGTGTAAATAACAGCAAGAGCACAACACAATTGCTCACACAAAATCAAATGGTTCTTTCCACCCAACGACGCCCAGCACACAAAATCACATGGTTCTCTCCACCCAACGACGTCCAGCACCACCGCAAGGGGGCATGATATCTGTCCTGTGCCGATGTCTCATCCTAGAGAAGGACAAAAGCATGAAAGTACAGAGCACGAGTACTTATTTGCTTGGGGTACGAGTACTTGCGGCTTGCCAGCTGGGTTGCAGAGGACTCATAATTCTGATTGATGATTCACCGCGGAAGAATATAGTTTCATCCGGGTGCATTGCTCTTCGGTATAAATATATTTCGTACGAACATGCAACAATTACAGATATTATACTATAAAAAATTAAAATACACTCCAGCTGTGAGATCGAATATTTTGTCGAAACTCATCTTTGCAAGCTGTGTGTGATACTCCGATCGCGTATCACGGGTTGTGCGTCCTCATTAAGGATATAGGTCGGCGACTCCCCTGACAAATACAGTGTAGCTACCAGGGTCAACAGGGTGATGTTAGGCAGTCTGTGCGCGGGAACTATAAAACCCGTTTTTGAGGGGGACAAAATCTGACTGCTGTGGAAGGAAATGCATCAGTTTATCAAGCGAATTAGATATTATACACAATATTATACGGACGGGCATTCTTTGTGCGAGTGCGAGTATGATACTCTGTATTAGTCAAATAATACCGCTGGGTATCGTACCGAAAGTTTTGATATACGTATCGTTCGACAAAAAATCAAAACTATCGAGCCGAACAAAGTTCGGTACTTCGATAAATATATGCGCCCGGAGTGTGATTATACTCGTAGGTTGGGATGGAGCAAAGCGGGAAACGCCAGATCTACACCAATGTGATCAAAAATGCCCGGAATTTATGCATTACTGTGGTTGTCCCACCTTAGGATGGTCCACTTTAGTTCGGGGAGGGGGCGTTTTAATGCGGTAAAATTTCGCTTGTCACGGCTTCGCCCCACTTTCGTGCGGTTGCCGTACAAAAGTGGGACGGGGGGTTTGTATAGAGTTTTGGCGGTCCGCTTTCGTTAATGGATTACGAAGTATACGGTACCCGCCTCCACGTAATTGCGCAGAGCAGTACGGGACGGTAGCAGTAGTACCAACGCAACGCCAACACAACGGAGCTCAGCAGCGCTTTACCTTACAACTTTCAAATAACCCCTTTAATGAAACCCTCCCTGTACAAAATCCAGGTAAATTTGTCCCCGAAAGCGGGTTTCCACTTTTAAAGGCGTTGAAGTACTATGTTGTTATACTGTTGTACGACAGCAGTGCTGTAGGTTTGGGCTACGACCATCGCAGCGGATGCATAATCTGAGCTATGAAATACACCATTGTTACTGCAACAGGCGTACCGCAGCAAATCAGACAACCATCTTTCGCGATGTTCAAGAGTCAACGCGTGCATACAGATGATACTTGGATAAATCATACGTACCAGGTACATATAAATCGTATACAGCCCATTATAGTGCGGTACCGCATCAAATTCTTACCTGGTATCTGGCACGACACGGCACTAAAGTGGGACCCCCACTGTGTAGCGGTACGATAGACAGGAGTGCGTGTCTTATTCCGCTGCTGCTGGAGGGCAGCCTCACGCCAATGGCTATTACAGCCGTGACCGATGGGTACACCGCCAGTCTAAGGGTCACAAGGTGAGATGGGGCCACATCTGTGGCAGAGGCAAAAACACTAGTACAGCCTGTAGCAAATGCAAAAGAGAGGATGGCGGTCGTAGGAACATAGGCAACGACGCCAGCAGCAGCAGCAGCAGCAAGCAGCGTCGAAGCAGCAGCAGCAGCAACAACAGCAGAGAAAGGAGAGCAGCAGTATCGAAGCAACAGAGACCAACAGCAGAAGCAGTAGCAGAGGAAACACGCACACACATGCTGTTCGGAGGGGCACACGCACGTCTAACATGGCAGACAGTGGTGAGTTATGTACAGTACGCCGTTGTGCCTGCAGCAGCAGCAGGGAGAGGATGGCCGCAATAGCAACAGAGACGACAACAGCAACGGCAACAGCAGCAGAAGCAGCAACAGAGACAGGCAGACCGCAATACTCCTAGTCCAGCAGCAGCAACAGCAACACTGGCGCACTGGCGTACAGACTGCTCGGTAACAGCTGCCGACAGCAGTATCGGGCTGTTCCGTAACGTAACTAATTTGTTCGAAACGTCACTTTAGGTCAAAACCGACGAAATAAAATGCCCACCAGGTATACGATACTAGGGGGTCCTACCGACGAATGGACGTCTAGACTATAGATGCAAGGGGGATCGCCATCACATGGGATCCCATGGGGTGTTATGTCCCATGGGATGTCCCACGGAATGTTCTGTGGGGCTATCCATCCCATAGGACGTCCGGTGGGACGTCCCATAGGACGCCCGGTGGGACGTCCCATGGGATGAACGACACCCCATGGGTAACCTTATGGGACCCACGCGACATTCCATGGGATGTATGCGGTCACATGGACAATCCCATGATATGAACGATCTCCCACGGGCATCCCACAGAATGTGCTATGGGATGTCCCAACGGACGATGAGCATCTCAACGGACGTAAGATACGAGCTGAGATATGGGCAATGAGCCATCCCACGGTAGGGGTTGCAGCATGAGTCCCTGAGCTCCTCACATGAGGAACCCAATATCTCACCCGAAAAATGACTTCGAAGGCATTCGTTCGCACAACCCGACCAAGCTTCTATGCCTTAGCCCAAAAATATATTGTGCTCGTGAAATTACTTCATTGACCGGCAGTTCCCCGCATGAGGAACTGAATTGCCCAGGGACTTTTTGGCCCAAAACGTACAACCCCTACCGTGGGATGTTTTCAATCTCATGGGATGACTCATGTGATATCCCGTGAGATGAAAATCCCATGGGATGTACCATGATCTGTCACGATGAAAGTCATCCGGACGATATCCCATGGGCCATCCCATTGGATGGCCCGAAGGATGTTTGGCACACCATGGGACGTTTCAGGGGGGCTGGGATGTGTACAGTCATGTGTCATGATGAACGTCATCCGAACGACATCCCATCGGTCATCCCATTGGACGGCCCCTAGGATGTTTGGCACGCCATCCCATCGGTCATCCCATTGGACGGCCCGTAGGATGTTTGGCACGCCATGGGACGTTCCATGGGGTGCTAGGAGACTACGGGACATGGGGCAGCTCATGGCAAAGCTCATAGGTCAAGCCAGAAAAGTCTCGGCATCCCAAGCAACGTTCTACAATATGCTTGAAATCAGCACATGGGCGAAAAACACACAGGTTCTCGTGTAGATGATGCAAAAACAACTAAACTACATGAAGATGGGCGGTGGGCGGGTGGGCTGCGGGCGTCGGTTTTCGCCTCCATTATCGTTATCGTTAACGAAGCGTTTTTTTGCCCTGACCGTACCGAAATGTTTTTAGTTTCGGTATCCAACATTACCATTCACGAGCGAAGCGAGTTTTTGTTCTCCAGCCTCGCGCACCCGATTTCTCATGCCTGTCCCACCTGACGACCGGTATCAGAACAACTACTACAGCACGATTACTAGGGACAGCAATTGGTGGCAATGAGGCGCGACCTCGACGCAACTTTCATGGGTTGGGTTGGGTTGGGTTGGGTTGGGTTGGGTTGGGTTGGGTTGGGTTGGGTTGGGTTGGGTTGGGTTGGGTTGGGTTGGAGTGCGTTGGGCCTTGCTGCCTTGCCACCAACGCACACAGCAGTGACGACGGGTAATCACAAATATTGATTATACCAGCGCGACTTCCCAGCGAAAGCTGCATAATAACCAGTATCTTTCACACCCTTGGTATTTTTCGCAGGAGACTATTAATATCAGGCTCCAGCCTGGGAAATATGATACGCATCCCTGGTAATGCTTCACTGCTTGTCATGTCATATGATATGACAGGATATGATATATTACTCTTTTCGTATTTCTCAAACATCATCAATCAGAAATCAAATCCCGCTCGAACATCATCAAAATCACAGTGCAAATCAACGAGATCCAAGATCATCCAAAACATCATACCAGGTAGAATCGTAAAATCATAACTGCTTGCTCATACTAATATTACTAGAGCTAACGCTGTAATATTACCTGGTGTAACACCTGGTAAACCCATAGAACAAATCAACTTTCGAACTGCACCCACGTTTTTCGAGAACAAATTACTTGGAGATAGTGTGGCCTAATTTTTACAATCGTAAGAAAGGGTTAATATGCGAAATACGACGTTTCCTATGTTGCTTCCCACTATGGACTGAAATATAAGGACCGTTCGTATTTGTATTAAGAACTAAACGGTACTTATGTTAACGTCCAGCGCGATACTGGTAGACGATATTACAAGCCCGAATAAAAAGCCATTACCCACTTTATACATACTTTACAAGCTACAAGACGGGTGCTGGGATATCAAAATCATATCCGAAACAAATATTTCAATAAACAATACAATCGGAGGGCTCCACAAGCAATCCAAAGAAAATTCCATGGGCTGGGGTCAGTCAATCTTACTCAAGAGTTCTGCCTATTCGTGTGTACAAAGCTCCTGGCCACATTCTGTACCCTGTACCATAAATACGAACATCATGCGTGGTGTGTGATGTGTGCACATACAACGCAAACAACAACGCAGCTTGCAAAGATGAGTATTGACCCGAAATTCGTCAAACTCACGACTGACGTCCTTAAATATATATATATATATAAAATACTATTCCGAGGAATACCACGACGATGTTCTGCCGGGATTTCAGAGGACGAAACGCAAAAAAAAAAAGAAGTGACGACAAAAAATGACGATTACGGCCAGTCAAGGGTGCAAGGAGATGGTCGGTCAGGGGAAAAACTCCAGCGGTCCAGGGTGTAAAACCGGTCGTTCCAGTATTAAAACCTAGTAGTTTGTCGTCAGTCAAGAAAAAATTACCGTCGGCTAAGTCAAGGGATGAAACTGCCGTCTCCTGATATTTTTGTAGCTATAATAAATGTGACCTGTGGTGTGTTTTATCGTTTGTCGTTTTGCGGGAAAACTTTCTTCGCTGTCATTTCAGCTTCCCACAGACCGTCGTTCATTCCCCACATGCCTCCATTCGTGCTCCTCGGTGAACCTGGGCTGCTCTCCCGTATATACGATATTTCGTACGGAGTATATACTAGCTCTCTGCGATAACCTAACTAGTAACTGCTCGTATAGCATAATGAGGCCAGGGTTTTGTTACGAGGAAATAGTACAACATGTTACTTACGTCACTGATTTTTGTAAAGTTGATAAGAGTTGTATACCCTTCATGAGGAACGACCCCCCGCAATTTTCAATTTTCAATCTTCAGGCAAGGTCGTCGTAGCTCATAGCTGCGCTGCAACCTGTCAGATAACTCGGAAAGACGGGGCGATCATTGATATTTCGTAAAGTGGTTTTTGGTTCGATTGCCCTTTATTCAATGCACGCCCGCGGGTCGTCACTCTGACAGCATTCCAGACGGCAGGCGCGTTCGTCTGTGCTCACGATTAGCGTGCGGTTTGTACGGTGCAGGCAGCCCAACCGCTGTAGTTTGTAGCCGCGAGTTGGTTAGTTGTGGGAACGGGGGAACTCGATCATATGCCGTAGTTGAGTGGATACCCGCGGCCATGTGGGTTCAGCTTGCACATTGGATCATTTCACTTGTGCGCCTTCCTCGTATCGTGCGTTTTTAGATGGGAAAGCGTAGTGTTTCCCGGACGAATTTTGATTTCATTTGGTTTTTCGGATCTTCCTGGGGCTCCAGCACCTTTGTGTGACCACGGACTCTAGATGTTCGACAAGAGCTAATGTGATGTGAGACAACAACAACAACAACAACAATGAGCCGGTCGCCCCGGTGGCGTATCAGGTTATCCTCGAGCCTGGTATAGGTCAGTTTCGTGAGTTCGAATCCCCCCAGTGCATACTCGTATAAATTCGTGGGGACTTTTTCTTGCGCACAAATTGACTTGCCGAAAGCGAGAGAGCGTGAGTTAGCAACACTCGATGAAAAATCGACGAGTAGTGGGATTGCTGAACCCTATGCGCGATAAAAAATGAAGGCAAGAACCGGGGGGGAAGAAGGGACGACATTTATGACCACGGCTTTGTCCAGAAGCTGGAAAGTACATGTGTGTGAAAAAAAAAATGCTTCCTCTCCTCGTCTCGTCGGTTCTTGCCTTCCTTGTCTTTCCCTTTCTTTTCTTCCCTTTTTCGCTTGCTTTTCTTTTCTTTCCTTTCATTTTTCGCTTGCTTTTCTTTTCTTTCCTTTCCTTTATCTTATTTTCTTTTCTTTGTTTCTTTTTTCCAATTGACTTGCGTCTGAAGTGCGTATTCGTAGTGATAAGTACTACGTGAAATATATACGTGGTAAGTCTTTCCTGGGTGGCAAGCGGTATCGTCGGTTTTTCCAGGCGCGAGTAGTGAGACGTACGCACCAGTATGGACCTGGCACATCGTAGGCCGACTCCCGAATCCACTTTTTATATGTTTCTGGCGGAGACATGAATTGCGTCAGCTGTGATATATGCGTGCACCACTTTTTGGTTTGTGTTTTTCCCTGGGTTATTCCTCAGCTCCAGAGTGAATGGAGCCTGTCCTGTGACCACGGACTCGATTATGCGAACTAATAATGTTAGAACAACAACAACAACCTACGTTTAGAAATTTTGCCGTATCATTTGTTATTTTGCGGAAATGATTTCTTCGCTTTCCTCTCAACTTCCCACAGACCGTCGTTCACAGCAGTAGTCCCTCTATTCGTGCTCCTGGGTGAACCTGGGCTGCTCTCCCGTATGTGGGACATTTCGTGTATACTAGCTCTCCGTACAAACCATACTAATTAGTAAGTGCTGGTCTAGCATAGTCTACGTTTAAAATATGATGTCACGATCCGAGTTTTTTCGACGTAACAGCAGTAGGCTCGTTCCACGTTTTACCCCCTCTCTCAATACCTTCGATTGATACGTTTTCGACGTACGAATGTCGGCTCGGTTTGCCTCTGTATCGATGCCTTCCGGAGGAAGTACACGCGCCGCACGCTGCACGCACAGTACGACCGTAAACCCTACACCTGTACGAGGAATGCACGGTACTTCACCTCACATTGATTGTTTAATCGCCATATCCACTGCTGCGCAAGGCATACCTGTTGTTCTATTCATCGGAGTGTTGTGCTTCTCGGGGCGTTGTCTACACGGTTGTTTCTTCGCGGTTATCAACCGCGTCGGATGGAACCGCCGTCTTGACATCAACATTTTGTTCCTTACATATGCGGTCATATTGGTCACTATTGCTACAACCGCCGGTGAACTATCATCTTCATGCAACACGTGGCTACTTCCGTGTGGTCATATCGGCCACCCTCCCGTTGATTCAAGATCGTTTCTTTGCGATTATCGGTCACTATCGCCACTTCCGGTAGACTACGATCTTCACGCAAAACGTTGGCAAATTTCCGTGTAGTCCTATCGGCCAGGCGCTGTCAAGCTCTAGGATTCGCTTCACCGGCGGCACTGCAAAGATCTTCGACACTACACCACCGGCGGCCGCGGCCACCATCCTCGTCTCGCTCTATTTTTCACGTATATACCCTACTAGAGCCATCCATGCTACTGCAATTCACCCCCCCCCCCCCCACCCAACGCCCCCTCCTTCCCCACCACCCGCACCATCGCCTAGACCTAGCACCACGCGTATAGCAAACCCCTACATCTATGCGACCTGAAGATGTTGTTTAAAAAACCTTTCGCCCACCCTCCCCCCTCCCCCCCCCCCCACCCCCCCCCCCCCCAACCCCTCGAACGCTCCGCCCTCTCCTCACTGGTTGTACGACTTACAAGTATACATGATAAACTGATGCATTCTTTCCAAAACCGTCATATTAATCCCCTTAAAGGATTTATAGTTTCCACGCACAGATTGAGCTGCCCCGCCCGTCCCGCCCCCGCCCCCCCCCCGCTCCCTCTTGATCAAACCCAGGCCCCCACGCCCTTACAAACTCCGCCCTCCCCTCACAGGTTATTCGACTTACAGGATTCACTTGATAAACTGATGCATTTCCTTCCACAGCTGTCAGATTTCGTCCCCCTCAAAAACGAGTTTTATAGTTGCCGCGCACAGACTGACTAACATCACCCTGTTGACCCTGATAGCTACACTGTAGGTGCAAGGGGAGTCGCCGACCTATATCCTTAATGAGGACACACAACCCGTAATACGCGCGATCGGAGTATCACACACAGCTTGCAAAGATGAGTTTCGACAAAATCTTCGATCTCACAGCTGCACAGCTGGAGTGTATTTTAATTTTTACATACCCTACACCACCGGCGGCCACTACAAAGGCGTTCCGCTCTCTCCATTTTTTTACGCAAGTTCCGGGTGGTGTTTTCGTATTTCACACATAGTTGTTTACCGTGCACAAAACCTCCTTACAATGCCCACCGTCGGCCACTCACAATGTCTTCGGCTCGCTTCGTCGAGCGAGTGGCATCATGATTTTTCGTCTGACGTCGGGCGCTTGATAGCTTGCCGCCACCACCGACATGCTACCACTCGACGAATTCAATACCCTTCCCTCATGCCCCATGCCATTTCATTTTTTGGAGAGTTATGTCGAGCTCCTTGCGCAGTACATTACTACAAATTATCTCCGTATACACGCTATTTTCTATTTTGATACCCAGGAGATAGTACAATATGCCCTTTAGCTTTCTCCAACGATGGCAAAAAACAAGCCATGCTGCATTTTATCCTGTACGCATTTCCCTGCGCTTATAAATGCAACAGGCGGCCGAAATCAAGGTCTTGGGCTCGCTTCATTGAGCGGGCGGCGTCAGCCGCCAAAAACCTTGTGCTAATGGCATCCATCGTTGGAGCATGATGGTATCCGAACTACCGCGCTAGGAGTCAGTCGCATGTGCGCACGGCACCGGTGCAGCATGAGCACTGCTGTCATATTCATACACAGCAGCGAACCCGGAACCCCACCGAACAGGCAAGTGGCACCGACTGATATCCATGTCGTTCTCATCTCAAGTGTATCATTATAAAAATTACATTACACTCCAGCTGCTGTGTCATATATAGAATATTTCAAAATACTTCGTCGAAACTCATATTTGCAAGCTGTGTGTGTGTTACTCCGATCGCGCGTATTACTAGCAAAAACAATCCTTAATAAGGACACACTACTGCTGCTGTAGTTGTTGTTGTTGCTGTTGTTCTCATATGAACTCGCATGATCACGTCCGTGGTCACAGGACAGGCTTCAGTCACTCTGGAGCTGAGGAATACCCCAGGAACAAAACGCAAGCAAATCAAAAGTGGTACACGCATAATATAAATACAAAAATGCACTCCTCCAGCTGTGAGATCGAAGATTTTGTCGAAACTCATGCTTGCAAGCTGTGTGTGATTCCCCGACCGCCCGTATTACTGGATAAGGTGTGTGTCCTTTTTAAGGATATAGGTCGGCGACTCCCGTTAGAACTACAGCAGTGTCGTAGCTAGTACCAGGGTCAACAGGGTGATGTTAATCAATCTGTGCGCGGAAACTACAAAACCCGTTTTTGAGGGGGACAAAATCTGACGTCTGTGGAAGGAACACATAATATGTATCATAGCTGAAGCACTTCATGCCTCCGCTAAGAATCGAGGAAAAAAAAAAGGAAAGATTGGATAGAGCACCTGGAGGAGGACATGTCGGCCTCTGGAATTAACTTCGAATGGTGGCGAAAGGCTGCACAGAAGGCCGGCAGATGATTCCGACGGGTCGAGGAGGGAGCAGAGGCATTCATGCGGAAAAGGCATGACGAGGAAAGCTGTAGAGCTGCAGAGCGACACGGCTAAGGCCGCAGCAGCGCCACCCACCGTCGGCATCTCTAAGCGGCGGGGGGGAGGGGGGCGAGCGTGGGGTGGAAGGCGGAAGAGGGGGCGTCCTGCCCAGAGACCGAAGTTTGGGTCTGGCCATCATCGTGTTGGCGTTTGTGGGCCTTCCAACGGCCGCAAGAAGCTAGCGTGAGGCCGCCCGGACTTCTTCAACTTGTGTTCTCCCCCCAGTGCCATTGATGCACTTGATACCCATATGGGGTCGCCCCGGTGGCGTATCAGGTTATCTTCGAGCCTGGCATAGGTCAGTTTCGTGAGTTCGAGCCCCGCCGAGTGCATACTCGTATAAATTCGTTGGGACTTTTTCTTGTGCACAAAGTGACTTGCGGAACGCGCGAGAGCGTGAGTTAGCAACACTCGATGAAAAATCGACGAGCAGTGTGGGATTGCTGAACCCTTGCGCGATAAAAATTGAAGGCAATAACCGGGGGGGGGAAGGGACGTCAGCTGTGACCACGGCTTGTCCAGAAGCTGGAAAGTAAAAGTGTCGGGAAAAAATAAAATAAAATGTGCCCAATGGAGTAAATTTCTAGGGTCAGCTATTAATAGTATGTTATTTCCTTTCCTTCCTTGCTTCCTCTTCTTTTCTTTTCTTGTTTCATTTCTTCTTTTTCCAGTTGACTTGAGTCTGTGGTATGTACGTGTAGTGGAAGGTACTACGTCTAATACATACGTGGTGGTAGCCTTATTCCGTTTTTTCTGGCTTAGACCGGACGCACATTTTTCTTGGTTGGCCTTTCTTCGTTGGATGTGTAGCTGCCCTTACCTCGCTACACTCCCCCTGCTGGCGAGTCTACGTGACATATTACATACCCTAGAACCCGATACGTACTGTTTCCCTTGGTTCGTTTCCTACTTGTCTAGCCCGTTCTATTATTTCTTCGTTATTCTCAGTTTCTCTTTTCTCTCCTCGGATTTTATACAAATACTTCAAGGACGCCAGCCGTGAGTTCGACGATTTCGGTTCAATACTCATCTTTGCAAGCTGCGTTGTTGGTACTTGTAATATACCATGTGGGTGAGTTTTTTCTTAAATGGGAAGGGTTCTATTCTTTTGTTCAAAAAAAAAATATATATATATATTGTTTTTCTCCAATATAATGGATGTTGGTAGTATATAAAAATATTGTAAGGACGTCAGCCGTGAGTTCGACGAACTTCGGGTCAATACTCATCTTTGCAAGCTGCGTTGTTGGTACTTGTCATATACTATGTGGGTGAGATTTGTAAATGGGAGGGGTCCTATTCTTTTGTTTAAAAAAATATATATATATATATATATGTATATGTTTTGTTTTTTCTCCTATAACGGCGAGTGTTGGTATTTTTACATTAGGTGGGGAATTTTGAGCTAGATTTAACATCAAATCTATTGTATAAAATTATTACTGTTGTAGTTTCCACTATGGTACGTTGATTGGGTTCCGCCAGGTGGCATGCGATGCAGTCAGTTTTTCAGATGCGAGCCTTGAGACGCATGTACCAGTATCGGCCTGGCACGTAGGCTCATTCCTATTCCCGATTTCGTTTCTTTATATTTTTTGGCGGATGCATGAATTGCTTCAGCTATGACTTACGCGTTTCATATTTGTACCGCTTTCGGTTTGTTTTATTTTTCCCTTGGCTATTATTTCCACTTCAGAGTGACTGGAGCCTGTCCAGTGACCCCGAACTTGATCACGCGAGTTGATGTGAGAACAACAATAACACCAGCACTTATTCGCCTATTGCTGTGCATTCATTGATGATACCCGCACACACAGCACAAAGTGCGTTTTTGATGCTTTTTGTATGAACATCACATTGCACATACAACGCATGACAGCCAGCCATAACCACCGCCTTGCTCAGATGATGGGCTCCATGCAAAACAACGAAAAAAAAGAAAAGGGTGCTGTGTGCTCTCTACGTTCTACTGGTACCGTACCAGGTACATTGTTGTCGTTGTTGTTGTTGTTGTTGTTGTTGTTGTTGTTGTTGTTGTTGTTGTTGTTGTTGTTGTTGTTGTTGTTGTTGTTGTTGTTGTTGTTGTTGTCGTTGTTGTTGTTGTTGTCGTTGTTGTTGTTGTTGCTGTTGTTGTTGTTGTTGTTGTTGTTGTTGTTGTCGTTGTTGTTGTTGTTGTTGTTGTTGTTGCTGTTCTCTATTACACCACGTGTAGGGCATGTAATTGCAGTGCATTAAGTGAACGCATCGAAAATATTGTTTTGGAAACTACCGCTGGAAATTACACTGAATACCTCTTGCACGTTGTGGGCACAATTGCAACCGTACCGTTCAGACATGACCACATTTACGCCACCTTAACTGTTGGAAATCCCCTCTCCCTGAAGTAACTCCATGGGCAAGAATAAGTTTAGTGTCAGGGAGTACACACACATGGCACGCATGGGAATCCCGGCATGTATCTGACAGGCCAGGGGCAGGCATAGCCGCGGATGAACAAAAACGCACGCCGGAATATCCAGCTGGAAACATACCGTCTCATGAACAAGTATCGACCACGCAATCGGTCGAATTCACAGCTGACGTACTTGACATTTTTTTATAGAAACGCACCAACCAACCACAACCAAGCGAGCAAAAAACACAACGACCGCTGGTCACGGCGTCACTGATTGGCTCTCTTGGAAGGTAAGGTCACTGAGACGCTCTCTTGGAAGATAAGGAGAAAGTATACACACACTACAAAAATAAAGTATGTAGGAAATAAGGAAGGGTGGGAAAAAGGAGGGCATAAAGGGAGCAGAAAAGCAAGAAAAAAAACAGGGGGCAAGCAAGCAAGCAAAAGAGACGCGCTACGTACTTGCATGTTGTTTGTTGTTCTCACATTAACTCGCATAATCAAGTCCGTGGTCACAGGACAGGCTCCAGACACTCCGGAATTGAGGAATACCCCAGGGAAAAAACACAAACAAACCAAATACCTGGTACCAGGTAGATATTACCGGGTATACCAGTACCTATTGATAGTGAGCACTGTAGAGGCCATAGTCAGCTGATTTTCACACGGACTGGAACTTACCGGATACACACCTAGGTACAAGTAGCAATCAGAACCCACGATACAGACAAAAGCCTACCTGGTATATATTCCCCTGTTTCGCGGGCCACATTTGGTGTGCTTACTCTGTTCCGCCGTAATACAGCAGTAGTATACCAGGTATAAGAATACACGAAAGATGAACCCCTTAAGAACGGCGCCCGCGTTTTTGAGGACAAAACTACTTGGGATCAGTGTGGGCATGTCGGACACATTTCGCAGTGTAAATTTCGCCACTAACTTGACACCGAGTTCGCCTCTCACACACGACTACCACAACAAGAAACTACGTCTGGCCTTTTACCCTACACATTACAGTAATACACTGCAGTAGCAGTAGCAGCAATGCATCAGGAGTGGTAGAAAGCAGTACGTGACACAGTCAGTACAGCAGCAGTAGCAGTTACTCATACTCGTGTAAACACACTGCTGTAGTGAACCAAATGTTTTATTCCATTTTCTCCTCCTCTTCCTCTTGTATGATCTCTCACCTCCTCAGGCTGGAGCCGGCCGCCGGAGCCCACCACCTGCCCAAAGCCCATGCCCCCCTGCCTCCCCGCATCCACCGTGCTCGCCAGCGTCTCCCCTAGCCCTCCACCGCCGTCTCCTCCCGCCGGCCGAAACCCCTGCTGCTGCCCCGAGCCGGCTCCTTCCAAGTCCAAGAAAAGCGAGGGAAAATCTCCATCTCCGTGCACTCTACCCGGAACATCAGTACCAGTGGCGCTGGTGGGTACACCAGCAGACTTAGACTGGCTCTCCAACCCACCATCACCGCCGCCACTGTTACCGCCACCACCACCACCACCACCACCACCACCGCTAGTGACGCCGCCGGCGCTGCTGCTGAAGGCTGCTGATCCCCTTGAGGGCTCTTGGAAGACAGATAAGGCGTCGCTGCGATGCCGCCGCTCGTCGTCGGACCAGTGCAGCCCTTCCCGGCCGGGGGGGGCGATTCCTGCCGCAGACAGCAGTGCTTGTGCTCGTGTTTCTGGTGCTTCTGCTGCTGCTACTAGTGGTGGTGTTGCTGCTGCTGTTTCTGCTGTTGCTGTTGCTGCTTCTTGTCCTACTGTTGCTCCTGCTGCTCCTCCTCCTTCTCCGACTCCCCCTGCTGCTGCCCCTGCCCCTGCTGCTGCCCCCTCTGTTCCTGCTACCGCTGCTGCTGCTGTTCCTGGAGACGATGATGCTGCTGACACCGCAACATCCTCCTGGTACGCCGTGGAAAAAGCAGCCCCCGCCTCCCCCGCCGCGCCATGCTGTCGGGGCAAACGGGACGCAAGAAAAGGGGCAGGCGGGGAATGCGCATCAGCATCACCACAACGCTCACCTTTCCCCTCCTCCTCTTCCTCCTCCTCCCCCTCCTCCCCTTCGTGTGTCACCGAAGGAAGCAACAGCGGCAGCGGCGGCGGCAAAAAGGCAGAGTTCCTTCTCGACAGCGGCGGCGCCGCCGGGTCTACGGCACCGCAGCTATCTGCCCGCGACCGCAAACCGTCACTGCTGTCAGTATGCTTCGAGTCCGGCTGGCGATTGTGGTGGTGGTGGCTGTGATGCCGGCGGTGGTGGCTGTGGCGACGTTGTGGGTGCTCTACCCGGGAGCTAGAGCTGGAGCGGCGCTCTCTGGGGCGGGCGAGACCATCGGTGCCTTCGGCCGGAAAGCAGGTTTTGCACCGGTCGCCACTAGAGGCGGCGGGCTTACGGTTGACTGGGGCCAGATTAAATAGGTCGAGCACGCTGGGGACGGACCGCTGGGGTCGATGCCGGCGTATGACTTCTTGTCCCTCCTCCTCCATCTCCTCCGGCTCCTCCTTCTCCCCGTCATCTTCTGCTTCATCTGAGTCCGACCAGTGTGGTTTAACTTGTGTAGCGCTCCTCCTAGATCGCTCCTTCCGAGGCGTAGCCATAGACCCTCGCACCGAGCTCGATCTGCTGCTGGTGCCCATGTGACCCGACACCGACATCGACCTGCTTCGCCCATGACGCAGGTCTTGATTACCCTGCCGAGCCACCGGCGAGTACCTGTGCTCGCTAGCCTCGGCGACTGCTATCTCTACCGAGAGCGCGCTCACGTCCGAGGAGTGATCGCTAAGGCCCAGTCTCGACCCCAACCTGTAGTGTGGGGAGGATCGGGCGCGTGACCTCGTGATGTGCGAGAGGGGGTGTTCTGTTGCGGTTGCTTCGGCCATGGTAGATTGAACGAGCTGGGAAGAAGCGTAGGCGGAGTGACGACGTCGAGGAGGGTGGTTGCTGCCCTGGGCTTCTTCCTCCACAGAAGGTCCACGGGGTGGCGCGTCCTCGTCCTGCCCAGTGTCCGACATAGTGTGCGCGAGTTCATCCGCCGCCACTGCACGTGCGGATACGGTCACAAACCAAAATGGGTTGGTGCCGAGCTCAATCGCCGGGAGACGAGACTGAGAGATGTGAGAGCAGATTTTCCAGCAAATTTTCTCGAATTTTGTGTGAAGTTGAGGTTTCCATAAGAGTTTTTCAGGCGTTGTAGAAGGTACCGCAAAACCATGCGATACTTAGATGACGTCATTGTTGAATGTTGATTGTCGGAGATAGTACGTACCTGGTAGATGGTTTTACAGACCTCCTCATGTCGAAATCAGATACGACTCTTTAATTCTGTTATAACCCAGAAGCCAGGAACAGGCGGGCTCCAACCAACTGCATGCGCGCGAGAGCGACCGCAACACACCTCACAGAAGAAAAAAGAAGCACAACCTTTTGCTCGAAGAAGCTCCATCAAAGCATATACACCTGCTACGCGACGAACGAGAACGCTAAATAAATGTACACTACTGGGACATCCCGGTGCTCGTACGATATGCGTCTCGGATATAATACCCGGCGGGTACCGGGGGGTATGGCCATGATAATCTCGTACTTACTTACTTGCCTTGTACACAGCAACAACAACAAAAAAACTGTTGTTACTTGTACTACATACAGCACAAAAAACATCCTTCGATCTGGTACCAGGACCTGGTGGTGGTCATGTTAATAACCAAGGCATCCAGACTAGATATATGTTTTACCCACGCACACACCCCACACTCTTTTTTTGGGAGCCCGGCAGGGGGAGGCGAGGGTTGTTACTAAAATCAAGTACTACTGTACAAACAAGTTGTCGAAAAACGTCATACATAATATATCAGATAGATGTCGTTTATTTATTTACGAGGTACCGGTATTTGTTTTGTCGATTCGGCACAAGACCGATTCGCCAAATAATTTATTAAATGCCCTCCTATTTATTTTTCGTTTTGAGCTTTCTAATACTGGTATTGGTTTAATTGAAAGGAGCCCTCGGGCAGCCAGTCAGAAACCATTCATTTCAGAGGGACGAAAACTGCTACAACTCCCAAGAATAACGCGTGAGTGACGCGTGCTACGATAGATGATAATAGAGGGAGTTGTAGCAGTTTTCGTCCCTCTGAAATGAATGGTTTCTGACTGACTGGCTGCCGAGGATAACGCGTGGTGAGTGACGCGTGCTACGATAGATGATAGTAGAGGGAGTTGTAGCAGTTTTCGTCCCTCTGAAATGAATGGTTTCTGACTGACTGGCTGCCGAGGGCTCCTTTCAATTAATAAAATAAACCAATATATATATATCGTTGGAAATGCCTCTATAATAGGCCATATTTTTTTTGCATGATTATCTCGTTTTGTGTGTGTACGTATCTAGCTATAGGCCACCCACGGCATTTTTCATCCGATAGCAGTATAGTCTAGGTAGACTAGTATTAATAATAGTACGAGGTGGTGGTAGTAGTTGTTCTATTTTTCTCCAAACAAACAAAAAACCACAGTTTTTGGGAGAGGTCTTATTGTAAGCTCCGAAATTTTGCGGAACCTCACCAAAAAAGTAAGTGGTGCACCATGTAGGTCCTCTACCTTACGTACCGTAGCACGCGTCGAGTGAGTGTGGCGAGCTGAGTGTGGCTCCGTTTGTTTCTCTTTATTGTGTGCCCCTCCTGATGGGCTTTTTTTTCAATCAATAATAATAATAATGTGTTTTGTTTTTTAGTAGTAGCATCTCTCTCTCCTCGTCGTACAACGTCACTACTGGTCATCATGCTGCTGCTTGCTGCTGCTGCTGCTGCTGCTGCTGCTGTGCTTTTTTTGCTGTCGGCCAAAAAATGAACGGCAATCACACACACAACATGTCAACAACAGCAGCAGCTAGCTAGCTGCTAGCAGTGAGTGGTACAGATAGATGATAAAGAACAGCGTCGCATATATTTATTATGTTATGATATAATATTAATAGTGTGTGATGTACTAAGTAATTTGCAAGCTGCATATCATGTGATACTTCAATCGCGCGTGTTACGGGGTTTTGTGTATATACACCCTCGTGAAAAGGATACAGGCCGGTGACTCCCCTGCTATTTAATGCCAGCCCAGGGTCAGCAGGACGTGAAGGCGTTCATGATGATGATGATGTGTTTTTTTTTTGTCGAATTGTCCCGCGTCGCGAAGAAAAGAAAAAAAAAGGCAAAACAAATAAAACATCGAAACGAACCTGAGCTGGTTTGTTTTCGATGCGCGTGCGTGCGTGCGTGCGTGTCGTGCGCGAGACGGGAGAAACTTGGACTACTTCTTTTATCTCTTCTTAATAATTATGTCGTTGTTGTTGTCGTCTTTTGTTGTGGATACTCACTCGTATATATATATATATCGCAATCACCGCAGTGTGTATACCTACCTATCGTACCTGGTATCATATTTTATACCAGGTACAAATTGGAAAAACGTCAGATGTGAGTACAACCGATTGAATGGTTAAAACTCAACTTTGCAAGCTGTTTGGTACATCTATGTGTTTCGCACATTATTACGTATTATAGTCTGTCACAACTTCGCATCGCGTATTATTATAAAAAAAAATATAAATACACTCCAATAATATCACCCGCGCCGCACCATCACGTCGTCACCGCACATAATAATCAGATATATTTAGACTACACAATAAAAGCTGTTTATTGAAGTATTATATAGAACAGACTACACAAAAAGCTGTTTATTATTATTTAGAACAGAGCTGTTTATTACTTACGAAGTATTATTTAGAACAGAGCTACATCGCATCACACCACTGTGTGTGTGTGTGTGTGTTCTTCACATTAAACCGTTTTTCTACTCGTCGACATCCAGCACACCCATTGTCCGTACTGATTCTTCACCCTAGAAAGATCAGCTCTGTGGTCACAAGCCACGACACAGAGATAATGCATCGTAATGCATTCGACAACGCAATGTCATGCCCTAGTACTGGGTACGACAGGCACAACATACATACGTCAGCAACAGAAATACATTGGAAGAGAGAAATACGAAATAAACAAAAACAAAAACAAAAACAAAAAACAAAAACAAAATAAGAAAACAAATAAAAACAAAGATAAAAATAAAACAAAAAATGAAACAAACAAAACGAAGGGGAAAACTCCACATACATGTCATCATGATATTATTATGATATTATGACATGCATGCATGTACTTGTAATGTACTACTAACTATAAAACTAAAAACGTACTCCAGCTGTGAGATCGGGCTCGACCCCCATGGTCTTACCTGGCCTGATAGTTAAGTTAATAATATTGAGATCGAAGATTTTGTCGAAAGTCATATATTTGCAAGCTATGTGTGATACTCCGATCGCGCGTATTACGGGTTGTGTGTCCTCATTAAGGATATAGGTCGGCGACTCCCCTTGCAACTACAACAACAGTGTAGCTACAAGAGGGTCAACAGGGTGATGTTTTAGTCAGTCTGTGCGCGGAAACTATAAAATCCATTTTTGATGGCGACAAAATCTGACAGCTGTGTGTGGAAGGAAATGCATCAGTTTATCAAGTGAATCCTGTAAGTCGAATAACCGGTGGGGGGAGGGCGGAGCTTTTAAGGACGTGGGGGTGTATCGGAGTGCCCTCTCCGTAGAAGGATAGTTTATGGATTCGACGTGAAACCATTTCATGGTTGATTGAGGTGAAACCAAGTGACATTAGATGACACTCGTCGTACTGTAGAATTTTAAAGTATTAATAGAACAACTTGGGCACAAGTTCAAGATCAAGGCGCCCATGAAGATCACTGAAAAAAATGAACAAATAAATGCCATACTTTGATTGAACGCGGCAAATAAGACAGGAGAAGGCATACTATTAAAAATACTACGGTAAGACGTTTTTAGGGCCTTAGCGATAGTCAGACTTTACGGGGGTACTTCGGGGATCCGCGAGGCGGTATCACTGACTGGAGCCTACCAGGTAGACATAGGGTTGTATATCTTGCGATGAGGCATTTAAGCCTCATCATCACGAGGTGTGCGGGAATCTACAGCATCATTTTCGTTTGTTTCGAATAGCCGCATCTATCTTCGATCCCCTTTCCAATTACTTCTGGATGTTTTGTTGGCGTCCTTTGATCGGCAGGTGATCTGCATCTACGACTGTTCAGGATGGCCTAGTGTAGTGATGGAGTGCCCTCCGTAGAAGGATATACGTCATCATCCCGGGTACTATTTCTGTATCATATCATACAACCTACGGTAACCAGAGGTCAACAGATAGATGGAGGTAGCAGTTTTCGTGTGATGAAATGGTTACTGCATGATGACGGGGCTACTTGATTCACCCAAAATCGTCGCAACTTTGGCCTTTTTCCCATTTTTTTTGCATGATGATTCTCATCGTGTACTTTCTTGTACCTACTAGACTATAGGCCATGGGATTTTCTGTCCGCGATGAACCAGTTTTTTTTTTGCAAATCAGTTTTGGGGTTAAGAAGGACGTGTCTTAACCTCCGAAATTGAAGAACTTGATCAGAAAAAAAACTGGAGTGCACTTCTATTATAGGGTAATAATTATCATCGTAGCACGCGTCTACATATATATGTAGCCTATGGTAGTAGTACTACTCCAAGCGTGGTACTTGCGCGCAAAAACTCACACCCACTGTGTATAACAAGAAAAATAAACGATGCACGTGTGGCGCGCCCACATGAAGGCAAAGGGGGGGGGGGGGGAAGTGAAACCCGCGCCCGGCTAAAAAAAAAGCAAGCTTACTTAGGAGACGGCACACCACACCACACCACGCCACACCGCACCACACCACACCACACCACACCATACACTACACACCACACCACACCACACACCACACCAGACCACACCACACCACACCACACCGCCCTCAATTTGCCGCTTTTTAGGTCTCTGCCTTCGGCGACGATACGTACCTGGGTCCTGTGGGTCCAACAAGCCGCAAAATTTGGACTATTCTCCCCACCTTGGAACGAACGGTGGAATGTCTTGGGGGCACGTATCGGTCTTCTTCTCTGATCTCCGAAGTATACGGTCACCACGTCGTATATACGCACACGACACGCGCATGCATGCTTCTCAATCTTCAATCTTGTTGTTGCGGGATCTTCGGTCTAATTTAAGGGGGCTCAGCACCAGGATCGACAGCCAGAGACTACGTATACAAAACGTAACGACGCGTTGTATGTGTTTTGGGACGCACCTCTCAAGTATACGAATTAATAGAGGTTGCGCCCAACAATAGAAATGTATGTGTCGAATCATTATTTGTATTGTGTTACTTGAAGCATTATAATATCTTCAGAATTATTTCAAAAGTATGTTCTATTCATTTTTTTTCCATCATCAGCGCTGCTGCTACAGATAATACTAGTAGTATATAGGGTTAGTAGCAGCAAACCCCCTGACTGAAGAGACGTGAAATGGGAGATTTTTTTGTATAAAATGTGAGAAACGGGAAGGAAGGCCTATGTACTTGCAATAATACCCATACACCTGTAACACACCGTAATTGTACTATGATATTATTTACACGTATAAGCACAAAGGGACTCCAACGAAGAAACTAGACACACCGAAGCTACTGCCACATCCTCACAGCGAGGGGGGGGGGGGGGGGGGGGGGGGGGAGCAGGGCGGCCGCGGGGGGCGCAACGTGCAGCAGCATGTCATAAGATCTTTAGTGTTGATCACTCATCGTATTACATCATTACTACTTTATAATCGTACCGGTAGTGTTATTCAACAAACTCCTGCGACGATATAGAAGGGGTACATCATATTATTATTATTCTTCGTTCTCCCTGGCTCAAAATACGAATAAAAAAGCCTATCTATGCTTCAGCGTTTTCGCCACTACATTTTCGGTTCTAATATTACCATTCATTGCCCTCCGACAACATAGCGTACTGTTGTAGTAGATGCCGTTCCGAGATATATACCTGGGGTGTATATGATAAAAAATGAAAATACACTCAAGCTGTGAGATCGAAGCTTTTGTCGAAACTCATCTTTGCGAGCTGTGTGTGATACTCCGATCGCGCGTATTACGGGTTGTGTGTCCTCATTAAGGATATAGGTCGGCGACTCCCCTGACAACTACAGTGTAGCTATCAGGGTCAACAGGGTGATGTTAAGCAGTCTGTACGCGGAAACTAGGTATATACATATATGTATCGGATATCCTCCCATAAAACAGTTAGTAATACATCTATCTAGTATATGGTCACACGGGCGCGGCGTTCTGATGTTTTTGGTATAGTCCGGCCGACCCCCACCCACCCGGTTTTGTCGCCGGAGGTCGGGGGAAGGGGAGGGGAGGGGGGGGGGGGGGGCGTCGGAGCCAAGGGGGGGTAATCGTTTGTTGTTTGCCATACTTCAGCGTTTGACCATTGACCACGCATGCGTCCCTTTCGAGACAGAGAAGCACCGCTCCTGATTCTCATCACAAAGACATGTCCAACAATTGGACACTCTCAAATGGCGTTTTCCCGTGCGGGCGAGGGGGGGGGGGGGTGCTTACCGTACACTACATCGGAAATCACACCTCCCTGTGACAACATTTTCGGTTTTTAACAACATTTTCACCGGGTGCGGTGTCCTGTGGGGGGGGTGTGGAATCTTGAGTAACCCGGGTGATAGGGTGAAAGCTCGCAGGGGGCACGAAGGGGGTGTGATAAACCACGGGGTGTGATAGCGCTTCCGCACACCCACAGGAGGGGGTAGGAGGCGTCCTCGTTTGTTGCTTGCCTGGGTCATTTGACCATTGAGCACGCACCCCTTTTGAGACGGAGCACGGAGGGCGTACAAGGGGTGTGGTAATGAGGGGTGTGATAAAAAAAGGGGTGTGATGGCACTGCCTGTAACGAATCATTCATGCTGCTGCCGCACACTTGAAGGGTGTGGTATTGCTGGGGGGTGATAGCAATGCCTTCGCGGAATGGTACCTGCCGCTGCTGCCGCACATTGTAGGGGTGTGGTGCTGCCGGGGGGGGTGATAAACAAAGGGGCTCAGAGGAGGTGACAAAATCTCTGAGCTCATGACCTCGGCGATGATTCAGCCGCTCAACGACGAAGAAAATACCACAACCAAAAATTGTGGCTGCCATATTGGCGCCTGTTGCTGCTCCTGCTGCTGCTGCTGCTGTCAATTCAACAGCAGCAGCAGCGGCAGGAGCAGCAGCAGCAGGAGCGGCGGGTATAGAAGGAGCCGCAGGTGTAGAAGAAGTTTGCTAGGGTCGAAAGAACGAGGGGATCGGCCGCACCTGCACTGCTTGCGGTCGAAGCATTTGTCGAAGGAGCGGAGGTGCAGGCGGCGGCATTCTGTTCTCCCTCAACGTTCATGTCGTTGGGGGTTTCCATACCGGGTGTTTCGCCGCACACAGAGGGTGTGTGTTGTGTGCGATCCCCGGGCAAATGCTGTATCACCCCGGTGATGGGAGGAGGGGCCGCGTGGATGTGTAGGGCGTAATCTCAGGGGGGGTGTTATCTAATGTAACCCGGGTGATAATTCGCCTCCTCGTTTGAAATGCCAAAAAATATCACCGGGGTGTGGTTTTCCGTGGGGGGTGTGGTTTCCTATGTGAATGCGGTGTCTTATATTATGTAGTATACGGTATTATCAACGGGGGACGGGGACGGGGCGCGGGGGGGGTGATGTGGGTAGCCTGGCCACCCATACATTGAGGGGCACTATTGTTAACGTGCTTTTTTGTGATGCCTATGTTTCAATTGCACCCCCCTCCCGTCCCCGGTGATAGCCCGACGTGCTCCATTCCGGCAGTGTCGGGATGCGAGGGTCTGATAGCTACTGTACCACTATGGCCATGCGACTGCTGCCGTGTATGAAATGAGTACCCCACCCCACCCCGTCGCTATAGGCGTAGATGCCGTTACGATATCATTGTAAATAGAGTATATTCCCTTGTCCATAAAGCAGCAGTATCGATCCTTCGACCCTCTGCTAAAACATCTTCCCCCAATTTCCCTTTCCACCAACATATTTCCGTTTAAGCTACACCACTGCCGATATAGTCTAATGTCTTAATCATCAATATCACTATTATCGCTATATCACCAGATACCTTTGCCGGTATTTCATTTGCCATCGAACAAGGTGCCGCAGCAGCATGTAAGATTCTGACCTAAACACAGCATAAATCTGGGACCCGCGGTCAAGCTGGTTAAGCCTGGACCCTGGTTTTTTCCGAGGGTTTTGCAACCCCGGCACCAAAGATGTCAGGGGGCGGTTAGCCAAGGGAAAACGTCCAGCGGTCAAGAGGTGTCAAGCCAAGCGCGTTCCACACTAAAATCTACCAGGTAGTAGTTTGGCACCCGTCAAGGTAAACTATTGGAAAAGTGCGGTAGGTCAAGGCTGAAAATGCCGTCTCCCGATGTCTTCCACACTGAAACCTAGTATTTTGGCATCCGTCAAGGTAAGACTATTGGAAACTTGCCGTCGGTCGGTCAAGGGCCGAAAGTGCCGTCTCCCGACTTTTTCCAGACACCAAAACCTTGTAGTTTGGCATCAGAATCAAGGCAAAAATGTTGGAAAATTGCCGTCGGTCAAGGACTCAAAGTGCGGTCTGTTGACACAGATTTGCCCGGCACTGCCCCGAGCAGGCGGGATTCGAGGCGCATCGCTGACTGCTACTACTGCTGAATAGCTCATTGGTTGTTGCGGGGAAGCACATAATAAAAACGCAACAATCTGAGATCCAGGCCGGGCTGCAGCCCCCAGCACCGCCCCGGGCAGGCGGGATTTGAGGCGCATCGCTGACTGCTACTGCCTTGTAGCTCACTGGCCGTCACGAGGGTTTACATATCTAAGAGAAACATTATCAATCTCCTGGGGTCAGTCCGGCTGGTACATGACGGGACAAAATGTTTTTCGCCCAAGGGTTGCGTTGCAGCCCCCTACAGTGGGCACTGCCCCGAACAGGCGAGATGAAGACGCTTCTTCCTGCCCGGAACTGTAGACCACGGTTTTCAGGTGTCGTGTGTCGGGTACTTCCCTCGCTATCTATCAAAACTGAAGAAAAAGGCCGAGAAGGACTAAAAGGGCCTAGAGCTGCGCACTGGCCCAGTACAACAATATAAATACCCAACACTTACCATTATAGTGGGCAAAAAAATAGGACCCCTCCCAATAAAAACTCACCCCCATACAGAATGTATTACAAGTACCAACAACGCGGCTTGCAAAGATGAGTATTGACCTGAAATTCGTCGAACTCACGGCTGACGTCCTTGATTTTTTTTATAAAATATATACAGCCAGTAGACTAGTACTGGCAGGCAGTATCTACCTACTACTGCTACTGACGATTGAGCCCGTCAGTAGGCTGTGAGCAGATATGACACCACGCGTACGTGCGGGAAAACACGCCTGGTTTCATCTCGGAAACCCATACCTATACCTGTGGTACATGCAGATGGCTTCCTGGAGGAGAGGAAGGAGCTCTAGAGCTCGGTTCGCTCGAACCCAGTACTATACTGACGCGACCCACTACACTGATTGCTGACTCAGCCAGTATCTAGTATCTACTGATTGGAGCCATCCCGCGCTTGGGCGTGCAGAGCGTAAGTCCCCATGCTCCTAAGTCCCCATGCTCCTAACATGTGATAGAGGGGCTCAATAACTCACCCGAATCACGCCTTCGAAGACACTCGTTCGCGCAAGAGCCCAGCCACAGCATTTCAACGCGCTAGCAGTAGTAGTAGTAGTAGTAGTAGTAGTAGGAAAAAAAAAAAATACACATACATACATATATATATACTCTTAAAAACGATCATACGTACTTCCGATAGTTCCAAAATTTCCTTGAGGAGAACTCAACCGTTTTTAGAAGATCTCAGAAACGCTTGCCCCCAAAAGTGCAAAACGCCTACACCGTGGCATCAATCATCGAGACCCTGCCAGTGGGCAGCCCTTTAGATACCAAAGGTGCGGACGACACATGGATATCTGAGGCATTAATCATCGAGACCACAGATGCTACGTAGGGTAGCGGAGGGTCGCTTTTGGGAGGCGTTTTTTTTAGCAGTGTGGCTCAGGGTCATTCGCGCAAAATGTGACCCCCCCCCCCCTCGTTCCTTGGCGTGGTTGTGGTGAAAACCCGACGTGCTTCGTCCGGACGTAGTAGGGATGCGAGGGTCTATGGTCATGATACGACTGCGACCATGCGCAAATTGAGTACCGCTTCCCCCCCGCTGTTCCTTGGCGGTCTTGTGAGAGCTTTTTCGTGCTAGTTTGTTATGCAATATGTATGAATCCCCGCGAAAGGAATGGTTCGTTAGCTATGCTGCGCCCTGCGCCGAACACGTCGCCTAAAGTTTTTTTTGTCAGGTTGAGCTACAGAGTCACTCGTGTGAGTTGAGCTACAGAGTCACTCGTGTGAGTTGAGCGACAGAGTCACTCGTGTGAGTTGAGCGACGGAGTCACTCGTGTGAGTTGAGCGACAGAGTCACTCGTGTGAGTTGAGCGACAGAGTCACTCGTGTGAGTTGAGCGACAGAGTCACTCGTGTAAGTTGAGCGACAGAGTCACTCCTGTGAGTGACTCAGCTTTCGTGCTGATATAATTATGCGATGTGAATCCACAAAAGGCATGGTTGGTTAGCTTTTTGCTTCGCCCTGCGCCAAACAAAACAAAACTCGCCTAAACGTTTTCGTCAGGTTGAGCTACAGAGACAACACTCTCGTGCGAGTGACTTGAAAACCCGGGAGTTAAAAATGGGGTATTAACATAATCTTATCATAACATCATAATAACATCATAATAACATCATCATAACATCATCATAACATCACAATAACATCGTCATAACACCATCATAACATTATCATAACATTATCATAACACCAGATCATAACATCATCATAACATCATCATAACATCATCATAGCACCATCATAACATCATCATAACATCATCGTAACACCTCCCCTGCTAATACCATACCGTGCCTTTCTTGGTCCCCCACTGAGTTGCTCTGTACTAGCTCTGGATGTTCACCAAAACACGCAGAGGGTGACAAAAAGTAATAGCGCAAGGCCCGATCGATGAACATTTCCCCAGTGCGGGTGGCTTATTAGCTTTTCAAGGAATGTTCTAGCAGGGACCAAGGCTACGGTGGGAGGTATCCCGCACCTTTTTTCACTAGTATTGTGTCTTCACTATCATATGATATATCATGTCATATTATATCATATCATATCATATCATATCATATCAAATCATATCACATAATATCATATCATGTCATATAACATCATATCATATCATATCATATATCATATCATATCATATCATATCATATCAATGTCATGTCATATCATATCATATCATGTCATATCACACATCATATCGTATCAAATATCATATCATACTATACCATATCATACTATCATACTATCACACTATCATATTATCATATATCATACTCGCACGAGTGACTCTCTACCTCACTGGCCAAAACACGTTATTAATAGGTGGTTAGTTTGGCGCAACGTAGCTAACCATCCCATGATTAAGGAATCATATCGAAAAAGGAAAACAGCAAGGAACAAGGGGGTCGTCACTCGCGCGACTGACCCCGACCCACAGACATATACGTGTACCACCTTAGGTTGTGTGTGTGTTTTCCCTGGGGTATTCCTCAGCTCCAAAGTGACTGGAGCCTGCCCTGTGACCACGGACTTGATTATGCGAGTCAATGTGAGAACAACAACAACAACTGCCAAAAAAAGGTCCCTAAAAGGAGGACCACCCTTATGGTACCGTATCTCTGGTCTATCTTCTTCGCACTTCTCCCTAGCGTAGACACAGCTCAGATGATCCGGGGTCACCAAAAAAGCAGGCTCTCTTCTCCGTTCCCCCTCCTCGCCACGGTTACGCCTGCGCCTTCATTCTTCGTCCGATATCGCAGAAAATAACAACAATTCAGCACTTTTCTACCCTCGCCCCGACTCGCGCGTCGAAATGTGCCTGATGAAAAAAAACCCGAGATATATCTATTTTTTTTACGGGGTGGGTTTCATATCTGAGAAAGGGCGTGTCCCAAACCAACTTCAGTATAACCAGCTAAATTATAATTTATTATTTTCCCAATTTTTTCAAAGGTCGTGGCGGGTTGAATTCTGGTCTGATCGCGAGAATAGTGGTGCTGGTAGGAAAAAATTCCTGCAGAAAATTGACGAGCGGAAAGCGTAAGATTGTGAGTTTTAGCAAGAAAAAATCGATGGAAATCGAGACGAGCATGAAAAAAAAACTTGAAAAAGTGGGAATGGTAGCGCTATGTCGAACCCTGTGCGCGAAAAAAAATGAAATCACTGAAGTACCGGGGGACGGGGACGGGGGACGGGGACGGGGACGGGGACGGGGGACGGGGACGGGGACGGGGGGGGGGAAGGGGAAGATATCTGTGACCACGGCTTGTCCGGGAGGTTGCCGAGGGTAAAACTCACTCATGAGTTGAGCTGGAGAGTAAAAGTGCAATATGATCGGGGGGGGGGGGAAATCTCAGGACTATAGAGCCATGGATGCACGAGATGACTACCCCCCGCTCTTCCCCGGCGTTCTCTATCAATAGTTCTAGTTTAGGGGCATAGCTGATTGATAGATTGGTGAGAAAATATATATATACAAAAAGAGAGTCGGTACTGTATCCTGTTATACCAGGTACACTCTAGCTGATAGGAATTGTTATAGTGTGGAATCATCTTAGTCAAGTCATGGGGCAAAAAAAGGAAAGCAACTAAAACATTATACAGAGGATACACGAGCGTGCGCGTACAAGAAGAAGAAGGGGTTGTCGAGCCAAAAGCTAGAACTTCAAGTGGAATTAATACATGGCCGATGACGCGTGCTACGATAGATAGAGGCGCTCCGCATTTTTTTTTTTTGGGGGGGGGGGCACAGCAGGTTCGTCAATTTGGGAGGTCAAGACCCAGCTTTAAGACATGCCCTTCTTACCCAAAAACTGATTTGGACGGAAATAAGCCTGCTTTATCGCGGATGAAAAATCCCATGGCCTATTAATAGGTACACAACACGAGAACCATCCAACCAAAAAAGAGGACAAATTTCCGACGATTTTTGGTCAAGGAGACCCGTCGTCATCTTCAGACGAAAAGTTCTACTTCTACTTCTATGGTGGCATGGTTTGGATGCTTGCTGCAAACTACTTGAAATTTTGTGTGGGGCCGTCTTCGCAGTAGTGGTAAATTCGATGACCATAACCTACGGTATGGGGACGGGGGGGGGGAGAGGGGGGGGGGGAGAGGGGGGGGGGGGAGGGGGGGGGAGAGGGGGGGGGGGGGGGGAGGGGGGTTATCCCCTTTTTTTGGCGCTCCCGGGTTTTGAGTTACTCATACGAGCGACTCTGTACCTCACGAGACAAATTGACTTTAAAGCGATTTGATTGGCGCAGCGTAGAGCTTGCCATTCCTTTGCGGATGCATACCTCATAAGTTGTGTAAAGCAGTACGAAAGATTAACGCCTACATCACTGCTGGAAACCCTTTTTGGGAACAAATTTACTTGAACTTAGTATAGAGGGGGGATTTGGGGGGCTCTGAAGGGGTGAAAAGGTCGCAAAGGAACAGGGCAGTGTCACTCGCGAGAGTGATCCCGAGGGACCGCCAAGAAAAAAAAACTCAAGAATATATCATAAGAATACATCATAAGAATATATCATTAGAGTGACACCCCTGAGATACCACGAGGCAGTTACACACCATAGTAGTACTACCCATATTGCTGTCTCTGGAGTGGCCTCACCAGACAACAAAGTGACTCCTTGGCGCTTTCATCCATAGGCAAAAAAGCAGGCACAAGGTGCCGAAGTCCGTCTTACGAGCGGTTCTTGGAAGGATGCAGTTCACCCTTCATGCGACTCGCCGAACACCTCACGGCGCTTCGCGCTTGGTGCAAGCAATGTCTGCTTGATTGGTGGAAACCCGACGTGCTCCGTCCCGGCATAGTAGGGATGCGGGGGTCTATGGTCATAACACGACGGCCATGCACAAACTGAGTACACCCCCACGCACACACCTAGGATATCGTGGGATGCCGTGTAGTCTTTGTCCCTACTTGAATTTTAGTATGAGGTCACATTTACAGTTGGCGGCAAAATTGTTCTTCACGAAAAGGTGCAGGATCATGTTTGCGGTGGTACATAAAGGTGTCAAGATTTGAAGGAAGGATCTTGCAGGATAGACGGGCGCGAAATAGGAGGGAGGTTGGAGCAAAAAGGGCAACAGGTGGAATAGGCAGATCGATATGCTCTCCAACAATCTGCTTCGATTTAGTGTAGGATCATGTTTTGCGGTGGTACATGAACGTGTCAAGATTTGAAGGAAGGATCTTGCAGGATAGACGGGCGCGAAATAGGAGGGAGGTTGGAGCAAAAAGGGCAACAGGTGGAATAGGCAGATCGACATGCTCTCTAACAATCTGCTTCGATTCAGTGTAGGATCATGTTTTGCGGTGGTATATATGAACGTGTCAAGATTCGAAGAAATAATCTCTTGGAGGGTACCAGGCGAACGTGAAATAGTGTGAGAAGGTTGGATCAAGGGTAACGAATGGAATAGGCCGATCGACGTGCTACAAACCGCTTCGATTTAGTGTGCGAGATCATGTTTGCTTGCAGAATGGTATATGAGAGCGTGTGTAAGACGTCGAAGACAGAATCTTGGCAGGATAGACGAACGTGAAACAGGAGAAGGTTGGAGCAAGGGTAACAGACGGAATACGCCCTATCGGGATGCTACAAGCTACTTGGATTTAGTGTAATACGGTTATGTTTTTGGGGGTGGCATATGAAGTTGCCAAGACTCAAAGAGGTGATATCGGGGGATAGGCGAACGTGAAATAGTATAAGTTTGGAGCAAGGGCAACAGATGGAATAGGGCGATCAATACATGCTATAGTATAAACTACTTCGATTTAGTGTAGGATCATGTTTGCGGTGGTGTACATGAACGTATTGAAAATATTTGAAGAAATAATCTTGGAGGATATTTTTAGGCAAGCGTGAAATAGGAGAAGATTGAATCAAGGGCAACAGATGGAATAGGCCGAAACTTCGTCGATTTAGTGTAGAATCATGTTTGCGGTGGTACATGAACGTGTTCAGATTTGAAGAATCTTGGAGGATGGACGAACGCGAAATAGGAGAAGGTTGGAGCGAAAAGGGCAACAGATGGAAGAGGCCAATCAACATGCTACAAACTGCTGCGATTTAGTGTAGGATCATGTGTGTGTTTACAGAGTGATCTCATGAACATCGAAGAAAGAACCTTGGAGGATAGACGAACGTGCACTGGGAGAAGGCTGGAGCAAAGGTTAACAGATGAAACAGGCCGATATGCTACAAACCGCACTTGGATCTACAATAGCGTAGGATCATTTTTTGGAGAGTGGTAAATGAACGTGTTAGGACTCGAAGGAATATTCTTGGAGGATAGAGGCGAGCGTGAAGCAGGAAAAGGTTGAATCAAGGGTAGCAGACGGAATAGGCCGATTGATATCCCGCGAACTAGTTGACTGTGTGTATTACTAGCGTAGGATCATTGTTACAGCGAGATACGTACGATTCGAAGAAGAAAAATTGAAAAAGGATATCGTATAAAGTTGCAAGGGGAGTCGCCGACCTATATCCTTAATGAGGACACACAACCCGTACTACGCGCGATCGGAGTATCACACACAGCTTGCAAAGATGAGTTTCGACGAAATCTTCGATCTCACAGCTGGATGGAGTGTATTTTTCTTTTTATAATTATATATATATATATTTCGAAGCATATATAATAGATGTATACGAAAGGGCGCGCAACAAGAAGAGAAGGGTTTGAGCGAGGGTAACAGATGGGAAAAGAGTACGGCATCTACAGCTACACAAACCAAATGGAAATAGTTTTAATTGGCAGTGTTAGTTGGACGAGGGGGTTACACGCGCTCGAAGAGTAAAGGTTGGAGGGACAGGCTCTAGGATAGGCGAGTTACAAGAGAAGATTAGAGGAAAAGCACCTTATTATGGAATAGACCGATCACCGCAGCTAACGTATGGGGATCTTTTAGGACCTCTTCTTTTTGCAGTGGTGGCTGGGGGTGTCACTCGCGCCGACGACCCCCCCCCCCCCCCCCCCCCTGGTTCCTTTGCCCGTGTCAACCTTTCTTGCGGTGTGCTCTAATTTCGCGATATGAATCCGCGATAGAATCGTTAGCTACGTTGCTCCGAGCAAATCGCCTCAAAATTATTTTCGCCAGTGAGGACCTGTGCAAGAAGGGTCACTCGTGCGAGTTGCCTCAATCAAGTCCAGCGGTGAAAAGCCGCAAGCTTCCCGATATATGCTACGTACACGATCAATGGCTACGGGTACTCGAACTTTTTGAACATATCTCGTGGGATCCTTTCTATTAAAACACAAGGATATAAAGTGCACTATCGAGATATTTATACATAATCAAGCTGGGAGATCGAGAGGCGAGTCGGATTTTGTCGAACCTCGTCTTTGCAAGCTGTGTACGTTGGATAGTCCGCGGTCGCGCGTGTTTTGATGGGTGTGTGTAGAATGTCATCGTCCTTTTTTTGCCGCGTGTAGTATGATAGAGGGTTGAGATTCTGGAAGGTAATAACACTACTATAGTCTTGAAGGGTACACAGATAAGCGTGAAACAAGAGAAGGCCTAGCGGAGCCATAGAGGACAAACCAGATGATACAAGCCTGGATACGCTACAAACCAGTTGGACTCGACGTGGGATGATGCTTTCGAGAAGTGATAGTACCATAGGTACGTGCTACCACATGCGAGTCGTTTCTGCGGTATCCCCCCCCTACTTTTTTCGTAAAGATGACATGGCTGAGGTTTAGAAACCAGCTCCCGGCCACATATCTACTTGAAACACGGTTCCCGCTTGCCACCCCGACGACGCCATCGTTCGACATAGTCCTTTCCAAAACAAGAGAATACATGAAGTTTTATTTTTCATTGTAACCTCCTTCCTCATGTCGAGCAGCCACGAAACGTTCGTGAAAGAAAAAAAAATCGCTGATTTTTTGGGGGAGGGGGTGCTATATCGTAGAATCAGTCGTGCTACACAATAGCGAGGTAGTTTTTTTTTTCCGGCTGAAACGGTATTGTCTGAAGAGTGGCATCGCTCCTTAAATTTCAACTAACTGAAAACCCGTTTTTGGGGACAAAATTACTTGGATTTAGTACAGGGAGGGGCTCGGGGGCTCTCAAGGGTTAACTCAAAATCGTCGGATTTTTTTTTCAATGAGTGCCATCCCTCTACAGTGCGGTAGGGGCCTGCACGCTTTTGGAGCAAACTTTTTTTTTTTTTTCTGACCTTCTGACCTTTTGAACCGGTTGAGCCTCCCCCCCTCCCCCCCTCAACCGTGGAGCTATTATAGGTTAGTTTGATAAAAAAGAAATTGTTTTAATTTTTTTTTATCTGTTTTGTTATACGTAGGGCTACTGTATATGTAGGGCATAAAATGGTTGGTCGGGTTGCACGAAGGAAGGAATTCTTCGAAGGCGTGTTTTCGGGTGATATATTGAGCTCCCCTCACGCGTTAGGTGTGCTCAGAAAGTCATGCCGCGCCCGACTAGCGCGTGGGATTACTCCAAAGTACACACAAACTTCAACCAATTTGCCCTCAACAAAGGGTTTCCAGAAGTTGCGGCAGGGCTTCCCAGGTAGGGCGGCGGTGTGCTACAGAGAGCAATACGACCGCCTTATTGGGGGAAGCCGCCTTATTCAAATCCAGGTTATGACTTGAGTGCAATTCCCGAAGACACGCCAAGCGTTTTTTTGACCGGATACAGCCTCACTAAGACCGCCTTACTGGGGGACCCCCACCGCAGCGACAACGGTTTCGACCGCTTTTACCACCTTAATCAGACCGCCTTGTTGGGGGACCCCCACTGCAGCGACAACGATTTTGACCGCCTTACATCGGGATACCGCCTTATTCCGGGACACCGCCTTATATAGCGATACCACCTTCTTGGGGGACCCCTACTGCAGCGACAACGGTTTCGACCGCCTTATATCGGGATACCGTTTTACATAGACTCGCCTTATTGGGGAACTCCTACTGTAGCGGCAACGATTTCGACCGTCTTATATCGGGATACCGCCTTACTCAGACCCCCTTGTTGGGGGACCTCTGCTGTAGCGAAAGCGATTTCGACCGCCTTATATCGGGATACCGCCTTACTCAGACCGCCTTACTGGGGGGCCCCCACCGCAGCGACAACGGTTCGACCGCATTATATCGGTATAACGCCTTACTCAAACCGCCTTGTTGGGGGACCCCAACTGCAGCGACAACGATTTTGACCGCCTTACATCGGGATACCGCCTTATTCCGGGACACCGCCTTATATAGCGATACCACCTTCTTGGGAGACCCCTACTGCAGCGACAACGATTTCGACCGCCTTATATCGGGATACCGTTTTACATAGACTCGCCTTATTGGGGAACCCCTACTGTAGCGGCAACGATTTCGACCGTCTTATATCGGGATACCGCCTTACTCAGACCGCCTTGTTGGGGGACCTCTGCTGTAGCGACAAGCGATTTTGACCGTCTTATACGAGTATCGGGATACCGCCTTGCTCAGACCACCTTGTTGGGGGACCCCCACCGCAGCGACCACGATATTGACAGCATTATATCGGCATACCGCCTTATACCGGGATACCGCCTTATATAGCGATACCACCTTCTTGGGGGACCCCTACTGCGGCGACAACGGTTTCGACCGCCTTATATCGGGATACCGCCTTACTCAGGCCGCCTTGTTGGGGGACCCCTACTGCAGCGATAACGATTTCGACCGCCTTATATCGGGATACCGCCTTACTCAGACGGCCTCATTGGGGAACCCCTACTGCAGCCTCAACGATTTCCACCGCCTTATATCGGCATACCGCCTTACGTAGACTGCCTTGTTGGGGGACCCCTGCTGTAGCGACAAGCGATTATGACCGTCTTATATCTCGGCATACCGCCTTATTGAGACCGCCTTGTTGGGGGACCCCCCATGTATGTATCTCAATACTTTTCACCCTCCCCACACACTATGCAAGGGAGGAACAGAATGCGTCCGCATAGAGATCAGGAGAGTTCCCCCGTATGACAGTGGTGTGATGTGCCCGACGAAAACATTACCGCTTTGATGGGGGGAAGCCGCTTCCTCACTTGCTCATAGCCGGGTTGTGAGCGCGATTCCCCTCAGACGCGCCAATCGAATTTAACCGCCTTACCTGTCGGGATACTACCTTTATCCCGACCCCCTCCTTGATGTTGGGGGACATTCCCTACCTCTGTGAGGTGTCACCTCTCTCTGACAAAGTAAGCATTATGACGATGACCCCCCCACCCCCGCTCCCCCCGCCCCCTCCCCTCCAGAGAGCACTGGAGATACAAACAGTATCCACCGAGACCCTCTCGTAAGAAAGCACACTTTATAAGAGGTCTAGCCTATCTAGAGAAAGTACCAAAAACAATAGACTAAGTAACTCAAGTTTTAGCCTAGAACGTACAAAAGCAATAAGTAACTCAAGTTTTAGCCTAGAAAGTACAGAAATTTACACAACAAGTAAAGTTCTCAAGTGTTTAGCCGACGCGAGGCCTATAGGATGTATCGTACCGACCCTTCCTTCGGATGGCCTGGTTAGCTCTAGGAAAACCGCGCCCGCTAGGAAGCTGGTCTTCTCGGCGACGAACATAACAAGTGGCTAAATAACATCAAGTACGAAAAGAATGGCTGGCATTATTATGCAGTAACAGGTTGTTCGTTGGTTTTCACCGTGGCAACACCTAGGAAGGAGTCACATATGTGCACATAAATTCAAAGGTAAGTTCATCTGCAAAAGCGAGCGGCCGGTGTGTCACGCAGCTTGCAAGTTTGAGCATCGACCCCCTTAAATTTGTCGAGCTCACCGCGCTGACGTGTTTGGGATAATTTAAACAAAACAGGAAATTGTGATTGCTGGCTCGGCCAGAATAGGAGGTATTAGTACCCTCTATAGAGCCGGATTTCAGGTTTCTCACGAGAGGGTCGATCGTTGCACAATCGTCAATTATTTTCGACTTCCTTTTTTTTCCACCCCCCCTCTGAAGGAAAGGGTGTGATTGATTTCTTGTCCAGTGATTTTTTTCTCTTCTGTAGCCGGCTACGAATGGTCGACGCAACGTCGAAGCAACAATCGAGCACCTTCCCTCCTGTGCCGTGCCCCAAAAAAATTGCAAGCGTATTATTTTACACTCGAAACAATCACCCCCCCCCCCCTCCCCCCCCGTGTGCCGTCCGCTCTATCGCAAGCGGTCTTCTACCCTCTTCTACCCTCGACCGCGCGGTCGGTCTTCCAACGCGCTCCCTTCCTCCCCCCTTTCCGAAGGGAACGAAAAAATAGCTAGGTTAGGGGTGCTTTGTGGGATGGACTAACCAAAGAGTCATCCCACGGCGGGGAAAGGGTGCCCGTGCAGCAGAAGGTTGTAAGAATTTTCTGAGCTCCTTGGTAACACGAGGAGTGCGAGCTGAAAATCTCACCGGATACCTCATGACTTCGAAGGCGTTCGTTCGCGCGTAAAAAAATCCGACCAGAGAAACGGTTTCTATATATGCGCTTGAGTCTTGAAAAAACTGATACACTCGATACACTCGAAGAAGGCAAAGCTATTGCACACAACGCTAACCGGTAGAGTTCGACAATTTTTGTGAGGAGAGAGCTCGACCGGTCAGAAGCAGTCAGAAAAGAATGTTTTGCCCCCAAAAGCTGCAGGCCATCTACCGTGAGATGTGACCCCCAAACAATAATAACAATCAAATTCACACCCAGCAAACGCGCGCTATGCGTATTGAATCATGTCCGGAGTACAGCGTTCAGGCGCACCCCAAAGCAAACCGCCACAGCAGCGCGCTCGAGATAACGAAGTAACCACGAAATTTAACCAAGGCTCTTTTACGGACCACGATTCTCTCCCAAGCAGGTCGGGTCACCGGATACCAAGAATGGTTATAAAATGTGGCGGGCGTCGAGTCCGGCCGGGTGCGGGGAGGTGTTTGTTTGGGCATATTGCGGATCGGATCGGATCGGATCGGATCGGATCGGATCGGATCGGATCGGATCGGATCGGATCGGATCGGATCGGATCGGATCGGATCGGATCGGATCGGATCGGATCGGATCGGGTGAGAGTATATGTGTTCAAAACCTCACGGTTGGGTCAGGAGACCACGACTCTGCGGGCCCGCGGTTTGGATCGGGATGTCTAGAAAATCTCGTGAGCCGAGTCCGATCGGATGAGGCGGTGCTTCTTTGAAATCGTACGGATCGGATCGGATCGGACCGGATCGCG
The DNA here is from genome assembly GCA_012845835.1 of Undaria pinnatifida. Classification (NCBI taxonomy): domain Eukaryota; class Phaeophyceae; order Laminariales; family Alariaceae; genus Undaria; species Undaria pinnatifida. The sequence goes on from JABAKD010000030.1 coordinate 751,335, forward strand.
GGTCGGATCGGATCGGGTCGGGGTCGGGTCAACATGTCTTGATTATTTCACGGGTCGGGTCGGGTCGGGTCGGGTCAGGGGGGCACAACTCGACCCGACCCGCAAGTCGGGTCCGGATGTTTAATAGAGGTATACTTTTTTTTTCTGAATGACGGGGTTCTCGTTAACACATCTTAACACATATTGACACATCTTAACACGTCTTGACACATCTTAACGCATCTTAACACGTCTTAACACATCTTATACATCTTAACACATCTTAACACATCTTAACACATCTTAACACGTCTTAACACATCTTAACACATCTTAACACATCTTAACACATCTTAACACATCTTAACACATCTTAACACATCTTAACACATCTTAACACATCTTAACACATCTTAACACAATAATCGTCGGAATAAAACGCCGTTTTTGTTTTCTGCATGAGTCTCTCATTGTGCACCTAGGCCATGAGTTTTTTCATTCGGGATCATAGCAGTTTTATTTTCTCCCCCAAATCAGCTTCGTGGGAGAGGTCTTAAGCTCCCAATATTGAAAGGCAGGTTAACCTCCGAAACATAGTGGTGCACCTCTGTCACCATCATATCATATCCTATCATATAATACTATCATACTATCATATCATATCATATCATATCATATCATATCATATCATATCATATCATATCATATCATACTGTCATATCATGCTATTAATATCATATCATACTATCATATCATACTGTGATATCATACTATCATACTATCATACTATATCATACCATCATACTATCATGCTATCATGCTATCATACTATCATACTATCATACTATCATACTATCATACTATCATGCTATCATACTATCATACTATCTTACTATCATACTATCATACCATATCATACATCATACTATCATACCATATCATACTATCATACTATCATACTATCATACTATCATACTATCATACTATCATACTATCATACTATCATACTATCATACTATCATACTATCATACTATCATGCTATCATACTATCATACTATCTTACTATCATACTATCATACTATCATACTATCATACTATCATACCATATCATACTATCATACTATCATACTATCATACTATCATACTATCATACTATCATACTATCATACTATCATACTATTATACTATCATACTATCATACTATCATACTATCATACTATCATACTATCATACTATCATACTTTCATACTATCATACTATCATACTATCATACTATCATACTATCATACTATCATACTATCATACTATCATACTATTAACATCATACTATCATATCATACTCACGCTCAGTTGGCTCACTACCTCGCGGACGAAAACACGATACTGTACGGTATTCGTTCTATTGTGAAACGGTGAAGAGCGGAATAAAACGGATTAGAGTGGAATATAACGGAATAGAACGGAATAGAACGGAATAGAACGGAATAGAACGGAATAGAAAGGAGTAGAACGGAATAGAACGGAATAGAACGATTACCGTTGCATCGCGGATTGATTTCGTCAAATTCATTAAAACATCAAGGAAACGTCAAGACCGAAACACCGAAACAATGGAACAGAAACGGGGGGTTACTAGCAAAAAAACGCGCGACTGATCCCGAAGCACTGCAAAAAATGCCCTTAAAAAGGACCGTAAAAAACAACATACCAGTTAATAAGGGACCCTCCTACCGTACCATTGATCTGAGTCTTACGTTAGGCGGTGATGGTTTGAAATCTTACGCGGATCGGATTGGATTGGATTGGATCGGTGTCGGGTCGGGTCGGGTCGGGTCAGGATCTCTTGAACATTTCGCTGGGCGGAACGGGTCGGGTGGGGTTTGGTCTGTGTCGGGTCAGGGTTTGGTCGGGTCGGGTTGCCCAGGCCCGACCCGAACACCCGACCCGACGACCCGAACCGGCCCCCAAATACTGACCCGTCCCGTGAAAAAACCCTGGGAAAAAAAATAACTTCCGGATCCTCTGCCGGCGTTCCTGGCGTTTTTCTGCCACGCTCTTCCCTCGTCCGGTCCCCCGCCGAGCACCTCTCCTCTCCGACGGTGGCAACAATAGGACGTACTTGTCGGATGACCACAGGAAGAGCATCCATAACAAAAATTAATGACACTTTAAAATATGGTGCCAAATCGTGTGCATGTTGTTGTCGTCGTTTCGCGTGCCATCTGGCAATGTGTAGCGCTTGTTCCATACCATACCATCTACGCTTAAAAAAAGGAAATCCGGAATCCAATAGCTCCAGACAATGTACGAGTTTCGTGGTAGAGTGTGCTGCGTTGGCGTTTCCCAAAATAAAAAAAGCACGCTGAAAACAAAGCAAAAGTATCGCGCAGCTTGCAAAGGCGAGTATACGGAGCCTTCATAATGGTATCGAACTCACAGCTATTTAGAATAACTTTATAAAATAGTCACCCCCCCCCCCCCCGCCCCTCGCGCCGCCACCGCTGCAAGCGCTCTTCTTTCTCTATCTCCCCCCTCGCCCGGCCCCGCAACGAAGGTCCCCTTCTCTCCAAAGGGCGTCAAGTCAGGGAGTTGCTTGTCCGACGACCAAAATGATATACAGCTGTAGTAATCAAATGCTACAACCAAAACGCTACGAGTATTCAATCACGCTTCGAAGTCTGCTTTTCGCACGTCCCCCACACACAAAACATCAAACCTCGAAATATATATATATATATATATATATATATTTAAATGAAATCAACATCCCTCCCGCGCCGCCGGCACTGCAGGCGCTCTTCTACCTCTACTCCCTCGCCCGGTCTCCCACCGCGGCCCCCTCCTCTCCGAAGGAGACAGGGGGGGGTGCTTCAGCCGCGCGCACGACTTGTGTGACTTATGCTTCATCCTATCTCGGTGCAACCTCAAATAAAAATCAACCTTTTCGCCTGAGTTCGTATCTGCCGCCCCCGCAGCAGCAGCAGCAGCCCATTTCTCGCGATGGTTCCCCCGAATGGACGCCGTGAAATCCTCCGGCTCAGAGAACTCTTCGAGGCTGAACGCGGACACAGGAGCGGGGCGTAGTGGTGCGCGTTTTCCGCTGGGAAGGCGGGCGTTGCGTACCATCTTAAAGGCGTGTTTGCGGACGGGGAGGTGGAGGATGTCCTTGGCGCGGTCCGTTTGGAGGGGCTTGTCTCGAACGCTGAAGTTTCCGACTCGGAAATCGGTGTCGTCCACTACCACCTGTCAAGGAGATACAAGATCGGCGGGGGGGGGATGGGGGGCGTACTCTGTTGTTGCTGGCCGTACGTCGTTTGACCGTTGCCCACGCACCCCTTTCGAGAGGGAGCACCGGGGGGGGGGGGGGGGTATTCAGTTGGCGCATGGCCGTAGTCGTATGACCATAGGGTATAGAACTACACTGCCGGGACGGAGCATGTCGGGTTTTCACCGACCAGGCAGGCATTGCTTGCACCGAGCGCGAAGCGCCGTGAGGTGTTGGGCGAGTCGCACGAAGGGTGAACTGCATCCTTCCAAGAACGGCTTGAGAGGCGGACTTGCATATGGATGACAGCTTCAATGAGTTAGTTTAATTTTTTCCGGTATGGCCACTTCCAGAGACAGCAATAGGAGTGTACTATGTAAGTGTGGTTCTACGGTAGCCCCCCCAACTTTTCTTTAACGGAATCGCCGGTTTTGAAACCAGCTCCTGGCCGTAAATCGTGAAATACGGTCCCCCTTACCACCCGGAAGTCCATCGTTTGATAGTCCTCCGCAAACAAAATGATATATGCAGATACTCTTTTCATAGCATCCTTCCTCGTGTCGAGCAGCCATGAAACGTTCGTTAAAGAAAACCGCTGGTTTTGGGGGGGGCTATCGTAGAATCGGTCGTAACTGCCCCTTGGCTGCCTTACCGTAAACACTATCAACACGTGATACGATCATTCCCCTTGTGCGGAGCAAACGTTCTCCGCCCCGGGGGGGGGAGGGTGGGGTTAATACCCCTTAGGCGCTTGAATACGGACAAAGGTACATCAACGATACTGTTCGACCGCATCAGGCACGACGGCTACATGGATTCTGATATTCAATATTTCTAACATTTGCTTTGTCATTAATCGATGCTCCTCTTGGAGGGGTTGTCTGGAACGCGGACATTTCCCACCCGGAATGTCGTTGTCGTCGACTACTACCTGGAGGCGCAGAAAATATGTTAGGCTGAACAACAAAAAAACCAAAAAAATGGATTTCCTCGTTTCCCTTGTTTCTTTCTGGGGCGAAGGTTTTTTAAAAAAGAAATACAACAATGCACTACAGCTGTAAGATTCGAAGATTTTCGTTGAAACTCATGTTTGCCAAGCTGTGCGTGATGCTCCAATTGCGCGTGTTACGGGGGGGGGGTGTCCTCCATAATAACACAAGTCGGCGGCTTAGAACTAGCTTGTACCAGGGTCAACAGGGTGATGCTGACCAATTTGTGCACGGAACCTATATAACCCGTTTTTGCGGGGGACAAAATCGATGGTGACGATGACGCTGCACGTTGTCGGATGGCAAGCATACTAACACGCTACCGGGATTAATGTCGTGTAGGACTCGCAATCACTCGTTCTAGCTTTTGCTTTGCCTTCCGTATGTACGGGTACACAGATAGTCGTGTTGTGTCCTTCTTTCATTTGTCCATGGCACGTACCTGAGATTGTTTTAGGTAATGTTCGAGCTGCGCGGTGCGGCCTCTCCTTACTTTTCTTCGCTTGGACTCCTCCTTCTACACCATATCATACCACACCACACCACACCACACCACACCGAACCACACCAAACCACACCACACCACACCACAACCACAACCACACCACACCTTGCTTTTCCACAGGTCTTCCGCTCTTCTCTTGGCTTCCTCCTTCTCTCTCGCCAAACCATCACCCACGAGGTGCACACTGCGGAAAAACTCAGGATCCTTCTCCAACCGCTGTCTTCCTCTGGGTAGCCTCGAGCGATTGCCGATCATATTGGTGTTCAGCGGCCGCTGGAACTCGGATGGCTGTTGGTTTTGCACGCGATAGGGAGGGGTGCGTGATTCATGTCGGGGGGGGGGGTGGAGGAGTAGTGGGGGAGGGGGGGGAGGAGGGGGGAGGGGGGGGGTGTACTTATTTCATGCAAAGCCATACTTGTATGACTATAGACTCCTATTAACAGCATCCCTACATTGCTGGGATGGAGCACGTCGGGTTTTCACCGACCAGGAAGGCATCGCGTGTGCCATGCTCGAGGGGGGGAGGGGTGGTCAACATCATGCGTGGCTGTAGTCTGTCAGGCAATGTCAGGCAATAAACCCTCGCTCAGTGGCCTTGAGCGACCGCCGATCAAACCGGTGTTCATCGGCCTGTCTGGTACTCGGATGACTGTAGGTAAGGTATGCAATAGGGACGGGTGGGTGATTAATGTGAGGAAGGGAAGCGTGTTTTACCGGGGGGGGGGGGCATGTTAAGGGGGGCATGTTAAGGGGGGCATGTTAAAGGGGGCATGTTAAGGGGGGCGTACTCATCTGTTGCTTGCCCTCATCATTTGGCCATTGACCACACACCGCTTTCGAGGCGAAGCACCGTTCCTGCTCCTAATAGAGACACTTCCAACGTTTTGGGCGCTCTGTATTCTCCTTCCAAACATCGCATAGTACTGTTTTGCTTATCTTACCCCCTTCCTCTTTGGCCGTATGTGGCCACCATCTATCTCTTAGGATAGCGGCCGTTTTCTCGCAACTATCTAACGTCCCAAACGTCTCTATGTCACATCCGTCTATGTTCCTCTCATCTCGTCCTCTAACACATTACATCCCTCCTTGTTCAGGTCACATTCTCCCACGATACGGGTTCTACTACTCTCATCTACGTTGACACAAGGGAAGGAGGCGGGGGTTGGGGGGGGAGAGGGGAGAAAGGGGGGGAGGTGCGGAGCTCGTTTTTAGGGGGGGGGGGGGGGGGGGGGAGGACGAAAGAAGCTCACCCTACACCTAGTCAGATAGGGCTGGAAGGGGGATCTTTGCCGGCTGAACACGCTTCTCAAGCATGAAGGGACGGGAAAAACAGTTATGAGTGCGACGCCATACCACGGTAAGGGGCTAAACTTTTTGGGTCAAATATTTTCTGACCGGTTTTGAGCCTACTCAAGCCTGGAGCTATCGGTGCCAACACCGCAACTTTGACGAGGATGCTTGTTTTTCGGACTACCGTACCCCCGCAGAGAAAGATGTCGGTCGGGTTCGCGCGAACGAATGCCTTCGGAGTCACGCTTCGGGTGAGATGTTGAGCTCCTCATATTCACCTGACCGTATGTAGCGCGTGTCTTGAGCTACATGTTTCCCCCTCAAGATCGGTTTTGCTAGGGGCGGGGCACATAATTCCATGAAAATCCACGAGCATTAACAAATTTTGAAAAGTGGGAATGCTGCTGAACCTTATGCGCGATAAAAATGAAGGCAAGGACCGGGCGGGGTCGGGGGGGGGGGGGGGGGGGGGGGGGGTGGAAGACACATGGCATGAGCACGGCTTGTTACCGGAAGATCGCTCAAGGTAAAGTAAAACAAACCTCTCACGAGGTTTGAGCTGGAGGGCGAAAACGATTATTAAAAACGAAAAGAACCCAAGCCAAACTTGAAAAGAAGTAGCTTCTGAAGATCAAGATCAAGATCAAGAAGCAAGAAGCCTCAGATAACAAATGTGGTTGTTGCGGGCCACCGGCACGAGTGACCAGCTGTGCCTAGATCTGAGCCACTCGCACAAATGACTATTAATAGCTGCACTTCACTAGGAGATTTTTGTGTTTTGCGCAAGCGTAGCTTTACCATTCCATCGCGGATTCATATCACAAGAAAAAAAAAAAAAAACACGAGAGCTCAAGACGGCAGAGAAAACCAGGGGAGGGGGGGGGCGGGGGGAGGGGTCACTCGTGCTAGTGACCCTACGCCACTGAAAAACAAAAAAAGCCTCCCCAAAAAGTAAACCCCCTCTACCGCAGCCTTGTACAGCGCCCGGCTTGTCAAGAGAAGAGCCCATGGAGCGCGCCACGATAGCGTAGGCGTATACAGTAGCACTCGTTGGATTAGTTTTGCTTCGGAACGTCGGGACTTCTTAGCCCAATATCGGCTGCAGACCCCAAGCTACGGTTTGGGGGAGGGGGGGGGGTCACTATTGGGGCCCTTTTTTGTAAGTGGCGCGGGGTCACTCGCGCGAGTTGACCCCCCATCCCCCCCCAGCTCCCCCTCGTTTCTTCGTGGTATTAAGATTTTTGGGGGGCGCTGCTTCAACTTTTGCGGTGTGAATCCGCCGAATGGAATCGTTAGCTACGCCGCGCAAAACGAATCGCATCGCATATCGTAAAAAGTGTCTTTTTTTTTCATGTTTCAGTGAGGTACGGAGGGAAAAAACGGGGTTTTAGTAACATGCATCAGTCTTCCCTCCCCCTACTCTATAGCCTAGGTGGAGAACACGTCATTCTCGGGTTTTCTTTTTTCTTTTCGGCAAAACATTTCTTAGAGTTTTCACCCCCAGGCCCATGGAATTTTCTCCTTTTTTCTCTCTCTTTCTCTCTCTCACTCTCTTTCAACTTTTGTGCTTCGGGGCGGGATGAGACGAAGAGCGCTCCTTTTCATCCTAGACACCCCCCTGAACAAAACAAAAAACGAAAATGTGTTGACCCCTCCCTCTACCGTACAGTAGCATGCATCCCCACCCACCTTCAGCCCTCCGAAGATAGCTTTCCCGTTCGACGGAACCGTGTCAAACTCCCGCCTCCACGACAAATCCGGGGGTCCCCCGTCCCTGTCCCCCCCCGTCGGCGCGTTTACTCCGCCGCCCGTTAGTTCGTTCTCGATCCAAGGCTCTGCGAGCGTCTCTATGCGGCTCTGGCTGGGCTTGGAAGGGTGCGTGATGAGCTCTTGTCGCGTCCTAGGGAAAGGCCACACGAAACCGCGTTTTGTCTTCCATGCCGCCCTGCTTTTCGCCTTCAGGACAGGTGTGGAGATGGGGAGGGGGGGTATTCATTTAGGACGGGGTGTCTTTGATTCGGGGGGTTTGGGGGGGGGAGGGGGGGGGCGTCCCCATTTTTTGCTTGACTTTGTCGTTTGACCGTCGACCGCGCATCCCTTTCGAGACGGAGCAACTTTTCTACTCCTGATGAAGACAACTCCAACCAACGTTTGGGCGCCCAGCATGTTTTTTTGTTTTTTTTATCCTCCGGCGGATGGGGTCGAAAAATGAAGCTTAAGCTCACCATACACTTCCTCGTATTTTCATGCGCGTCGTGTGTCGATTTAACTCAGTTGCTTTCGCAACCCAACGCTAACGGTCGCATCCTTCGAATCCCATTGTAGGTATAGCGATAGCCCAGCATGTTTCTTCCGTGCAGTACTTGTAAAATATTTTGCTCATCTGATGTCCTTCCTCTTTTGGCAGTCTGTAGCAACCATGTACCTCCTAGGATAGCGATCGTTTTCTCGCTACTATCCAATGTACCAAGCTTCCTCCATGTCGCGTCCGTCTGTTTTCCTCATCTCTTTCTTTTGGAAGGGGGGGCGGGGGGGTAACTTGCATAGCCGGAAGGGGTGGGGAGGGCGTATTCATTACGACTTGGAAGGGTGCGCGATAATCTCTTCGCGCGTTCGAGGGCAAGGCCACACGCAGTCACTGTTTTGTCTTCCATGCCGCCCTGCTTTTCGACTAAATGGAGGCGAAGAAAGAAAGGGGGGGGGGGGGGGGGGGGGGCGTACTCGTATGTTGCTGGCCTTAGTAATTTAACACTGGCCACGCATCCCTTTCGGGAAGGGGGCGGGGGGGACTCATTTAGAACGGGAGGGGGGGGGGGGGGTAATGTCTGTAACTCGGGGGGGTGGGGGGTAATGTCTGTAACTCGGGGCGGTGGGAGGTAATGTCTGTAACTCGGGGGGGTGGGGGGTAATGTCTGTAACTCGAGGGGGTGGAGTGGGTACTCTTTATGGGTTGGAAGGGTGCGTGATGAGTTCTTTGGCGTGTTCGAGGGCGAGGCCACACGGAGCCGCATTTTGTCTTCCGTATCGCCCGGCTTTTCGACTGTACGGAGGCGGGTACGGAGGGGGGAGGGGGGGGCGTACCTATTTGTTGCTTGACCTAGCCATTTGACCCTGTATCATGCGTCCGTTTGGGAAAGGGGGGGGGGGGGGGCGTACTCATTTCCGGCAACTTTTAAGTGTGGGTGCACCAAAAATGTGACACAAATTACCGACGATATCCAACAACTTCGTGACACAAAATTACCGACGGCAAGGCGTTTTGTGACAAAAAACTCCCGAAACATGATATTTTCGCTCAACAGAATCGCGAGACAAAACCAGGCAGTAGAGCCGTCTCTCCGGCCTTTGGCGCTGGCTTTAGCACGGCCGCTGACACTCAGGCAGCCTCTGCTGCAGGCATGGGCGAGTGAGGTTGATCCGCATCGAACCATTCCGCTGTGCTCGCTTCTCTGTGGCCATAGTCCATGTCATTCCATGTCACCTTCCTTCTTTGTTTGCTCGTCGTCGTACGTTTGAGGTACGAGGAAACCCGTACACGCGGGGTGAGAACAGCAGTATGTACGACGAGCATGAGCGCCAACTGACGACATTAGCAAACGCACAACAGCAGGTGTAGCAGCAGTAGCTGTAGGGCGAAACTTCTAGTACATACTGCAGCAACCAGTAGCAACCAGAACCACAGCAGATAGCTCAAAGTGCAGTACGAGTGCCGTTGGTAAGTTTAGTCGTACTCGCATCGCCTTGTCCAATATATAACGGCCGTTTTATGTTCATATTAATAAAAAAAAGTATTACATTTCCTGCAAGAATGATACGTCGTACGAGCGGACGTTCTGGTGTGCTGCTGCCGCGAAACCATCGAGCACACCACAGGTGTTACATAAACAAGAGCGAACAAGAGGCAGGGCAAAGGGGCGCCCAACACAGAGACGCGTGACAACCACGGCCAGCTGTCGATCGCGCAATTGGCCGGCAGTCCGTGCTTCGGCGGGTGTATCGGAACTCGTTGGTAGTACTGTATCCCGTCGAAAAACCGCGTGACATTTCGTTCTGGTGGCAGACTCGAAAGTAGACCCCCGACATTTGTTTCTCTTTTCTTTTTCTTGTCCCCATGCACCCCTACTGAAAGATTGCCTTTTCCATTTCCTTCGAGACGGATCACTGTTCCTACTCCCAAGGGCAACGTAACGCCTGTAAACCGGGGGGAGCGGGGGGGGGGGGGGGGGGGAGGCGTATCTGCTGGACCTGTGGGGTGGGGGAGCGGAGTCGTAACATGTGTAACTGGGGGGCGAGGGGGGGGGGGGGCGAGGGGGGGGGGGGCAAGATCTGTAATGGTGAAGTGTTTGCTTTCCTATCACGGAAGGGGGGGGAGGGTGTAGTCAGTTTATGCACAGCCGTAGTCGTATGACCGTAGACCCCTCGCATCCCTACTCTGCTGGGACGGAGTACGTCGAGTTTTCACCAACTGGGCAGGCATTGCTTGCAACCAAGCGCGAAGCGCCGTGAGGTGTTCGGCTAGTCGCATGAAGGGTGAACCGCACTATTCCAAGAACCTAGCTCGTGAGACGGACTTCAGCACCTTGTGCGTACTTCTTGCTCATGGATGACAGCGCCAATGAGTCACTTTGTTGTCTGGTGTGGCCACTCCAGAGACAGCAATGGTTACCACACTACGTGACGCGATAATTCCCCTTGTGCGGAGTTAGGGTTCTCCACCCCGCACATTTGATCTAACCCACTAACCTGCGTGATGACCGCCAGAAAAAAAAAGCACCCTGGTTGTCAAGCTCACGGAGTGACTGGCATGTTATACAGCGCCGGTGCCAGCCAACGCCAACCCCAATATACATATAATGTTTCACAGCGTCGGTGCCAATCGAGACCAACTACCATATATGTACACGTTTTAAGGGAAGGGGGGGGGGGGTGTACTCAGTCTGTGCATGGCCGTAGTCGTATGGCCAAGGACCCTTGCATCTCTACTATATGCCGGGACAAACGCTCCACCCCCTCGCAGCCACCAGGAAGACGTGAACAAAAAAAAGCGAAATCAATCAACCCCACGTGTGTTCTTGCTTTTTCTGGGCAAACTCAAGAACCCCAAAGGCGATCCGTTCAACGGGAATTCACCCGTACCAAGGAAAACGACCGCAACCTGGATTCAGATAAAACTGCCAGATTTTGTGGCGATATTGAGAAGTTCTTCACGCTCCCCGCTTATTACCCACCCTGTAACTTTTCAGGATTCGCCCGCCCCCGCGCGCACACGAGATCAGGCCTTTGACGGCCATATGTCTTACGCCCCCCCCCCCAAAAAAAAAACCATACGGGCGCGACTTCGAGCCAAAAATCACGGTTCCAACTTCTCTCCACCTCACAATACATTGGGTCATTCCCCCATCCATTCAGAGCTCCCGCTCTCTGCCCACCTCAGAATGCGCCCGCCGCCCTTCATGGCGCCACGAGATCAACATTTGTCGGTTGAAAACGATACGCCCCCCCCCCCCCCTCCTTTTCCGCCTCCATGCTTACCTTGGAGGCGAAAATCAGGGCGGTATATCCCTTCTCCCCAACTCACAATACGTGGCACCTCTTCCCCCTCCCGTCTGCTAGGATTGACTTTGGTTAGTAATGACGCTGTAAAACACGCTTTTCTCGATGCGTGAGCTAGACCACCACGGTACCGTACTTTTGGATGTTCTCGTGTTTGTGTTCTGGTGGTAACAACGATGGTGGTGAAGTTAGCATCATGCTGTGCGAGTGGAGAGCCTTAACTCCTTGTACAAAGGGGATTATATCACGCACTGTTCATGTGGTGAGGTACCCACGAGGAAGTTACATGGTGTCACGAGGAAGTTACATGGTGTCACGAGGAAGTTACATGGAGTGTCCCCATTTGCTGTCTCCGGAAGTGGCCACACTACAAAACAAAATAAATAAAATTCGGAGCTGTCACCCGAAAACGCAAGAAAGTGTGCACAAGGTGCGCGGAAGTCCGCCTCACAAATGGTTCTTTGTAGGGTGCAGCTCACCCTTCATGCGACTCAACGAACAACTCACGGCGCTTGCACTTGGTGCACGCGATCTCTGCCCGTGGCTCGGTGAAAACCCGACGTGTTTCGCCCCGGCATAGTAGAGATGCGAGGGTCAATGACGGCTGCGCATGGAATGAGTACACTCTCCTCTCCTATGCTAGCCCTGACACGGTATCAAATACTTGATGGAAACAAACGTTACGCCATCCTCCCTCCCCGTACTCAGCTACAGACGTCACGGCCCTCCTACCCCCTACCAGTTATGGTCGGTATCCGTCCCCCCACCCACCTCTTCCACCCCATTTCCGGCCTCAATACCTACCCCAAAGGTGAAAATAAACGGGAGTATAGAAGACGGAACATGGAGTCCCCGCCCCCGCCCCCATGCGGCAGCATGAGATCAGACGCTTGACGGTTAAATACGCTATACCCCGCCCTCCTCCCCCTTCCCTTCCTCCCCGCCCCGATAAAAACGAAACGCAGGATGGCATAGAAGATGAAACGCGTGACCCCCCCGCCCCTCCCTTTCTGCCTGGTTGGTGAAAACTCAATGTCCTCCGTCCCGGTGTTTTGTGTTTGTGGATTTTCTTTTTCGTTCGACGAGACGATCGATGCCTTGTGGCGTTCGGGCCGTGAATCCCGTCGACCCCGATCTCACCCATAGAACGTCGTCCGGGAAACAAAACGCAACATTTTTGTTTTGTTTTTCGTTGAAAATTGTGTTTGATCGACCACGCAATATAACTCATCTACCACAATATTATTCCCCGGTTTCAACATTTTATCCTAGGTAACAATTCAGACCGTCTCGTGAAGGCTGCTCGGTAATGGTGTTGGCTGTGTCGCATACCTGTTCGTCTTCGCGGAGGCGGCACTCGTCGACCAAGCTGATGGTTTGGCTGACGTAGTCCATGCTGTAGGTGAACGTCGCTCCCTTTACCCCTTTTGAAAGTCTTTCTCGCATCTCCGCCTGAGGTTTGCAGAAGCGCCCCCCATGAGCATGTGGAGTCACCCCCAATGCGCTAGAGGTGCAGAAGATTCTATAAATCATATCTGAGCTTCTAAATATGAGGAGCTAGCTCAACGTCAACATCTCCCGAAACATGACTCCGAAGACGTCCGTTCGCGCAAAGAGAAAAACCGATCACCTAAAAAATATTAAAGGAAGAAGAAGGTACTCGGTAGTGCAGATGGGAGTGGCCCCCCATACCGTAGCATTAATACACATAACAACAATAACAACAACGACAACAACAACAGCAATAGCAAAAACAACAACAACGACAGCAACAACAACAACAACAACAACAACAACAACAACAACAACAACAACAACAACAACAACAACAACAACAACAACAACAACAACAACAACAACAACAACAACAAATACGCCCATCCTCTATTTTACCTTCTTGAGCTCGACGTAGTTGAGTTTTTGTGGGCCGTAGCACCAGTCCGTCGGGACGGTCTCGGCTTGTATCTCTTCCTGCCTTCGCCTCCGCCTCTCCAAGAACTCCTTGTGATTCTTGGCGATGACCTCCTCCTGGGAGTGATGTGTCGCGATTTCGTTACCGCGCGGGATATCGTTGATGCTTGCTTTTTTCCGGCGGGATCCTTTGGTTTGATTCGCAGGGGGTTATTGGTTTAGTCATCTCGAGATTGTTTAATTCGAAACTCGTTTGCAACGTAGCTCCCCTAACCATTCTGTAACGGTACCGCCAGCCCACCCCCCCCCCGCCCGGCCGAATCTTCTGGAATACAGTAACGCCCCTTGCCACCCCGACGTCATCATGAATGGTACATTTGCAAACAAGAAAGTACACCAAGATTGTCTTTTTCATGGCATTCTTCCATGTGTGGAGCAGACGTGAAACCTTCGTCAAAGAAAATCGCTCGCTTTGAGGGGCGCGGCGGGGGGGGGAGGGCCGGGGAGGGGGGCTATCGTAGAATCTGCCTTGAATCGGGCGGGATTTTTTTTTCGGTTCACGCGGGGTTTTTGCTGATTGTGTTCCCACGGGGTTTGATTTCGATCGGCGCGAAGTGCATTGGGTTCGCGAAAACGAGCACGAACCGATCGATAAAACGGTTGTGTTCGACGGAAGGCCGGAGGCTGCAACAGCATATGCAGGCAAGAAACATAAACGGAGTTCGAACCGCACGAAACCAAACGACAGTTTTCCCCACCAAACCCGCAGCAGCAAGTGCTTCGAACTACCATGTCAAAGGTGCGGGAAAAGCGATATTTCTTTTTTTCGACACGATGCGACGGTCAAGATGCATTCACATTTTTGTTTTGGTGAGGCTCACCCCTCCCCGCCCCCTCGTTTTTTTATTTTTGGAGAAAAACTGAAAAATGCAGCCCGATGGTCAACCAATCAAACGCATGGCCTAGGTATGAATGAATCCCCCCCCCCCCCCCCCCCCCAACGTCAATATTGCTAAAAAAATGAAGGGCGTTTTCCCGACGATTTTGGGTTTCAGCCCTCCCCCTCCCCCCGTCATCAAGGAAAAAGCCCATGTTTTAGCCAAAAAGGTTCTGTCTCTATCGTGGAAGGCGTCATTAAACAACAACCAAAAAAACGAAGGGCATTTCGGGTAACTCTTTTCATTTGGCTAGATCGTCGATTTTCATAAGGAAAACCCCGAATGTTCCGGTTCGTAAATGGAGCCGTCGTTTTTTTTATCTTAATGACCGTTATTTCCGAGCAGTGAATGCAATCGTCTCGTTCTTCTGCCGCGCGATATCTGATCATGGAGATATATTCTGATTGCTGCTGCCTGGGCGGTTTTCGCTGCGCTGTCCTTTCTATCTCTCGCAACCCATAAACTCCGTGTCTGCTGATACGTCCACGACTGATCGCCAACATAAACGATTTAAGGGCCCCGTCTGTAAAAGCATAGTATTTCCAAGGGCAGCACGACGATTCGGGGAAAATACGCGTTTTGTACGCACGGGAAGACTTGGCCAATAGAAGGGCAAGAGTGTGACCGAAACGAAGAGGATCATACGTACGTGCGGAGTGACGTATGGCAGGTAGAAGGCAGCCCCGAACCCCCCCCCGACCTGCACGGAAGTTGCGGGAAGTTGTGGGTTGCTGATGAGCAGACACCAAGCAAAGGGCTTCCAACCCATCAAGCCAAACAGTGCGGGGGGGTGCTCAGGAGCAGGCACTGCCTCCACCCTTATCCAAGCCCGCCTCACCTGTTCCGCCAAGAAATCCCTCGGCCGTCTCCCCCTCAACCATTCCTCGAAGGCCACGTTCGAGGAATCCGTGGGGGCTTTTCGCCTAGGCGGCGCGTTCAGCCCCTCTGCGACCCCCCCCCCTTCCTCCTCCCCCTCCTCCTCCTCCTCTTGCGAGAGCCGGGCTGCGCGGCTTTCTTCTGCTGAAGTGGTACCGCGCGATTCTCTGTCGCCAGGAGTTATCCCCACCTTGTTACGGCGTTTTTTTTTCACGGGGTTCCGCCCGGTGATGTCTTTCACGGATATCGACTCCCCGTATTTGCTTTCCACCTGCCGGCGCCGCGTGTGTGTGTTGCAGACGTGTGTTTGCATACGTTTATATGTTGTGTCAATTTAGTGCGCGGGCTGGCCGTTTGATACGGAAAACTCCATAAGAACCACGCGTTAATAACACTAACATATATACGCGTTTTTTGTTCTAAGATTGTTTTTTTTCGGCTTGAGCCGTTTCGGTTGAACGGGGGAACGGGAGGGGGGGTGGGGGTTGCTTGAGTGGAGCATCTCTGACGCGTGATCCGATAGGGATACAGTAGGGGTCCCCCAAGAAGGCGGTCTGAATAATGTGGTATGCCGATATAAGGCGGTCGAAATCGTTGTTGCTACTGTAGGGTTCCCCCTATGAGGCGGTCTGAGTAAGGCGGTATCCCGATATAAGGCGGTCGAAACCGTTGTCGCTGCAGTAGGGGTTCCCCAGTAAGGCGGTCTGAGTAAGGCGGTATCCCGCTAAAAGGCGGTCGAAATCGTTGTCGCTGCAGTAGGGCCCCCCCAATTGGGCGGTATCCCTATATAAGGCGGTCAAAATCGCTTGGCACGACTATCAATAGGTAATTGCACTCATAACCCGGAACGAATGAGGCGACTTCCCCCTACAAGGCGGTCATATTGCTCTCTATAGCACACCACCGCCTTACTGGGGGAAACCCCTACTATGGCGGTGATGTACTACTGTACTACTGTACTACTGTACTATTGTACTACTGTACTACTGTACTACTGTACTACTGTACTATTGTACTTCTGTAGATCTTCCAGGCCAAAGCGTGTTTCAATTGTTATCCAGATATCATTGTCGTACTGTAGCGCGTTTGCCCGTTGTGCCTGTCTGTGTAAGGATACATACAGCGCGGTGACAACGATTTTGGTGGTATTAAGGGGGTTTCCAATAGTAGGATAGTGGCTACGTCGTACCGGGATATCTGGAGGGGGTGGGATTTGTTCCGGGTCTATTTTGATCACCTACTTTCCCACCGGCTGCGCTCTTCGCTGTACTCGGGAGGAGCTCAACAATGAAACTATCAGCCGATATCAGAGTCATGCCACGCTATGATAGTAGGTAGGGTGCACCGGCGATTGTTTTTTCTTTGTTTAGCTCGTAGGGTGAGGAGCTCTTACCATCTCAAACCCGAAACCCGACTTTCGAAGGCGTTCGTTCGCTCAAAACCACACTGACATGCCTGTGCGCTGTTATTAATAAATAAATAAATTAAAAAAAAATACCAAAGAGTGAATTTTTCGCATCAACTCCGATAGTTACACACTTGAGATCAACAAGAAGAAAAAAAAAATGGCCCGAAAAATGGCAACCCCCTGCCGTGGGATAGAGGTGTTAAGGTATACCGTTTTTTGGCGAAAAAGTTTTGTGAATGACGGGGGGCTTCTTGATCCAAAACCGTCGGATTTTTTTCGTTCAATTTCTTTTTCTCCCACTTTTTATTTTAGCTGTAGTCTTCTTGACCCAATACCAACGGATTTTTTCGTTCAATTTTTTGCCCTCCCCCTATTTATTTTAGTTGTAGTCTCTTTATGTATAGGCCATGGTCACCGTTCATCGGCTTCCGCGCTACGATAGAGGTGTTAAGGTACACCGTTTTTTGGCGAAAACGTTTTTTGAATGACGGGGGGGCTCCTTGACCCTAAACCGTCGGATTTTTTCGCTCAATTTTTTGGTCTCCCCCCCTGTTTATTTTGTTACTAGTTGTAGTCTCTTTATGTATAGGCCATGGTCACCGTTCATCGGCTTCCGCGCTAAGATATTCTCACAGAATATGGTGTAGGGGTGGGGGGTACAGAGCTCCTTAACCCCCCTTCAGAGCCCCAAAACCCCTCCCTATGCTAATTTAAAGTAATTTTGTCCCCCAAAAGGGTTTCCAGTTGAATAGGCGTTAAGCAACCACCCTCGCAAGGCAAATCGGCGCACCTCTTGTACCGTGCTAACAGTAGCATACCAGATGGGATCGCCCTTTCATCGGGATTTATCACCTTTTTTTTTCTCCAACGTCAGTTTTGACGGGGGGGGGGGGAGGTGAGGGGGGGGGGGGGGGGGGGTTGCGATTTCATCGTGCCCCCCGATTTATCGTATCCCTTCCGCAATATTCACACCCCACCTCAAAATATCAGCCCCCCCCCCCCCCCCCCCCCCTTCGGAATATCACTCCCCTATGAAATATATCACCCCCCCCGCCTGAAAGCAAACCCCTCCGCGCGAGGGGCCTCAGAACACGTGGATGAGCATCCACCCCCGCCGCCATACCGTGTGCCTCTATCGAAGGCGCCTGTGTGTGTCGCCGCACCTGCATAAGCTGCGCCGCCTCTGGAAAAAGGTTCTGCTCCGCCGCCTCCCTTAGCCACTCCACCTCTCGCAGCATGCGGAGGTTGTGAAGGGCGTCGAAGCAGTCCGCAGAAACCTTTGAACGGTTGTAGATCTCCGGGTTCTGGCAGAGGACGGGCAGGGGATCTCGAAGCCGCACCTGCAGGTTTGCGCCATTGAGCAGTAAGCCGCATGGCGGCCACGGCAAAGCCAGAAGAATCAACCCCACGATGGTATATATATAGGTTTTAGTTTGCGGGTGGAATGAATAACGCAGCTTGCAGAGATGAGTATCGACCCTAATTTATCGAACGTACAGCTGACGTGTTTAGAAGTTTTTTTGTATATTTTTTGTAAATAAATGATTAGTCTACTACGTTCGAGGCAGACACTATTAATAGGGAACGCACGTACGATTGTTCCGTGTTGTCCACCCCACCCCATGAGCAGAGACCAGGTACGCAGGCTCGGAGTAAGCAGTCGTGATGCCTGGTTTTCAGCTTGGGATTTTTGCCGTTCCGCCCCCTTGAGGTCGGCGACAAACAAGCAAGTAAGTGCAGAGGTTTCCCGGGGAGCTAGTCCTGGGGTTCTGTTATCGAAACGCTCGATCCAGTATTGTTCAATCCGATATCCGTCACTATCGGAAAGGAATATACTTAAAGCAAAGGCAAAAAGTCCTGGGGTTCTCTTATCGAAACGCTCGATCCAGTATTGTTCAATCCGATATCCGTCACTATCGGAAAGGAATATACTTGAAGCAAAGGCAAAAATTCCTGGGGTTCTCTTATCGAAACGCTCGACCCGGTATTGTTCAATCCGATACCCGTCACTATCGTGGAAAGGACAACTTCGAGAACAAAGACGAAAAAAATAGAGCACTGTGTAGACCAACTAAAAGAGCAGGGAAGCGTGTGGTGTATAGAAGGGAATTTTAGTAGGCTTTATGTACGTAAAGGTTTCCTTTTTGATTCCGAGGCTTTCTTCTGTAGGGAATGCTATGAGTGGTCAAAAATGAAACTCATGCAGTACGCACTACACATTGTCGGATGGTGAGAAGCACAATTCCTACCACGGTGGGGGTTGCAGTTGTAGTATTGCGCCAAAAAAAGGTATACCTTTCCGATTGAGTTCCTCATGTGAGGAAGTACCGATTAGTCAGTAGTCAAGCAATTTCACGCGAGTACATATTGTTTTAGGACTTCTAAGGCATGGAAGCTTATTGGTCGGGTTGTGCCGACGAACGAACGCCTTCCAAGTCATTTTTTTGGGTGACATATTGAGCTCCTCGTGTGAGGAGCCCAGGGACTGATGCTGCAAGCCTACCGTGGGAAGCACACTTCTCAGGTGCATCTTCCTCACTCCGCGATTTCCGTCGGAACTCGCAGCCTGTATCACCTTCTTGAGGTCCGCGTCGAAGCATGTGTAGAGCCTTCTCGAGAACCTAACCCCTGGGTTCTCGAGGAAGCGATAGCTCGGGCCGTTCGGGCCGGCCCGCCCGACCTTCCTCAAGAGCTCGGTCAAGCCGCCGTCAGGCCCCGCCGTCCCTTCCAGCGCTATCGTACGGCTGTCTTCGTCGATAACCATGAATCCGCACACCACGTTGAGGGTACCGTCGTCCGCGGCTTGTTTTTCCTGGGTGGTCCACGGAAAAAAAAATGATCAAACACCGAGCGGTGAAAAAAAAACAGCAACAACAACATTTTCACTTTTTCGGGTTCCCTTTTTTTTTCATCTTCTAAACGTCAGTGGGGACCTCGATTTAAGAGAGACCTGTGGCAAGCCGAAACAGGCGCTCGTAGCTACACACTGCTTTTCTTATCTCTTGATCTGTGGTTGGGTTGGAAATATATAGCTTTGATTATAGGCGAGACATGCCGAGTTGACTGCTCTCATCTATCTCCCGAATGCTCTAAACTCGGGCGCTCTCAAAACGGGGTGGGTACTCACTGCGGTATTGGGAATGTCTCATACGTCGGACAGGTGATGTATCCCCAGTTGATGATGTGGACACTTCAGGGAAGATCTGTGTGGTCTAGCTCATGTTACCGGGTGGCAGCCGCACGAGCTGCATGATCTAGCACACGTCTCCTGGGTTCGAATCTGCACTCGGTATGTATACGTATCCTGCACAACAACATCTCCTACGTACGGCAGATGCGGGGTCTGCATGATGAATATGTGTATCTGTACGATCTATATCATCTGTGTGATCTACATCATCTATATGATATGTATGATCTATATGATCTATGTTATCTATGTAATATATATATGATCTATACGATTTAGATCGTCATCTGTCCGACGTGTGAAACGTTTATGAGTGATCGATACACAGATCCTGCATAACAACTCCTAACGGCAGGATTAGGATCTACTGTAGATGATCTATATGATCTATATGATCTATATGATCAATATGATCTATATAATCTATACCAGGTATGATCTATATGACCGAGGTGTGGAATGTTTCAGAGTGGTCGGCTCATGCTGCGCATGTTCGGACGGCCAACAAAAACAATTTCCTCATTGATTTTCTTCTTTATTTCGTGAGAACGATTGTGGGCGGTCTACTACAACGCCAAAACACCAATAATAACTAAATAACAATGTTGACCTAGGGTAGATAATAATGCTTTGTGGAAGGATACATTCGATTTTTTTAGGGCCCTACAACCCCTCTGCCCTATATTACTATTTATTTTTTTCAACTTATTTTCCGCTGTAAAGGTGTTACATCGGAACGTCATCTACGCTCTATATTTCCCCCGCTCCCCCTGGTTCAAATAAAAATATTCCAGAGTAATAAACACTACCAAGTAACTACCAGGCAGTTGATATCACCCCATTCTATTTTTAGCCATCCATGCCGTACCTACAATCCCCCCCCCCCCCCCCCCCCAAAAACCCCCTCCTTCCCCACCACCCGAACCATCGCCTAAAACTAGCACCACGTGTATAGCAAGTTGCTACATCTATGCGACCTAAAGCTGTTGGAAATCCCCCCTCCCCCCCCCCCGCCCCCCCCTCCCCCGAACCCCCCCCCCCCCCCAACCCCTCGAACACTCGGCCCTCTCCTCACTGGTTGTACGACTTACAGGATACACTTGATATACTGATGCATTTCCTTCCACAGCTGTCAGATTTTGTCCCCCTCAGAAACGGGTTTTATAGTTTCCGCGCACAGACTGATTAACACCACCCTGTTGACCCTGATAGCTACACTGTGGTTCCAAGGGGAGTCGCCGACCTAGATCCTTAATGAGGACACAACACCCAGTAGTACGCGCGATCGGGGTATCACACACAGCTTGCAAAGATGAGTTTCGACAAAATATTCGATCTCACAGCTGGAGTGCATTTTAATTTTTTGAACATTGTCGGAGGGGAATAATAATAGTAATAATAACAACAACAACAACAGCAACAACAACAACAACAACAACAAAAACAACAACAAAAACAACAACAACAACAACAACAACAACAACAACAACAACAACAACAACAACAACAACGACAACAACAACAACAACAACAACAACGACGACAACAACAACAACAACAACAACAACAACAACAACAACAACAACAACAACAACAACAACAACAACTACAACAACAAGAAAATATAATCATAATAATAATGTGAGAGACGAAATACATTGGGGGGAGGGGGGTGAAATACAATTGATTGATACTATTTGAAGACTTTTAACTATTTTGATGGTGTGGAGGGATGAAACGATACATTGGCCTCAAGTGCAATCGAAACGACCTTAAACATGAACCTAAATGAAAGGACCCTTTTCGTTTGTTCGTATGAATCAGCTGGTAGATAATGCCCCAGCGTGTTCGTTACATTTAAGCCCAGAGCTTGTGGTACGTGAAGTATTGGAATTATATCTACCCGGATGTTTGCTTCTCAAGCTTATCTATTCTACAGGCATCTCCTTTGCCTTATCTCTCCAGTGATGCCGACTATAATAGCCAGACTCGGCAATTCGAAATGACCCCTTGGACGGATGGATGCAACAAACTCCCCACCAAAATCTTCCAATCCAGCCTATCAGCTCTCTCGAGCCTACCAATAATCAACCGCCCGCAGGGACCCCAGCAGGCTGGCCAACTGTTTTTGGTGTGACGGTCAAGTACAGTCATGCGTTATTATCTTACGTGCCGCTCTGTCCGGAAACGTATAAACGACCGCTGGAAAATCAGCATTGAAATCAATGTTTGCTTATATTTCCGGACCGAGTAGTGTAAGTATACGTCTTACACGACGTGTTAAAGCTAGTATTGAAATCAATGTTTGCTTATATATTTCTGGACCGAGTAGCGTAAGTATACGTCTTATACGACGTGTTAAAGCTAGTATTGAAATCAATGGTTGCTTATATTTCTGGACCGAGTAGTGTAAGTATACGTCTTACACGACGTGTTAAAGCTAGTATTGAAATCAATGTTTGCTTATATATTTCTGGACCGAGTAGCGTAAGTATACGTCTTATACGACGTGTTAAAGCTAGTATTGAAATCAATGTTTGCTTATATTTCTGGACCGAGTAGCGTAAGTATATGTCTTATACGACGTGTTAAAGCTAGTATTGAAATCAATGTTTGCTTATATTTCTGGACCGAGTTGTGTAAGTATATGCCTTATACGACGTGTTAAAAGCTATCGCTTCTTCTATTGATAGTGCAAACCATTCCCGGCGGAGAAAAAAAACAGCCCTCCACCCCTCCAGCCACCATGTGAAAACGCAAAACAAGATGCCCATCGAATCTCTCTCCGGTCACAACCCAGCCCTATCTACCCAGTGTATTCAGTGCATGCAGTGTATTCAGTGCATTCAGGGTATTCAGTGCATTCAATGTATGCAGTATATTCAGTGTATTCAGTGTATTCAGTGTATTCAGTGTATTCAGTGTATTCAGTGTATTCAGTGTATTCAGTGCATGCAGTGTATTCAGTGTATTCAGTGTATTCAGTGTATTCAGTGTATTCAGTGTATTCAGTGTATATAGTGTATTCAGTGTATCCAGTGTATTCCACAGCCCACCTCGGGGGTGAACATGTACGCCCGCAGCGACCCCTGCACGTCGCCTAACGCCCGCCCATTAATCTCGTCCATCGCCGCGGTGATTTCCCGGAGAACAACGCCTCCTTCTTCGTACCCTACTACCAAAACCGCTCGAGTAAACGGCCGGGGTTCCCGCGTGGCCGGGCCCGTACGCTCGGCGGACCCTTCCTCTAGGGTACGGAGAGGCTTAGCTAGAGACACTCTGCTTGTTGAGTGCGTTATATCCAGAAAAAAGTCATCCGCGGTAAAGAAGGTTTGGGGGGGGGGGGTGAGGGGTAACGGAGAGGATTGGTGAGCGACACTCATGAGTGCGTGTCAGGTCCAGAAGAAACTAAAAAAAGGACTCAGAGAGTGGTTTCGCGGGTGACAAATTTGTCTGCGTGTGTCACGCCCAGACGAAACGAAAGCGTTTACGACGTGGAGAGCTTCAGCTAGCTAGCGACGTTTTATGTGTGCTAGGCCAACACGGATAGCGATCAGGGTAAGCTGGAGCTCTGGAGCGATAAAGAACAGGCTTACATGGTAAATATATATATGTATATATATGGTACGTGCTTTTTCCAATAGTATTTATAAATAGACCCATTCGGGTTCAACATTTATTTTGGAGTGATTCTACGATAGCCCCCCCCCCAAAAAAAAAAAAAAAAATCAGCAATTTTATTCCACAAACGTTTCGCGGTTGCTCGACACGAGGAAGGACGAGGAAGGATGCTACGACTGAAAAAAATATCTACCATGACCCCAGGTACCCTGTGGTACACATATTTTCTTGTTTTGCACAGGAAGGAGTATCGAACGATGGCATCGTCGGGGTGGCCAAAGGGACACCGTAATTCCGTAGATACGGCCGGGATCTGGTTTCAAAAGAGGCGATTTCGTTAAAATACTGTAAAAGTTGGCGGTGGGGGGGGAGGGGGGGGGGGGAGGGGCTACCGTAGAACGATTATTCGGTCTAGAGCTAGGCTTGTTTTTGGGCGAAGTGTAGAGCTTCTCGATGTGCGGAGGGAGCCCTCAACAACATTTCGTGCAGCGCTGCCACCGTAGGTTTCATCGGCATACACCTTTCTTCGCGAGCAGCACCGCGCGCGCACAGCAGTGCCTCACGCATCGCCCACACACCGACTGACTTGCCTGATCCCAAGGGTGGACCCCGCGTCGAGGTACGCCCCCTGCCACCGCACGAACCTCTCCTCGTCCGTCAAGTGCCAGTCGTCCACCCCGCCTTTAGGAATCTCCCTTCGCTTCCTCTGACACACTTCCGCTCGCATTTTCAGCCGAGGTACCGCGTCCAAAGGCGCGGGCAAAGGCGGCGAAGCCGCCACCGCCAAGGTGCCACTGGTGCCCCCCCCGCCGGCCGAAGTCCCACCGGTGACCTCCTCCGCTGAAGTGCCACCGTCCCCTTCCCCCGCTAGAGTTCCATCGTTGCCCTCCTCTGCTAACGTGCCACCGTCGCTCCCCGCCGAGGTGCCGCGGTTGTTGCTGTTGTTGTCGTTGTTGTTGTTTTTGTTTTGGTCGTTATTTTTTTGTTTGGTGCTGTTGTTGTACGCCATGGCGAGCTGGCGGCTTTGGTCGAGAAGCCCGGAGAGGTGAAACGAAGCCACGCCGTGCGCGTAGTGCTTGCCCGCGGAGGCTGCAGCTGCGGTTGCCTCGCGTAGAACGAGTGCGTCGACTTCGTAGATGTCTCGGGATCCGGCAAACCTAGACGATATTATTTTGGAAAAGTTTGTGTGAGATCTCGTCGTTTGATTCATGTTGGGCGAGGAGTGGACTGGGGCAACTCGGACGTGCCGTGAGTGCGTGAAGAGTGGGATAGTGCTGACTAGGGTCATACGGTCGTTGGCGCTTGAAGCTCTTGACAACGTGTGCGCGTTTATGGAACCTAACCGAAGCTAGGACGAACCATTCTGCGATTCATGTTTTTTCTCGGCTGGTTTAGCAGTAGCATTTTACCTGGTACTATTTACAGTAGATCTACAGGGGCCGTATGTATTATCTAACGGGGTTTGCAGGGAAGCGCGTTGGCCTTCATGGGGTGGGGCGTGCACTTGATTCACGCGACGGCAGGGAAATGCTGCATTAGTTTTTTCTCTGCGAATCTTCATTTGAAGAGCCCTATGTCAAAATTGGATTAAATCGACGAACACCGAAAAAAAGACTGATAGACGGGATAATGAAATGAACCCCTACGGGAACGAGGAAGGAAGTCATGTACACCGGTGGGGGGCGAGTAAGGGAAGCCGCATGTGATCAAGGGGTAAATAAGACGCCTTGCCCGGGTTGAGCTGGAGAGTGAAAAGTGACGATTGAAAACCAACTACGAAGTATATATATATATAAATCATCGACGCGTGCTACGATCGAGGTGCAGCATTTTTTTCCCGAGGCTTTTCCTCAATTTTGGGAGCTTAAGGCCTCTGCCAAAAACCGATTTGGAGGCAGAAAAAAAAAAAGTTGCTATATACCCCGGACGAAAAATCCCACGGTGTAGGTGTACACAACGAGAATCACCAGGCACAAGACAAAAAAAAATGTGGTATTTCCAACGATAGTATTAATAGGTTAAGGTGCCCGTCATTCAGAAAAAAATTCCCCAGACGAAAACCACCACCTACCTCTATCGTAGCACGCGTAAAAAACAAAAGTTTTCCAACACCTTATGGCGTTCCTGCGAGATGCTGGGGGTAGCAGTTCTCCTCAGTGTAAAAAGCACCGCGGCAATTTAAAGCACCGTCGGCAAAAAAAACGTGTTGCCGGCACAATCGCAACAAACGAAAACCCCCCATTTCCAGTGAAAGCCGCAGAGGTGGTGAAGCGTACCAAAACCGAAATAAATGGGGTTTGCAGGGGAGCGTGCGGGCATTCTATTTCACGAGGGGGCGCACTGGATGCATGCTACGGTGGGGGTGCTACTGTTTTTTTCTGGGGCCTAAACCGAAATAAAGGGGGTTTGTAGGGGAGCGTGTGGGCATTCTTCACGAGGGTGTGCACTGGATGCACGGTACGGTGGGGGTGTAACTGCTTTTTCTGGGACTCCTCGCCTGAGGAGCTCTACACACCGGTATATCATCAAAACGCTGATGAGGTTTGGCGTGCCAAAATGAAGCAAATAGGGTTTGCAGGAGAGCGTATGGGCGTTGTTTACGAGGGTGTGCACTGGATGCATGTTACAGTAGATATGCATCTGTTTTTTTTTGCTGGGGCTCCTCTCTTGAGGATCTCTGTATACCGGTATATCATCCAAACGCTGATGAGGTTTGGCGTACCAAAAAAACACGAAATCAGTAGGATTTGCGGCGAAACGCGTGGGCATTTGTTTCTTCACGAGCTGTACAAACGCACCTTACTGGTGAAGGTTCGTTCCCTCCATCAGCGGAGTCTCCGCTGCCCTTAGCCTCGGCCTTAGGAAGGTGATCCCCCTCGAGGTCACTGGCTTGTGCCGGGTACCCACCGGCGACCATTCTTTCTAGCCTTAGAATGTTTTCCGATCGTTCTTTCGCTGAAGGGAGAGGATCTCTGCGACGAGAGACACGGGCGTAAAAATACTGCATCAGCGTTAGAAAAAAATGCCTCGCTCGAATGACGGAGCACAGGGAAAAAAAATGAATGTGAGCATCGCGGGTGGTGCGTTTAGAAAAGTGCGTATCATATGAATGTCGTAGTGGGGTTGCTAAATAGTGCAGGTATAGCAAGGCCGTTTGGCCCTTACAGCACCTGTGAAACCGCTTCACACAGGTGGGAATAATCAATAGTGGCAGTGTCAGGAGAGGTGCTGGTTGTCGCTACAAGGGCAGTAACTACAACTGGCACGTACCGGCATTGTAGACGGGCCTACTCAATTGTACCAGGTATAGCACAGGATGATATACTCCACGCCTATGGCGAGGTTTGGCTATTAACACGCTTATAACATAGTGCTATCCTCCCTCCCCCCGCTGGCTCATGGCGATCGATCACAGATGGCGGTCGAGTCACGTCATTTGTGTGGGGTGGAGAACTTTACTCCGCGCAATCAAGGGGGATTATCGTACCACGTGTACACTAGTGTTTACGATAAGGCACCCACGAGGCAGTTACAGTTACATAGTACTCCCATTGCTGCCTCTGGAAGTGACCATACCGGAAATTAATAAACTCATTGTAGCTGTCATCCCTGTGCAAGTCCGACTCGCAAGCGGTCCTTAGTAGGACGCAGCTCACTCTTCATGCGACTCGCCGAACACCTCACTGCGCTTCGCGCTTGGTGCAAGCAATGTCTGCCTGCTCGGTGAAAACCCGTCTCGGTATTGTAGCTATGCGAGGGTCTACGGCCACACGGCTACGGCCATGCATGAATATCGAGTGAACACGACCCCCCCCTGGGTTCACGGCGCGTGCTACAACGGAGAGCCATTTGTTGACAAAAAAAAATCTGAATGACGGTTTCAATGCTATTAACCCTCTTAGCCCCGCAGTCCCGACACGGGGGCTAAACAGTTGGAGTTAGACTAGGATAGGATACGTTTAGGATTGGAAATTGATTAGCCCATGGTCGTCGGAATGCCATTTCTTTCTGTCTGTCGTTGTGATATGTTGTGGGCAGGATTTTTACATATCCAACCCTGGAGGAAGCATGTGCTGAATAAGTCAGATCGCCCGGCTCTCGCCCCGCAACACGATCTATCGACTATGCAGATCATGTTGGCCAGGGATCTGTCTGCCCAGAAAGGCACAGATGATCTATAAATCATAACTAGGGCTATGGTATGAGCCGTCCGACGTGTGTGAAATTCTGTCGAAGGATTCGAAGCTCAGCTCGTACATTGGGCGTCACGAAAGGGGGCTTCATGGGTATTCCTTACAGCGCACTACCTCGACTTCCATGCTTGGGGACGAAACATGCACGGCAGGAGGCAGTGTGTGACAGGCTATATACTTTACCTACAGAGACAGAGAGAAAGATACGGACGGGCGCTACGAGCATCGTAGACATATTATCATAGCACCTGCTTTTTTGTGAGGATCTTCGCTTGAGAGGGTCACTCATGCGAATGGACCCCAAGCCGCTGCAAAACCAAAGTCCCTAAAAGGGGGACCCTCCCCTACCGTAGCCTTGATCCCGTGTGTTCGTAACTTCACTGGGGGGTGGGTCCCTTAAGTGGGTCCCTTGAGTATAGAGCATACCGTACGAACACGCAGCAAGTAGATAACACACACCCTCTCGGACGAATGTCCAAGTCGCGTGCCCTCCCCTCGACGACACGGAAAGAGCGCAAGCGCCCCGGGCGATGCGTCTCTCTACGGAAAAACAAAACTCGGTGGGATCATTCCAGCAGCGCCACCCTTCTCTTGCTTGCGCCCCCCCCATCGTCACGGGAGAAAGCCGCCTCGAAAAATCATTCCAATCCTGGGGGGGGGGGGGTTATCTTGCGTAACACTCCTCAACAGGTACAAATTTGACCGTTTTTCGGTGTGTGTGTTTCGTGTCTACTCATGTCCCACCTGTCGTGAACTTCCACCGATAGCGTGGAATTCTCGACCCAATCTTCAAATCGATGCCGATCCATCGGCCCCACGAGGAAAGATGACGTCTGGTCGAACTGCGCTCGGTCCCGCTGTGCCGCCCCCGACGTCCACACAACTCGCGGGTGAAGGGGTTCGCCCAGCGGTCCGTCGGGAAACGGTCGACACACGACGTAAACCGGCTTGCAGTGAGCTTCAAGAAGTCGAAAAGGGGTCGGCTTCACGTGCCCCTGCAGCGACTCGGCCTCGATGCGCACGCCGGGAAGCGACGCTGCAGATGTTATTTTGATGGACAGAGGGTTGAGTCGTTCCATGGTCTCGGCGGATAAGAGTGTCGGGTGTCCGATCGCCCTTCCTGCGGCGCCCTCGCTCGAACCAGGTCGAGAGCCAGGTCGAGAGCCAGGTCGAGAGTTTCTTCCGCCTTCGGATGTTTGGGTTGCATCTCCACCTGTAACTCCCGCCCCCGCCCCCGCTCGTAAGGAAACGGACAAGCGCATGTAACGAATGCCTGCTGGTGCCGCGGCAGGTTCAAAACTCTTAGAAGGTACGGAATGTTCTGCGTGGCAATTATTTGCATTATAGGCTCTGCTTGTGTCAGAGGCTCCGCTTGCGGTGGAGCTGGGTGTTCTCTCTTGTGGCGAGGCGTTCCTTGTCGACGCTGTGACATCTTGGTTCTCGCCAATATGACCTGCGTAAACGTTAACACTCTCCTCGCCTGCTAGGAAAGCGCTAAGATCGAGCGGCCATGACTCGATGAAGTTGCGACCCGGGAGGCCACTCTCACCCCTTACTGGTTCATTGTTTGAGCCGCCATTGCCGGGGTCGCCTCCTTCTCCCGGTCCAGGGGGCTGCACTGTTCCTCCTCGCGTGGACTTGTCGGCCAGCGTGATTAGCATCGTCGGCTTCTGGTCTAGTAGCAGAGCCACCTGTAAAAGAAACAGCAGCAGAGACCACGCCCATATGGTCAACCGTTAAAGCAGCAGCTTCAGTACATGGTATGAGAGTTTATGTTGCGCCATAGATACACATGCTTCTTTTCCATCGCGTGACGTTTTCTTTGACATTTTTTTGGACCACGGGCTAGATGTCAAGGAAAGGAACGAATGGGCAAAACAAAAAGAAAGCCACCATCGTCACCATCATGCCAATGAGTCAAAAGTGAAACTTTAGTAAAACTCGGCGCTTCAACCCGTGCCCTATACTAATGTGTGTGACATGATGCGTTGGGTTTGACCTGGCGGTGGAGGTCTGACCATGATTCTAAGAGGGTTCACAAACTTCTTGGCGAGAGCTGAATTGCCAATTGCACGTGAGCTTGGTCGGTGGGCCATTCGGAACCACATGTGATGGAAAATATTTGTTTAGAAAAATACCCTTGCCCGCAGTACCGAGTTGAAAAGAGCCACGGCAGCCGCAAGCTTGGCGTATTCACCTCGTTGTCGTCTGCCCCTTGAAGCTGATGCACCCTCGTGTACCTCCAAGCTATAGGGTTCGGCCGTCCATTGTCCATATCTTGCTGGCCGACGGTTGTTTTTGCTTCCGATTTTTCAGGGGAAGCCGACGGCGCAGGCTGCGCGGTCTCTTGGGTGGGCGCGGGGTCAAGCTTAACCCAGGACGAGCCGGGCCGGCCGACTGACGGCGTGGTAATTTTGTCACCGTTGACAAAAGTATACCTAAACTCAGGTTCGACAAGATGCGGCGCCTCTTCGATATGAGCCACGTTGTCGTCATCCTTGCCACCCTCCCCCGCCGGCTTGCTTTTAGCGGCAGCAGTGTCACCCTCCCCCGACGGCGTAGATCTAAGCGTTTGAGGTTCCGCCGCATCTAAAGAAACTTCGATCTGGAGAGATAGGCAATATGGAGCACTCGGCCCCGGCTGGGGGGGTTCTTCGACGGATTTGGGACCCGACGCCGCGGCGTCCTTGCCCCCCTTGCCTCCCTTTTTGGGCGGCATGAGGAAATGGAGGTGGTGCAAGCACAGAGCTTCAATGTCGTGGCGAAGGAACAGGTGCGCCGGTACGACGATTCCTGAAAATTTCAAAAAACAAATGTGGCAGTTACAGAACGCCTTACAAAATCACCACAAACTCCGCTAGTGCCCTGATTTCGAGAGGGGTTGTTGAACATACTGCCGCAACAGCAGGAGAAGTGCGCGGTACCCCTTGGGTGCGAGCATGGCGGGCTCTAACAATCCGCTGAGTGAGTATTGTCGGAACCCAAGGCGCGATATCAGAGGATCTCTACCGGGCTCCCGCAGTGCGAATCCCAGCCGCGTGGATCTGCTACCCACGCCTGCAGTGAGAAATGACACCTCTACCCCTTCTACTGCTATTGGGCTTTTCAGCTACCTCGGAAACGAGCCATCGCTCAGAGCAAGAGACACCGGGCAGGGGGCGCTTCATGGCACGGGTGGAGAAGCACGCCTTCGCGGTGCGAGTGATGGTCGCTTGGAGAGCCACCGGGTGACCGCTCGTGACTTCCGGGCGCCGTCGGCGCGCCAGACGGCGCCGCCACCCGACCCAACACCGCACCAGGGTAGTACAAGTACGTCTGTTAGACGATCAGCGGAGCTACCGGTAACTCCAGCTCTTGGTGTTGCAGCAGGTGAGCGGGCTCATGGCCATGCAATCCAGCAGCAGTCGTCGCTGCTCTTAATGCCTGGTTTCTGTCTGAGGGCGTTCCTGTAAAGTGCTTGTACAACGAGCGGAGTATATATTAGGCATGTTCACATGTTTAGTCTACAGCAGCAACCGGGTCCGTGGATTCGTGGTCATATTTTTTTTCCTGTTATGTTGAGTTGGCCCAGCGGCAACTTTTGAACTTTTTGACATTGGCGCCATCTGGCAGCGAGAAACAATAAAAAACGACAGGTCAAAAACCATATCCGAGCCCCGAGTCCCGAGTCCTGAGTCCCGAGTCCTGGGTCCCAAGCCGGTAAATCAGTGACATACCCACATTACACAAATGATTTTGTATGCATCCTGATTCCGCAGATGCCTGTCTTTGTAGCTCAATGCGGGTTATATATTTTCCGTGCGCAGAGCAAATAGGCTGAACGCCTATTGATAAGTCCTGTTGACCCTGGCATCAGCAGGGATGTCACCGACCTGTATCCTTCACGAGGGTACACACCCCGTAACACGCGCGATCGAAAGCATCACGCGCAGCTGGCTAAGATAAGTTTTATCAAGATCCTTTTTGGTAGATCTCACAGCAGCTGTATGTAGTTGTATGTTTCCATTTGTTCTTCAATATAGTCTACAGCCCTCTAGAATATTACGTGAAAAAAAAAGACGGGAAAACAACCGTTTGAAAAACTTACGCGTAATTATGTCAACGATCAGGGGATTTCGCAAGTATCCCCCCGGGGATGAAAAAGGCGTATTTCCCGGTATATACGTAGGCATTTTTTTTCGCTGCTACTCCGTTTTGCCTGTGGAACGCTTCTACTTCTGTACGACATACGACACTTCTAAATTCTACAGCGGTTTTCACGGGCCAGCGAGTCAGGGTAACCCCGCCCCGACTCGCGAGCTTTGAAAGGCTCTTGACCCGACCCGACCCGGACCCGCAGTCCCGCGATATTTCAAACACCTCCTGAACCGACCCACTCGACCCGCGACATTTTGATAACCTCCTGAGACGATCCGCGGGTCGGACCATGACCCATGAAACCCCCTAACATTATAGATATACTCATCATGCGGTACTGATGTTCCCAGCAGTGTGCAGGGCGGTGTACCGAAGCAATGGCGCGGCATGTCGCGATTTGTGTGCCGTACACTGCGCCATGTTGACATGTAAGCCGTGCGCTGTATAGCTGTATCGGCGCACACAGCTCTACGTTACCACTTCGTGTGTGCGGAGTTGCTGTTGGTTTATTTTGTATTTGGGAATTAATGGGTTTCCACCCACCTAATAGGCACAGGGGCAAACGTAATTACGGCGAAAAAAAGTAGCCACGGCGACCCCGGATTGGTTACGTGTTGTTGCGTTTTCGCCGTTTTGTACAGCACTGGTTTAAGCTGCGCCGTTATGATACGATGTCATGGTCGTTTTTACGAGTACTGGCTGCTGTTGAAGCCTAATAGGGTAGATATGTGACCGCAGTTTATCGTGCGACGTGACCGCAAATGGCGAGCAGACAATTGCGCGACACGAAGGCAAGTGAAAGCTAAACCCGGGGATATGAACGAGCTGTCCCTGCTTTACCGGAATATACTAAAACGTGGCCCTTGTTTGCTTGCGTTGCTTTGCTTTTTTTGGCTTTTGCAAAGCCTGCGAAGTATTGCGAAAACCCCAACCCATTTTTTTAGCAATTTACCTCCCATGACGTCGTCACAGTTGAAAATCCACGTGATTTCCAGATATATATACGGAGATTTTTACATAGCGGGGATAGGGACCAGGGGTCACCTGGCGGCTAAAACGTACGACGCGACCGATGCGAGGTGGTTATGGCAGCTTCCTTAGACGCGCCCCACGAGCATGAGCATCGCTGCTGTTTCTGCTGCTGCTGCTGCTGCTGCTGCTTACGAGCATCGCTTCTTCGCCGTTGGGGTTCGCATGTAACTATTTTCCGTTTTCTGCGCTTTTTTCCGATGGGCCACCGAGGTCGGGGAGTTGAAATCGACCTTGCCACTTTTGCTACTACACCCACGTTTCGGAGATCAACCTGCTTCAAGTTTGACAATGAATAGGACACTTCTGCACTGTACTGACGTGCGGGTAAGCAAAACCGAGTCGAATGGCCGTAATCGGTGTAACAACGATTCAGCCTCCGTACCATGGTTGCGGTTGCAGGTGAGGAGGCGGACGCGAGCGCACACGTTCCAATTGTTAGCCCTTTTGGGACCCTTGTTGCAATGGTTACCATACTTACAATAGTGTAGCGACCTACCAAGCGAGAAGTACGGTTTTATTTGACAGCTTTCTAGGGTAATTGTGTAAAAAATCAAAGTTACAGGTAGAAGCATGCTGCGCGCGTGTGTTTTAACATTCCTTGCGGGCGTATTCTGACCACGGCGTACCCTCTTTGGAGAGGCCATCGTTGTGGTCATGAGCACGATTCCGATTTTCGATTAGGTACTGCCCGAGTTGTTTTGTTGTTTTGTTCACGTTGCTTAATGCCCGGCGCCAACGGTGATTGGAACGCCTCCCGGATAACCCGGATAGCGCGAGTTTCTATAGCAGCCGTGCGTTGACATTGCTGCGCACACTGCTAGATAAATCACTATTTATATGTATATATATGGGCAATTCAGCGACTGGGGGGCGGGGTAGGGTAAGGTAGACCGGGGAGGAAAGGCTAAGAGAGCACGCTTCCCCTGTGTCCCCGGTTCGGTGGTTTGATGAACACGCTGTAGTGAAGGACAAATAGCTCGTACGTACATAAGACAGACTAATGCGTAGGTTAAGGGTTATAGGGGTAAGGGTTTGCGTTGCGTTTGATCCCGACCAAGTACCACTCTCGGTTATTTCGAGTTCGAGCGTTCTCGATATGTGGGGATCTCCGCCGTATATGGTCACGGACAAACGAAGGTTGCGTTTCGAAATTAAAAATGTCGTATCGTGCGAAAATGGAATGGCTAATTTCTCGGAGCGCGTGAGAAGTCTGGCGCCTGAGATGCTTGTACTCGAGCAGGCGGTATAGCTTATCGCGTTAGTTGTGCCCGCACAGGTGAAGTGTTTATTCGCCGGGAGTCGGTGCGGTGCGGCTTCAGGAAGAAGTCTGGAAAATCCGCGGCACGTTCTAGGGGCCGGTCGGACGGTGCTCTGTCTATTGCTGAGCGTGCGGCTTTGCCGGGGCGGCCATGCCCTGTCAGGCCACAAAGGTCGCTGCAGTAACATGGGTTATAATACTCAGCCTTTCTTGTCGGCGAATGTTTGATGCTATGCTGGTGTGTGTCTGAATGACGTTTAATGCGTGTTTAAGCATTCGACAGCGGGCTTACTGTCGAACGTGTAAGTATAACTCACCATTGACCATCCAAAGAAGGAAGCATGTTTCCTTGCAGCCAAGTCTAGCGTTCAAGCTGCAAGCTTTGTCTGATTCGATCAACCCCCCCCCCCCACCGCTCCCTCACACACTCGTCGATCCTTGTAAACTGTCGAAACGCTTTTCCCTCCCAACCAGGCCCACAGCGCCTCCGAAGCTCCGACTGTTTCGCGCGTCTCCATGCATCAAGCCTCCTTGGTGGGCGGCGCTACTCACGCGTGGCAGGCACAGGCGGCTGTGATTGGTCTGAGGGCTCGGGCTCGACGCGACCGTCGTCTGCTGCTCGAACGGGGGACGCGGTCGATCCAAAGACCCCCTCTTCTTCCGATATCATCGCCGGCATGAGAGCGGCGTCGGTGTCGTCAGTATCCCCTCTGCCGCGAGTTCGTTCGGCGCAGAGGTCGGTTCAGCCGCCCTCCTCTGCGGATGCAATGGCACCATCTCTCCGCGGGGCACCCGATCTTCTGGCAAGGCCCGGTTCATCACACCCACCCGCCGGAACGGTTGGAACACCAACCCAAGGAGGCGAAAGGGCGGACAGCCGCGCTGCGGCTGCTGCTCCTGCGGGAGCGCGGTTAGCTGCCGGTGGTGACACGTGGAGGGCACCTGCGGTCGCCTATAACGCCGTCGAGCGGAGGATAGGGAGGGACGCCACGGCGTTGAGGGCTGTGTCGGCTAGGCTCGACGCCGCTGCGTCGGCGATAGACGCCGTCGAAGTAGGGGTGAGATCGGCGTCCGACAGCCTGGACTCTCTGCTACACCTGCTTGAGTCGCGGCCGGTGGCGGCCGCGTTCTCCGCTGCTAGTGCAGGGGGTATCGTTGAAACTTCGACGTCCCCGTCGACGCCAAGTGACAGCCGGGCGCCAGCTGTTGCTGATATTGATGGTGTGGCTTCTCGAGCGGGGGGGGTAGTGTCGGCAACAGGCGTACGGCCGACCGACGCGATGTATACGGGTGCATCGAGATTGGTAGCGCGGTTGGCGGCTGCTGTCGCCCACACGCCACCTCCGCCTTCGCCGGCAGAAATAATGGTACAGGGCGAGGTTAATTCTGGCGCGCTACCTGCTGCCAACACGGAGCCGGCACCTTCCTCCCATGGTGGGGGCATCGGTGTAGAACCGGAATTGTTTGCGCCGCCCCGTGTTGTTCAGAGAGAGACGGGAGTGTCGACTCCTCTTGGGGGGCGACTAGACGGGGGCGAGAGCGCCGAATTTTTCACTGGTCATGCAGCCATCGCGTCGGCGCAGCGTGGGGGCTCTGCCCGCGCACAGCTACCTGTCACGGTTACGGTGGTTTTGAAGGCGGAGGAGGAACCCACACCGCGGAGGGATGGTTGTGAACGCGTTATCAGTCCGTTGCCATCTCCCGAACCCTCGGCAGCGCGAGGGGGGGACAGCGTGGTAGTGGGGAGTGGCGTGGAGGGGCAGGAGGGGCAAGAGGGACACGATGGCTTGGGCGGAGCAGGTAGCGTTGGTTACCCTTGGAGGGCTGAACCAGCACGTACCGAGGCCGTACCTCGCACGGATGAAGGTGTCGTGACTGAAGTTGCGACGTCCGGTGCTGCACCTTTGTTGTCACGCGGTAACGGGGCGCCATCAGAGGAGGACCGATCGCGGTCGAACGGCGCCGGAGTAAGTAGCAGACGGACGGTGCCGGGTGGGCGTGGGACGGATGACGCCGTCGTGCAAGCGGACCTGGAAGCGGCGGGCACCGGGATGAATGCTACCCGCGAGGGCCGCCGCAGCTCGAGAGGTGACGATGCGTCGAATCCGGTCCTGGAGCTAGAGGCGGCGATGGACGGAATCGACGCGGAGCGGGAACGCCTAATCGTGGAAATCGCGCGTCTCCGCGGGCAGCAAAACGAGTCGTTGATCCACCTCCAGCGCCTTCAACACGAGCAGTTCGTCGTTCGGCAGAGACAAGTATCCACTCTCTCCGACATTGTCAATAGCTTTGGCCGGACCGTCGAAGCCGCGGGGGCGCTCCCCCACGGCGAAGACTCCTCCCTCGGGCGCATCAGTGGCGATGTCGTGTCCACCCTTCGGCGAATGCTCCGCCTTTTGTCGGCGACGGTTCCTGTTGCGGCCGAGTCGGCTGCACGAGCCACGCCCGTTCCGGCTATGCTTGCCGGCCCTGTGCGCCGCCTTGAGGCCGCCAACCGTGCCGCCTTGCTAATCACTTCCGCCTCTGGTCCGTACTCTATAGGCGGTCGGGTAGCGTTGCGACCCGCTGGAGATCTAACGCAAGAGGTTATCGATGCCGCTCTCCAGGCATTGCCGCGTTTGGCAGCCGCAGCCACGGCAATATCTGGCGCAAGACGGATACAGGGGTTTCTAGCAGGCGAAGAGGGGGGCGAGGATGGGGGCGACGGCGCCGAGGACCGCGACACCGGTCGGCGATGCTCTGTTGAGACCATCGCGGCGCTGCCGGATGCCCCGCCGAATTGGGAAGGCGGTGGCGGCGACGGCGGTGGTAGCGGTGGGGGAGTTAGAGGGTGTGTGATTTGCCTGTCGGAAGAAAATACGGCCGGGCAGCTGCTGTGCCACCTGCCCTGCCACCACGTGTTTCACCGAGTTTGCGTCGGGAAATGGCTGCGTGTGCAGGATTCGTGTCCCACATGTAGGAGGCAGGTCCCTGACGTGAAGGTTCCCGGCGAGAAGCCCGCCCCCGAGGTGGCCTAGTTTAGTCCTAGAAACTCCGTGTTGTGCGGCATGATACCTTTTCGATAGGCGTTTTGAGGGGAGAGTGGCCGTACCTTTTGGTGGTCGATGCCGGTTTAACCTCGCTGGCGTTTGGAGGGCGGCGGGCTGGAGGATGGGGGGGGGGGGCGTGTCACAGCGTCGGAGGCTTGTATGGAGTAGCCTACAGAGCGAGAGAGGGAGCGCGCGATGCACAGCAGTGCGTTATTGTAGCGTTTTTGTATAGTAGGAGAAAACCGTCGTTGGTTGTTATAGTATCGGGAAATAGCGTTGTCTTGTTGCCCCACCTCGTTTGGAGATCGGCCTTGCTGAAGAATTTCAGAAGGTCCCGACTTCGTAGCGCTCGGTGAGCTCGACAGCAGAAGTTGCTCGGCACACAGAAGTTTGAATGTGACACTGTAAAAAAACGATAGCTGGTCGTCGCCGTGACGGATGACGCGAACACCGCTCTCATCCGCAAAATATTTTCAGCCTTGGCATATTGGGTGCTTGCACCGAGGCGTGCTCTTTTTGCTTTCTTCCGTGTAGATCGGCTCGCAGTGGTTTTCGCCGTGGGCGGTTACGGGTGTCTGTCTGCCCATCTCACCGCTGGCGGGTACCTTTTTTGCGCGCTGGCAATCCCACAGGTTGTCTACTTTACTTCATCGAACTTTGCTTATTTTGGGCTTTCGCTTTATGCTCGTACGATTACTCTTTAGATAGTTACCCTGTGTTTCACTTTACTTACGTGGGCTCCCGGAGGGCATCTGTCGGCAAGAGCGATCGCCTCTTGGCAGGCACGGGCGGTGCAGTACTTACGTGGGTCCAGTACTCTGATCTAAATCGCGGAGCCCGATTTTTTTGTTGTGTTGCTCAATCGCCAAACTCGGTGTTGATCTATTGCGCCGTAGTTAGCGCTTAGCTGCACATCAAACAGCTCACCAGCACTTAACGTGTAGTACCAATTGTGGCATTTTTTCTATATTTTGCGACTAACGCGCCTGTCGTTTTCCGAAATTTGCCAATCATTCCGTACGTAGGGTTCACTGTAGGACGCCTCTGCTGCCAAAACGCCCAAACTCTAGCTACTCTACAGTGCAGTAGCGATTAAGCGTTCTCGAAGTTAATTTATTTCGGTGTATACGAATGTCCCAATTCAAATCTTTGGTGGGATATACACTTGTTCGGCCAAAAATTATCTTGGCGTGCTGGTTAACCTGGTGCAAAACAAGATGACTGCAAAAACAAATTACAAGAGCCACAGGCCAGAAAGCTTGCCTTCGGAAGACGAGAGCACTAGAAGGACCGGAGGAAGTCGCGCAAACCCAAGATTGACACAGATCTTAACCGACGTCGCCATGTTGTCAACGAGTCTCCGGAGGGGGGGAGCACGGTGTTGTCGATGTTGGGAAGCGCTCTCCTCATGGTTCCTGATGCTGGCTCGCTGCCTAGGCACAAGACAAGGCAGACAATATCATACTCGAGGAACAGTAGTTAGGACTACAGGCAGTGGACTAGGTGGGGAGTCCTGCCTAGACCACCGTCGTCACTGGCTTTTTCGCCCATCTACGACGGCCTTTTGGCGTAACTGCTGTGATATCTACTGGCACCTGGCGTGGGTTCACGCCGAATCTACTATCTATTCATCTACGGAGAGCGCTTTCCACAACATGGTGCGCTGATCGCTAAAAACGCCATGTCTCCCCGAAATTTACGGGTACGGCCAGGAGAACCCGGGCAGTCTCGGGCGAGTTACCAAATCGTAACAAGCAAGGAGGCATCCTTCACCACATATCCAAGCCGATCCGATGGTCAGACCCCTTGTGCGAAGGGAAACGTGACGGTAGCCTAGGCTGCCACAGGGCAGGCGAGACGCGTACGTCCACCGTGACCTTCCTCTGCTTCGGTTGGCCCCACTGCAATGTCTAGAGATCCATTGTTTTAGAAATTAGAAAGTGCAGGTTGTCTATCGCGTTCTCCTGGTCGTTTGGCGCCCCCCCTCCCAGTTGCTGCGAGTGACGCAGCCTCGACCGAAAATAAAAACGAACAAAACGGGAGCTCTTCCAGCAGTCGTTGCGATTTTGGCGTCGTTGTTGCTGTAGTTGTATGTCCCCTTCTGACCTGTCGATATTCGAGTAGTCGCGAGCTCTTGTCTGCAGAATCGCTCGGCGGCGGAAGGGCAACACGCAAACACACAATAATCATAACATAGCAGGGGTTGTCATGGACCGATGGTGCTGGCCTACACGGTCCGGGTTAGTCTGAAAATTATCACGGTTTGGGCCGGACCGAGGTTTTTGAAAACGTGACGGGCCGGGCCGGGCCGGGCCGAGAATTTTGAAAGCCATCAGGCAGGGCCGGGCCGAGAGTTTTGAAAATGTGATGGGCCAGGCAGGGCAGGGCTGAGAATTTTGAAAATGTAAATGTGATGGGCCGGGCAGGGCCGGGCCAAGAATACGGCCGGCCCATTATCTGAAAAGTTGATGGACCGGGCCCGGTCGCGGCCCATGAAACGAAATTTGATCGGCAGGGCCGGGCCGCGGCCCATGATATGTGGGCTTTGTATGGGTCCATCATTTGAAAAATTGATCGGCCGGGTCGGGTCGCGGCCCATGAAGTGAAAAATTGATGGACCGGGCCGGGCCGCGGCCCATGGTATGTGGGCTTTCAATCGGTCGCTCTACTCAGCCCATAAGGCGGCCCACGTGTCACGGGCCGGCCCGGGCTGCTGCCCAAGATATGTGGTGTGCTGCTGTCACTACGATAATGACGTCCCCCCGGGCCATGAGACGGCCCACGCGTTTTTCGCGGCCCATGATATGGGGTGTGCCGTAAATGAAAAAATATAAACTATTACGAACCGATAGGTATTATACAATACCTCTTGAGTATATCATGATTAATCAGCTGATAGGTATCAATACAAAATGGTATACCGAAAACGTCAGCGTGCACCTTTTATTACGGGGTAACTCATGGGTCGGCACATGGGTCGGCCCACAGTGATGGCGGGCCGGCCCACACGGAGCCCGTGTCTCATGGGCCTCGCTGCGAATTTCATGGGCCGGGTCGGGAAAATTCGGAATTCGATGGCCGGACCGGGTCGCAGCCCATCCCATCCTCTAAAAATTTGATGGGCCGCGCCGGGCCGGGCCGGGCCAGGCCGCGGCCCGTCGTCTGAAAAATTGATGGGCCGGGCCGGCCGGCCCACCAGCATCGGCCTATACTAAGACTATCACTAGGGTTTTTTACAGACACAGGCCACCCTTTGCAGGTCTCTACTATGCAGGTTCTACGTTGGTCACTCACTTGTACTAGATAAGCTCTTGTATTAGTCCCACACAGGCCACGGGCAGAACTGACTATGTGCAGTTCCTCGAAGCAAAAGCATCATCTCCTTTTTCCTGTATGCACATGTCTTCAAAGGCATGTAAAAACCCTTTATATCATTTCCGCATATAGATCGCACGCCTTGGTAGGCTCCCAGGGCCATACCATAGCACTAACCCACCCTGATGAGCCGTATTTACGGAAACACGAAGATTCGGGAAAGCACCGGTTCCACGGTCTAGAACATGACTCCAAAATGCTGCTCTTCAAAACCTACTCCCACACCTCTACCCTGCGAGGCTACGAGGCTCCAGGAAAAATGCTAAAGCACAAAACCACAAACGAATAACAGAAGGCGGGAAACGGGGTGCAGAAAACCCCAGCGAATGGCGGGATCGACAGGCGCGAGAGCTATCACTTTCCGCAGATTAGCGAGGGGAATGGTGAACCAGAGGGAACAGAAAAGGGAAAACAGAAACCATATACAGAAAAAGAAAATATACGAAACGAGTGCGAACACGCTGGGGTCGAAGGCAGAATAGTCAATAACCTCGCCCGAGCAAAACCCCGAGATGAAACGCCGCCTTTTAGGCCCTGGTATAACAAGCTTCTAGCTGAAGCCAGCCTTTTTGACCAGGTGTATGGTGCATTGCCCTCCGGGCGGACGACCCCGACGCCCATGACCCCCATCTGTGGCGAGGAAAGAACTTGCTCGGGCAGGCTCTTTCTACCGCCCGCGACTTCCTCCCCACCACCATACGGACGGGTTGACACTCCCCTCCTCTTCTCAATTCTGCACTCCGATGTTATCCGAGGGAGTTCATGAGATTAACCCCGCACCGTTGACGCGCCTTCGGGTTTCAACACATGATTGCCCCAGTCCTCCTTCGGAGGTTTCGACCCATTTTTCCGACCCGCCAGCGGACCACAGCCCCGATGTGGTGACTGTCGCCTCGTGCGCCGCCCCCACCCTCGCGGACACGCCCTTTCGACGACGGCTCTTTTACCATCAAAGTCATCGTGCACGTAGTGGAGCCACCGCCTCTTCAATTTTTGGTTGTGTCGCGCTCTTAGGCACTGACTCCCCTCAGACTTTCATCCGCCGAAACATCTTGGAGCAGATGCTTTCGGGTGGCACGGCCACCATTAATTGCGAGCAGGACTCTGTCCCTCGTTCCTGGGGGGGGTTCGGCTAACCCGTTCCCCTACGAACTTCGATGATGGTCCGCTTGGGCGTCCAATTCTTCCGGTTTGGTCAGCGAACGAGCTCTCTCGTGGGCCTGCGTCGTTCCGCCCCCAGTTATGGAGCACGCGGTGCTACTGGGACGCGATAGCTAGATGAGTTTTCATACACGGTGTCTTACCGCTTTTTCCCTCCCCACCCGTCTGACCAGAGGCTCTGAACATGTTTTTGCTTCGAGGAGTTGCACCTGGTAAGACGCGTGCTACAATAGAGTAGGAGCACCCCTTTTTTTTAATGAGGTTCTTCAATTTTGGGAGCTTAAGACCTCTCCAAGAAAACTGATTTGGAGAAAAAAAAATCATGAAAAAACTGCTACGACCGCGTGAAAATTCCCATGGGGCCTAGGTGTACACAGCAAAAAAACATGCGACTGCAAAAAGCCCTTTTTTTCCGACCATTTAGGGTTCAGGAATCCCAGCATCCAGAAAACACTTCACACGAAACGCGCTACCTCTACCGTGGCACGCGCGTCTTTCACTTTTATCCGTGGCCTGTGTGGGACTAATTCTAGAGCTCTTATCCAGTACAAGCGAGCGACCCATGTGGAACCTGCATAGTAGAGAGACCTGTGCAGAGGGTGGTCTGTGTCCGCAACAGCCCCTAGCCTTGTTTGCGCATGGTGTCGTCAATCAGAGCTATTAATAGCTCCGAGCCCGTGGCCCCGTTGACCCCCAATCAATGGGCGCAGAGAGAGAGCCACTTCAGGCGACGTTTCGCCTACGCTCGATGACGTCTCACCGCCGGTGATCGTAAAACCGGCCCCGCGACTCGCGTCGGCGACGCAGTGCCCCCCAAAGGGCTGCACTGCGCGCCTCAACCATGCCCTCCGAGGGCTCGGACCCCTCGATTCTTACCCCTGCACGCGAGTATTCCACGGGAGAAACGCCGTGTTGTTTTGGCAACCCCCCTCCTTTGTTTCGCCATGGACAGCGTCGGCGTTGACGACGTTTCGTGTTCTTGCGCAGAGCAATGGTATGATGGCCGAAAAGGCGTGACTCCCACCAGGGCAATACCCTAACCCTATCAGGACCACGACAAGCCCCGGCAAATGGTGGGTTCCTAGTATCCGCCTTGATGAATGGCCCTGTCGGCTGGGGATTTGAAGGGGAAGGGGGGGGGGGCGGAGGCACGGTGTCTGCGACTTGGCTTCGACGAAGTGATTGACAAGAAACCCTTGCACCTTGCGTGCAGCAAGTGATGGATTGTGTTGCATGTTATATGATAAACATGTGGACTAAGGGAACAGCGCACCTAGGGTTTTTATTCGTGCCCGGTGAGCTACGGGGCCGATTCAGTTCCTGAATACGAGTACACAGCATTACTCTCATATAAATATATACGAACAAAACTACGCGTTACCAGCAACACCCAGACTTACGTGTGTGCTGCCTGCCGGCAACCTCTCATATATTATTGTCAGTGTTGTTAGTGTTGTTTGCTCATCCCTTCAAACAAAATATGATTGCTTCGTCACATTTCCTTCCTCCTTCTCCCTCCCTAGACATACATATATATGTATGTGGGCGTAACTTAGAGTCCAGGCGTAATTAAAAGCAGGCTATTATCCCCCCTCCCCACTACAGTACGTGCCTTTCATTTTTATCGCGATAATAATTCAACACCTTCGTCCCTCGTCCACTCGCGTCGAATTGCGCTTGACCCACGCCATAAATGCTAAAAGCTCTCGGCAGCTAGTTGGTGTCCCTAAAAAATCAAAAAAATCTACATCGAGATTTGAACCCCTTTGACTCCAACCTTTAGTATATTATAAATACATTTTATAAAAAATTGAAAAACGTCAGCGCTGCGAGTACACGC
Source organism: Undaria pinnatifida (assembly GCA_012845835.1). Taxonomy (NCBI): domain Eukaryota; class Phaeophyceae; order Laminariales; family Alariaceae; genus Undaria; species Undaria pinnatifida. The sequence goes on from JABAKD010000030.1 coordinate 794,886, forward strand.
GACCCGATTGAATGGTTGAAACTCAACTTTGCAAGCGGCGTGAGCCGCCTTCACCGCAATATTCTGGATTATTGTATGGGATAAGGTATTGAAATTGGGGAAAATATTTTGACCTATAAGAGCTTTGCAACGCGTGTGCTTCCAGTATTATAAGACGGAAAAAATTGAAAAAAAAAATGCCCACAAAACACTACTTTAGACCCCACCTCTCCCCTAACCCTAACCCTAACCCCAACTCTCACCTAACCCTAACCCTAACCCCAACTCTCACCTAATCCTAACCCTAACCCCAACCCTAACCCCAACCCTAACCCTAACCCCAACTCCAACCCTAACCCCAACCCTAACCATAACCCTAACCCTAACCCCAACTCCAACCCTAACCCCAACCCTAACCATAACCCTAACCCTAACCCCAACCCTAACCCTAACCCTAACCCTAACCGTAACCCTAACGCTAACCCCAACCCCAACTCTCACCTAACCCTAACCCTAACCCCAACTCTCACCTAACCCTAACCCTAGCCCCAACCCTAACCCTAACCCTAACCCTAACCCTAACCCTAACCCTAACCCTAACCCTAACCCCATCCCTAACCCTAACCCTAACCGACTGTGATTCTATGATAGCCACCCCCCAAAACCGGCGCTGTTCCTTGACGAAAGTTTCATGGCTGCTCGAAACGATGAAGGATGCTATTAGCAGCACGCCTCTATGTATTTTCTTGTGTTCAAAGGTCTATCTAACGACGACGTCGGGGTGCCAACAAGGGACACCGTATTTCAGGAGATATACGACCGCGGTAGCTGGTTTCAAAACCGGCGATTTCGTTGAAGAAAAGTTGGGGAGGCTACCGTAGAACGACTCAACCCTAACCCTAACCCTAACCCTAACCCTACCCATAGAACTTTGTCCGGAAAAAATCCGTCACTTTTCTCTTTTGCCGAAATTTAAATTTTGGTCGACCGCCTTAAAATCCATATATATATCACAATAAATATTCCCCGGTTTCCATACGACTATCCTAGGTAATAATCTAGACGTCTCGTGAAGGATAAATTGAGCTGCGTGGTACACATCTATCTTTATTTCATTTTTATGACATGGTGCTTTTGTGAATTAAAAAAACCTACGATATTATTGCTAATAAACAGTAGCTGGTTGAACAAATTTTACGGAAGGTCGTTCGCGCGTGTTATATATTATGTTTTCATGAGTATAGATAGGTCGGTGACTTCCCGCTGTGGATGTTGTCAGGCGGGTCAACAGTGGACGATTTTCCAAAATAACCATTACTACTGTGCACTGATACTATTAAACTCGCGTAGAGGGTAGGTATTATATTAGATATTAAGCATGACATTATTATATTGTTATATGACATGATCAGTAGAACCCGCATATCGTACTCGTGGAGGGCGTGTACTTGCCTGCTGGAAAGTCTTTTTTGGTTACAAATTTACTTTAAGTTAGTATGGGGAGAGATTTGGGGGGCTCTGAAGGGGTTAGCCAGCATCTCTGTGTGTGGTCAATGTATATTGATGCTGTGGCCAAGAACATAATCGCATCGTAACTTGTAAATTCACAATAGCCTTTGCCTACTGTAGCATCCTCTCCCCCCCCCTCGCCGAACCCTGAACCTGAAACCTCTCGTACTGAAACCGACGCGAGTGGGAGGCAATGGTGGGAGGAGAACACGACGACGACTTCAAATTTTGAAATTTGAATAAGAACGTTACATTTTCTTCACCCGTCCCCGCTTGACATGGCACGTGCTTTGTTCATGGAAACCCCTCGATCATCGAACCCTTGATGAAACGAGGGGGTGCATGCACTACCCCTTCGTTTCTCGGGAGAGCAACGAGAGGCAGAAGCTTCATTCGCTCGCCAGAGCGAAATAACCGAGAGAACTGCTCGGGAAGAGGGGACCGCGCGGGTGGTTCGGATTCGGTTGGGCAACGAACGAGCTCTGCAATCACGGTTGCTCGCGAGAGCAATATTTTTGCTGCAGTTAGTTCTGCGCGGATCGGGTTCGTTAGCATCGTGCGGTGCGGCTTGTCAAACCCAACGGAAATAGCAGCAGCATTTCTTGGTACGGCATCAACCTACGGGAAGCGATTACATGGAGCGGAGGCTCGCTCTTCGTGCGAGGCGGCCTTGCTCGCAGCAGCGGCGATGCTTGCGTGTGCTCTTGTCGCCGGCCTCGATTGCACCGGTGCTACTGCTGTCCGTGTTGTTCCTGTTTCCTGCTATCACTGCCGCATCTAAAGGTGGGTGACTTCGAAAAATCGTGTCACGCCACAGGTAAAACGAGGGATTGCTGTGGGTGTATTTTCGGCTGTTGCCGTGAGTCCTTTGCGCTTCGCTTGGTGTTGTCGCATGTAGCAGTTCCGTCTACTATCTTGTTGCTGGTGGTGCAAGCAACGTTTCGGTGACTGATGCTGTTTGCCATCCTGTCTGTCACACGCTTTCCCCTGCCTCCTGACTGATCGCATGAGGCGGCCACGCGTCAACAACCAAGAACATGAGAACTCAATACAGCAGCAGCAACAGTGGCTTGGTGTGCTGGCTTTTTCCTGATGTTCGCTCCCGCGTTCATTCCGTCCGGCAATGCATCGCCAAATCACCTGTATTTCCAAGGATGCGTAACTCCGTTTTGTAGTGTGTGACCACAGAGCTCGCCTCTCTGGGAGGAAGCATCGACAGAAAACACTGGTTGTGCTGAGTGTATACACTTAGATGGGTAGAAGTATCAGTCCAGGCCATTTCTTACATTAGCGTATCCGAAAACGAAAATGAGATGGATTTTCGGGTCGCAGAACCAGATGGGCAGCATCGACGAGTCCTATTTAATGAAATCCGAATTTACAATTTCCAGATTATTTTGGAATAATCAACAGCGGCGATCGCTCGACTACGTACTACGTACACACTCGCACGACTTCGCCGCACCAGAGCATCTCAGCGCACACGCAAATGAAGCTTTGTAGGTGGAGCGAGGGAAAACACGCCGTGTGCGCTTCACGCGAGGCGGGTCATCTTCCCCCTCGCTCCCGTCGATCTCGTGCATCAACAATGACATGTCGCGAAACGGCGGCTGTCCTCGTCTCGACCAATACGAGTAGCAGCAGTAGTAGCAGTAGTGTATGCCTTGCGTTTTGGCGAACACTTCAATCGCGACTGACTGCAACGAGAGTGGCAAGGCTCTCGTAGTCGTCACCATCACTATCCGATCCCATCGGCTCGTGGTGAGGCTCGAGGTGTGTGACAGCGGATAGCGGGACACAGCAGCAGCAGCAGCAGCAGCAGCACGAGTACGCCTATGATACGTGTTGCTTGCTCAGCAGGCGGATAGATGTGTCTGATGCGTCTGTCTTGCGTCTTCAACTACTACTGCAGTACCACTACTGTCATCTACTTGTTACCAAGCTTGTTGCCTCCCATGACATGTGTAAAACCGAATCCGGATGCCGTTTTCGGGTAGAGATTTCATCCGAAGATGGACCCCATTTGTCGGGTGGAGGCCGACCAAGAAATGATACCCAAAAATGAAAGCCTGAAAAATAATCAGTTTTGGGTCTACTGGTCTAAGGTATGCAAACCGGTTTTGCCATCCGAAAACGTTCATTTTCGGATCCAAAAACGGTGTTATAAGATATGGCCTAAAACCGGTGACAAGTCTTTTCAGGCCAATTATTACTGTCGGAGTTTTCGAAAAAGCGTGTTTTTTCTCTCAGCTTTTTTCGACTGCGCGATTCGACTGCAGATCCAGTCGAAAAAGTCAATTCGAAAACGTGTAACAGCAGTATTATACAACAACAGCGCCGACGCTGGCTTGGCTGCTGTCACTGCTGCTTCTTCTCGCCGCAAGTCAGCTTGGCGCTTTCCTAGCTCCGCCCGCCAGCAGCGTGTATCATACGATGGCAGCAGCGCGCGGTGACGATGTCAGTTAGCCAACAACGGCTACGCCTGCTGTGGCTTGGGCTGTTCTCGGCTGAGAGTAACGCCGCGAATGTAGCTTTGGCGGCTTTCGGCTTAGTCCAACACCACCAACCCGCTTGGACGAGCGTTGCGTCGCGCAGGAAGCACGCGTTGCTCGCGGAGAACGCACGAAGCACAGAATTTCCAACCGAAAGCACGATTAAAAGATCAGCCACACGAAGAAAAGCGGACCAGCTATAAGGTTAAGAAGCGATGATGATTATGATGTCAGGACCACATTGCAAGGAGTTTACTACAGTACACACGCACATCATGAGCTACCGTATGTAGTTCGTTCGCACCACTGCTCACCCCTCCTTAGTGCCAGGCAGGTACGTAGACGGTTGATGTGGCCACACAACTCAATCGAGTTGGTGGCGTTTCTCAGAGTTACGAGTAGTCTAGCCTCATGGAGTTTTTTTTGGAGATAAACGACGCCCTTCGCTTGCCCCTCCATGCCATGCGTAAACAGCGATACTGGTATGTATATACAAGGCGCTTCGCTCCGCGGGCGGCATCCGCCCGAACGCTATTAATAGTTAAGGATAAAACAAAAACGTGAAACGGAGAGAGGTCCATGATTTGGTGCAATTTAGGACTTGCAAATGCCTAGAGCGCCACGCTCTAGGAAATACCCTGGACGTCGCACTAAAGCGCGAATCGCATCATCCGTACGAAAGAGAACGGACGCGGAGAAAAGAGTAGTAGTGTTGTATCTTGATGAGTTCGAAATAGAGGCAAGTCCTTCGCGCATCACCAGCTATTCATGCATAGCTGCTCCTGTTTGCGGTTGTCTACCTTTACCTGGTACGTTTTTTGGCCGGGCAGATTCCGATGTATTCGTTCGCTTTGAAAATACAACGAGCCGTAGAAAATGGTCGGTGACATGATGGGTCTCGGCAACTCTAACTCAGCTTTTGCTTTAATTGTTGCACTATGATCGGCACGTACTGCGTAATTTGCTGCGTGGTGCTGGGCTGTGCTGTCCTTAGAGTAGATGGTCGGTGACAAAACGTGCTAACTCAAGAGCTGGGTGTGCTTGTTGTGGGATTTGAGCGGAGGCAGATAGATGTGTAAATAGACGTGCACTGCTGTACGTACAAACCTAAAGCTACCTCGTACTGGTGCGTCTAAAAACGAGACTCATCATTTTTTTTGGGGAAAAGCTATTAGTAGCTGTAAATGTTGGGTGACACAAACACCATGATGTAATATGTCGCCAACTCTGACCACTGGTATTTAAACTGCTTGCGTTGTCGCGCAGCGGCGTCGTAATACGTGTGATTTGATGCGTTGAGGGCTGGTTGTGCTGTGCGTTGCTGCTCTGTCCCTGTGACATATGCTTGGCGGCAATATGCTACTATTGTTCTGGCCCAGAGAGCTGCGGATGTGTGTGTTTTTTTTGTGATGTGAGCTGAAGCAACAAGTGCAAAATGAATGTGAACTCTGTAGTCTACGAGCAGCGTGTCGTATGATATGATCCGCACAAAATATAGTTGCACCTGCGCGTTCGAACCAACTTTTTTTACTTGATTTTTTCCATCGGCACTTTTATGTCGGATTCGTCTTGTGACGGATATCTTGCCACTTTTGACTCTTTACCTGTTTTGACTCTTTACCTGTTTTGAAGATCCCTTTTTACTTTTTTTCGACTTTTTGTAAGATAGATTTCCTGATTCAAGTGTGGAAAAAAATCTTGAAATTGGTGTGAGGGCATTTTTCTTGAAGTTTTTGTGGATGTATTGTCCTAAGTTCAATGTGTGGGTGGTCCCCAAAAACACGAAGAAATCGAAGAAAGCAAGGAACGCGAAGAACGCCCCGGAGGTTCTCCTAGAAGATGGTTTAAGCAGGCGTTTTCCGGGCGGGAGCGCTATGAGCGAAGCATGACCTTTTAATGATATTAGTCAAAGACGAAATTCTTTCCGAGACAACTGTAGATATGTTCACGTATGATACCAGGAATACATTCGATAGCCACATATAGCCTAACGTCACAGCAGGTCCACGGTCGCACAGCCGCTCTTATCGCAAGGGCCGAATGAATACTACGTGCTCGTACTCGCAATCGGTTATTTTTTGTCGCCTGTACTCGGTGTGTGGTGCGGCTGGCGGAAATACTGGTTTAGTGACATTCTCTCTGTTTCCTGTTTCCTCCCTCCTTGTCGGCTGCAACCGGTGCTGCTGCTGTTTGCGTTGATGACGTGTGATAATGTGAAAACGCGTGAAATGCTCGCAGGGCAGCCGTATAGCGCGGATGGCATCGGCGGGTCGTTGCCGCGCAAGCACACGCAAGGTGGGAGGACACGGGGTTGTCGGGCCTTACCCTTGCCCTGCCTCGCTCGCTGCTGCTGCTGCTGCTGCGTCACCGGCTTGAGTCTGGTGACTGATACAGACTGTCTAGCTGTCGCCGTAACAGGAACTTGCGCAGCGGGGTACTTGTAATTGTCGTCGAGTTGTAGACGTTGGTTGGAGAATTTGGTCAATCGTAGATCTCGTAGAGCTCGGTCGCCGGTGGTAGATTCGCGGCCGTAGAACCCGACTTCTGCCAGCTCGCTCGAGATCCCTGTGCTTGTCAGCCGGTCGGCGTGCATTAGAAACTCTTGTGTTCGGTCGTACTGTAGTAATGGACCGCTTTGGAATTTTAAGAAGTCTGTTGAGTCAGGATATCTTGTCAAGATCAACACACACACCTGAGGGTCGTGTGGGTGCTGCTGTATGGTTTTAGAATGAGCATAATCCTTGCGCATACGTTCCCTGACTCGCACGGCTGGTGAGTGCACGGCAAGGTCCCATGGCGTGGTTTAGTCCACGTATATACCAAAGACACCCCCTGCAGCAACTCTATCTCGTTATGATATGTTACCAAACGTACGAAAGAAACGCCGCACGCACCCCAGCGCTGCCACGAGAGGCCCCGTCACGCACGCCCACCAGCCCCCCTTCCGATTCGTGTGGAAACCCGCCCCAATGTTCACACCGTCCTGCTGCTGGCTACGAAATACGCGGACATGGGAGGACACTCTTCCCCCGCATCCCACCCCCGCGTCAAACCTCCTTCCACTCTTTGTAAAAAACAGGCCCAACCTTTCATTTGCTGTTGACTACGAAATTGCATCAATCCTCCTTCCGCTCTGAAGAAAAATGCCTCAACGTTCTCACTTTTGTGCTTGCTGCTGGCTACCAATTATACGCGCCCCGCCCCGACTTGCAGATGGCGGGCAAGACCGGTTGACACCCCGCTCTAGCGCGAAGCATGACGGCACGACTCATCTGTCCGGCCCGCCAGGTGGTGCCCTCAGCAAGGACGATGCGGCGGAGGCGGCGGATCAGCGGGCGGACCAGCGACGGCTGTGGCAGCGGCAGCGGCAGCTACAGCAGCAGCAGCAGCAGCAGCGCTTGGGAGAGGCTAGCTACGGGAGTAGGGAAAGCGACGAAGAGGGGGACGGTTACGGTGTGCTTGGGTTCGAAGATGACTTTGATGAATCTGTGGAGGGGTCAGATGAGGGATCAGACGAGGGATCTGATGAGGATTGGTCGGAGGAGGTGGGCAGCGAGGTGTGGAGTGACGATGGTAAGGAAGGGGTGGGGGCGGGGAGGTTCGGGGGGCACACGGCGGGGCACGGTTCGGCGGGAGGCTGGGGAAGGAGGCCGGTGGCCGGGAGGAGAGCAGGCGTGATGGGAATGCCGAAGGTGTGGTGGGATGGGGTGTGGGGGCCGCCGTGGCATGCTTTTGGTTAGGCTTGCGTCGGTATTAGTTCTATTTACTATGTTTGATACTTTTGGGTAAAAAAGGAGCACATTACTGATTTCTTTCTCCCCACTTAAGCTCGTAATGCTAAATAAAAAAAAAACCTTCCGCTACATTTTTCGAACAAAAAAACGCCCCCAAATGGGTTTATGCCGAGTGAACGCTTCTTTGTATAGGTAAGGGGGGTCTTTTGTATGTGGTACATTCCTCTGGCGATGTTGAATATCGACCTTCCCCGCAGTCTGTGTGCTTCAGCCTGATGCCAAGATAAACACCGGTATTTGTCGACCCCCCACCTGCCTGTCTGGTGAAAACGCTACGTGCTCTGTGACGGCATGGTAGGGATGCGAGAGTCAATCATTGTCTGGACTGCGGCCATGCATGGTAGGATGTTTACCACCCCCCCTCCCCCCCCCCCCCCCCCGCGCGCTCCCGTTGTATATGTGCGAGTTTCAGCCGGAAACCAAGATTAGCATGTCGAGCGTGCGGGAGCGTATGAACTCGGCAAGACAGAGCGCCAGCCGCGCGTACCGGGAGGCGAAGAGCCTGATGTCGTCGGAGATGGAAGGGGTAGTGCTGAAGGCGACGCGGCCAGACGACCTGCCTGTGAAGACGAAGCACTTGGAGACGCTCATGCGCCCTACTACCGAGATGCCCAAGGAGTTCAACGTATATTTGCCGGTGGTGAGTGGGTGGGTGGGTGGGTGGGTTAGGTGGGTGGTTGGGTGGGTGGGTTAGGTGGGTGGTTGGGTGGGTGGGTGCATGGGTGGGTTGGGTGGAGGAGTGTTTCATCTCGGCGCGGGAGGCGCGGAGATCGATTGAGACGTATCCGACGTTATGGTTGGGGGAGTCAGAAATCCAATGTATGATTTTGACCACGACCTTTGTATTTGTGGAGAATGAGGTCGTTGTGAGACTATCCGTCGTCGTCAAAGTAATCATCGGCACAAGCGTCATTTTTTTTGCTTGGTGCGCGGTCGTTGCGCACGAGCAGCCCCAAAAGTATGATATCAGCCGGGGCTCGTCAGTAGTATTTAGTGTGCGGCGGGACTGTACACGAGTTCGGAATTTTGGCTGTTTGATACCGACCGGCGCGTTTATTTTCCGGATTTTGTTGTGGACCGATGCCACATTTTGACGGTGGGCAGGTGCGGAAGCTGTGGGCTAAGATGGCGGATAAGGAATGGAGAGTTGCGTTGAAGGCCCTTTACATCGTGCACCGGTTCGCGGCTAGCGGAAGCAGCGAGCACGCCATTAACCTGAAGGAGTCGGTGGCGGTGCTGAGGACGCACCACGACTCGCGGAGAAAGGTGCGTGTGGTGGGGGCGTGCTCGAAGGGGAGGTAGGAGATAGGGGGCGGTGGAAATATTCACGAATAGGGAAAGAGGAATTTGCAGATGCCCAACGTCAGGCTCTCGGTCGAACGACTAGTCGGTAATCGGTTAGAGTTGGCCAGTCTGTACGACCCGTGTTTCTCCGCCAATCGGTCGGTGTGTTGGCTGGTGTTGTGGGTTATTTAATAACAGCACCTGTAGTCGGTAGTTTAATCGGTCCGTCCGTCCGTCGGTAGTTTAATCGGTACGTCCATCCGTCGGTAGTTTAATCGGTACGTCCGTCCGTCGGTAGTTTAATCGGTACGTCCATCCGTCGGTAGTTTAATCGGTACGTCCGTCCGTCGGTAGTTTAATCGGTACGTCCATCCGTCGGTAGTTTAATCGGTACGTCCATTCGTCGGTAGTTTAATCGGTACGTCCATTCGTCGGCATTTCAGCCGCTCAAGTCAGTCATCCAGTCGGTTACTCGGTTGCAGGAATTGGATCGATCGGTTGATAGGGTGTTGTTTCCACCTGTCCGTTTGGGCTCCCCGCCTACGCGCACTGACTGTGCAGGTGAATTACTTCGACATGGAAACGATATGTGAGGTGAAGGCGCCGTCGTGGTCATCGGAGGACGTCACCCCCTTCAAGAACTTCCTGGGAGCATACGCCCGCTTTGTCCTCTTGAGGACCACGCAGTTTGGCCCAGGCTTCGGGGAACTCTTAGTGAGAAAAAACACGACGACTTGTATTTGTTTGTGTATTTTTATCATTTTGTGACACTTCAGTCGCGAGGTCGATATGTTCCGTTATCTACTTGACGGTACTTCGCACTCGTTTTTGACTTGCACGTATTATTGCAGTCGCGCGTGATGTGCAGAATACTGTACCGGCATGTGGCAGCTATGTGTTTCCCCCTCCATGGGTCGACGAAATGCTGTGTTGGACCTGGTGTTGGGGAAACAGATGGGTTGTGGGACGTTTCACGGACTTCCGGGAACACCGTCCGTCCGCCCCTTGGGCACGCGCATACTCTATATATTGGTAGAGCAGGGCAGGGTAGGGCAGGTTAGGGCAGGGCAGGGCAGGGCAGGGCAGGGTAGGTCAGGGTAGGGTAGGGTAGGGTAGGGTAGTGTAGGGTAGGGTAGGGAGGGGTAGGGCAGGGTAGGGTAGGGCAGGGTAGGGCAGGGTAGGGTAAGGTACGTGTATGTTCCCGTATCGTCGGGATGTTTCCTGTCCCCGTCCTCGTCCCCGTCCCCCATCCCCCCCTCCTGCCTTCCTTGAATATCTCGTCGGGTTGTCCCCCCTCCCCTCCCCTCCTACCCTTGTAGGAATCCTTTAAGATTTTCGTGGGAGATGGAGAAGTGCTGACGGCTGTGTCGGAACTGCTTGCGGCTGGCACTCGGTGCTGCGTGATAAGCGAGGAGCAGGAGAGCCCGATTACAGTGGCGGCCGTGATGCTCGTGGCGCAGGACATCAGGGACGTCATCGAGGCCTCGGCTGCGCAGCTGGTGGGTGGGGTCATGTGTGCGCTGCATACCAAGCAGGAGTTGGTCTGGGCGAAGAGTACTAGTGCTTGGTGTGTACTCGTCCTTGCACTGTTATTTTTGACGTTGCATGGGTGGCATGGGTTACCATGGTTGCGCCGACTGCAGCGATAAAGACGAGGCGGGGTATTCCTTGTCATGAGTCTCGTCGTGCCGTATGCCCCCTGCACCCCACGGCGGTGTCGCGCTTTCTTTTGGGCACAATGCAACCCCCCCGCTATCCCACAGCAGTGCTTCGCTGCCTTTTGTACTGAACGTAGCCGCCCCCTCCTCCATCGCTCTCAAGCCAAACCGTCAACCTGCCCATGCTTCTGCTGACCTTGCAGGACTACCTCGCGAGGGAATGGCAAGCCCGCTCTTCCTATCCCTTGGAAGTGGAACGCTGGTACGCCTTCCTGTACGAGGTCCAGGAGCCTGTGGAGGCGCTGATGAGGCGCACGGACGATCTGGCGGTGCGACACAAGCTGTCTCCTCTGCGGTCCCTGGTGGCGCTACCTCTTGCGCTGAAGCTGAGGGATGAGGAAGTCGCGGCGGAATTGCAGGCGAGAGAGATGGTCGGGTTTTATTCGAGTAGGCGTTGTTGTTTTTTTTCGTTGTCGTAGTCGTTGTCGTTGGTGGTGGTGGTGGTGGTAGTCGCAGTGGTGGTGGTGGCTGCGGCGGTTTTGTTTTTTTGCGTTTTTTTGTTTCTTGCTTTTTTGGTCGTCGTGCTTGATGGTGGCGCTGCCTGTTGCGCTGAAGCTGTGAGGTCACGGCGACAGGCGAGAGAGATGGAAAGCTTCGTGATAGACGTTTGCTGTTTTTGTTGCTGCTGGTGGTGGTGGGGGTGGTGTTACTGTTGTTGGGGAGGTGGTGTTTTTGTTGTTGTTTTTGTTGTTGGTGTTTGTGTTCTTTGCTTTTTTTTGTCATCTTGTTGTTCTATATTAAGACCTGGTATTAGTTTTAAAACCGCCGTGCGTTGGGGGTGTGTAGGTGTGTGTTTGCGTCGGCTTTTGGTCTGCTTTTTCATGTCTTTACCTTGTTTGTGCTGTTTTCCTTAGCCATTTAGTGTTCGAATTGAGTTTATGTTTGATGCATCTGACGCACGGTGGCTGAGAGGCAGCCGAGATGGTTCCGTGATGTTTTTTTTTTTAATCATCACCAGTGCTTTCCAGCTGAACTCGTGTAAGACGTTTACTACCCTCAGCGACCTTCTGGACGAGCCGTGGTCACAGGTGTCCACCCTTCTGCCCACTGGTACTCGCCTTCATTTTTGTCGCGCATAGGGTTTAGCACTTGCACTTTCCAGCTTTTTATGCTCGTCAATTTGCATGAAATTTCGAACACGATGGTGACCGCAACGGTGCACTGTTCGTCGTCTCCTCGTGTCTTGCAGGCTTCGTTGGAAGCAGAGCAGAAGCGGCTGGAGGAGAAGCAGGCCGAGCTTGAAGCGGAGCAGCAACAGCGCCAGGCTGCGCTGGAAGCGGAGAAGCAGCAGCTGAAAGCACAGCAGCAACGACAACGGGAGAAGGAGGCTGCGTTGGAAGCGCAGCAGCAGCGGCAGCAGCAGCAGCAGGTTGATTTCGAAGCAGAACAGCGGCAGCAGAAGCAGCAGCAGGCACAGCTTGAAGCGGAGAAGCAGCGGCAGCGGCAGCAGCAGCAGTGCGACGTAGAGGAGCCGCAGCCTTCACCAATCGGAGCAGCAAGCGCAGCGTCCAGGGCGAGGAAAGCGTCGAGGGGAAAAATCGGTAGGAAAACCGCGACAGCGACAGGCCGCGTCGAACGCCGAGGAGGAAAGGGGACCCACAAACCAGCTACGTCATCGACGCCAGTGGGACAAAAAGGGGACGGGGTTTCCACTAAGGAGGCGGGAGCCGTGGCCGAGCGACCCAGTAAGGTGGCCAAGGCTGTGCCGAAAGTCAAGGGTAGTTCTTCCTCTTCTCCTTCTCAACCGAAGAAGAAGGGATCGAGCGCAGCCACCACCGCCGCCGCCGTCCGAGCCCGACGAGCGATGGCCCAGGGCGGGGAGGAGGAGGGGGAGGGGGGCATGGGGGGGCGATCGGGAAGCGGAGGGCGTAGTGCTGCTGCTACTGCATCCAGCAAAAGCGTCGTTACGTCACGCGACGGGGGGGGAAAGGGCCAGAGCCGCCCAAAAAAAATCGGGGGCGAGGGGCTTGACAGCAAGGAGGGGATGCGAACAGCGGCGTTGGACGAGGGGCGGGGGGCAGGGAGAGGGGGGACGGGGAAGGTGGAGGGCGCGCGAGAAGTGGGGTCGGTAAAACATGCTAAAGGGCGCGGGGGGGAAGGTTCGGGGAGGAGTTCGGGGGGGCGTCGGCGGCCGTTGTCGGGCACGGTGTCGAAGAAAAAACCGAAGTCGTCGTCGCCCGGTTCTAGCTGATTGTTTGGTTGGTTCGTTTGGTTGATTTTGTGTGGTTGATTGGTTGATTGGTTTGCTGGTTGATCGGCTGGTTGGTTGGTTGGCTGGCTGGCCGATTGATTAGTTTATTGGTCGACCAATTGATTGAGTGATTGCTAATGGGCCGCGATAATAGGGTTTACGGGTTGGGCAGGCGGGACGATGTATGTTTGGTTGCACCCCGTTAGAGAAATGCGCCACTTTTGTTTGTCCGCGGCATTTCTTGCCCGGAAGGTTTTGTACCGGTGGCATGGCGAGGAGTTTCGAATTTTGCTCCGCGTGTCTGCGCGTGTTGCGTCTGCACTTCAGCGGTAGAATGAAAGCGTACGATAAATCGGACGACTAGAGATGGAAGAGTGTCTCTTGACCGAGAGGGTTGTCGTTTATTTTAACGCTTCTCAGCGTGGTAGCGTGTTGTGCACCGCGGTAGTTTTTGATCCGCGGAGACGGACAAGAAGTATAATCCACTTGGCCGAATTATGAAGTACACACACTTTTTTTTTTGCCCTGTCTTCCGCTGGTCGGTGTATTCCACTCGGCGTGAAGCTTTCCGGGCTAAGCACTTTCATGTTGCGAAGCTTGTCGATCTTTCCTAACGGGAACGCGTATAGTCGTGAAGATCGCAAAGGACACCCCCTGCACAATCTCGATTTACATTTTCCACAAACAAATTCCATGGGCTTTGAAGGGCCATGGGGCTTTCGAAATATCGCGGGTCGAGTCGGGCCAGGTCGGTTCGGGTCGTATCACGAGGTGTTCGAAACATCACGGGCCTTGTTCGCATCGGGTCAAGAGGTTTTCAAATCTCGCGGGTCGGGTCGGGTCAGGCTAACGCGACCAATCCCGCGAGAGGTGACCCGACCCGTAAAACGTCCTGAACACTCCGATAGATGTGGGGGAGTACGCACAGACTGTCGTGTCGCAGCCACGATCTCGAAGCGTTAGCAACGTAGCCAGTTCAAGACAACCCGATTAGGGCGCACATTTGGTCCAGAGCATTTTCCCCCTCACAAGCTCGCCGTAACTCTTGAGGCTCCTGAACCGCAACAGGGGGACGTTTCAGCTGGTTCCCCGTTCCTTCACCGCCTACCCCGGAGACATGCTACGGCGGCAGCGGTGCGCCGTTTTGTTTTTGAAGCTCTTTGTGAGTTGAGCTCGATAATATGCCCTTTTGTGGCAAAAACTGTGGCGGATTTTTTTTTTTTTCGAGGAAACTTAAAAAGTGCAACCTAATGACCAAAGCCCACGGGCGCCTCGAGGTACAAAAAAATATTCTCATATTTTCCAAAACAACAAAAAAAAACAAGCATTTTTTTCGACGATTTTGGGCTAAGGAGCTTCATTTTTGGGAAAGTGCTACCTGCCTCCGCTGTTGCACGCTTGCCGGGTGCAATTCCCATTGTCGGGTGTTTATATATATTTGGCGCGCCCAAGAACCTCTTCAAAAAATACTGTTCAACCATGTATACTTCACGCGGGGGGCATAAACACTTCGTGCAGCTCATGCGCGGTCGAATTATCCCACACATAGCTTGCAAAAGTGAATTTCGACGTTTTTTTTTCTTCCGGTCTCAACACGGCTTTGAGGCGCCTTTTTTTTTTCTACAGAAAAAACGGTCCAGGTGACCACCCCACGCGTTTCCACGCCAATCTATGGTCTGACAAATTCCACCGGGACGGCGTTAAGCGGCGATGCGTGGCAGCTCCTCCTTTTGCTCCAGCGCTTGTGGTGGTGTCATGCTCTTCTCAGCGCAGTCAATGGCACACATGGGGCGAGGGAGCGGGGTAACACGGCGTGAAGAGAGCGACGATTAGGTAAATCGCCTGATATAATCTCTTATGTGTCGCGGGTGCTGATTGAAACCTCGGCCGTCGCAGCCATTTCCGCTGGTGTACGCATTTCGTTTGTTTCAATATCAAACGAAAAAACAAAACGACCGTATGGTGGCGTACTCGTTGGAGAGCTGCACAATTAATATGGCACGCGTTGCAAAGGGTAAAACTGATTTACTTTTTTTTTCGCATTAGGAGACCGCACACGCTACGATAGGTTAGGTAGCAATTTTTGGCTGAGACGCTTTCTGAATGGCTGAGCTCCTCAACCCCTTTGTAGAGCCCCAAAATCTCCTCCCTATACCAATTCTAAGCCCCCCCCCCCAAGAAAAAAAAACGGGTTTCCATCAGTAAACCTGGTGTCAACACAAAATCCTCAGGTGTTCGTTTTATTTTGGCAACATTTTCGTTGTATACCTAGACCATGGGATTGCGCATCGGGCATATTTAAATTTTGGTCTCAAAATTAGTTTTTGCCTCTAGAAGGGGTATAGACGCGTGCTACGATAGAAGTGCTACCACTTTTTTTCTGAGGTCCCTCATTTTTGAAGCCTAAGACATGTCCTTCTCAACCCCAAAAGCTGATTTGGAAAAAAAATCCGGCGGAGTCTTAGGTACACAACGAGAATCACGAAGGAAAAAAAAATGGCCTGTTATTTATTTTTTCCCGACCATTTTGGGTTAGGGAGAGCCACGTAATTTCATAAACCATTTTTGAGACGAAAAGTGCACACCTTAAGTGCTAATGAGCCCCGGAAAAAAATCGGTGGACCTCTTCCGTAGGGTGCGAACGAAAAAAAAAAAACACTTTTTAGACCAATTGGTTTTACCCCGCCGTCAAAACGGTATGTGCGAAACACATCTTATTCGTTTCGCCATGGCGCACCCTGGGACGCCAAGCTGTTGAGTTCGGGAGGGTTGGGGTAGAGGGGATACCATAACAGCAGGGCGTGCGCATTTGTTGCTTGCCTTAGTCAAATTGGCCATTGACCACGCGTCACTTTTTTCAAGACGGAGGGTACCCGTTTTTACTCCTAGTAGAGACACCTCGTGTCTGGGGGAGGGGGCGGTAAAATACTTAGTTCATTCTTTTTTTGAGTCGAAGGGGTGGCGAAATAATGAGTCAAGTGTCTTCCACATCCGCGGGGGTTCGATACTACAGGTAATGCGAGCATCTGTGTGTACTTGTCCACCCAAAAACGCCTCCGCCAGTCAGGCGCGATGAAAAAAAATGCGATGGGACACAAAACTCACCTCCAGAGCAAAACGTAGACCCCAGGCACAACCGTGAAGTACATATATGTTTTGATCTCGTGCGTCACGTAGGCCCCAAAACTTCTCCCCACAATGACGTTCCAGCCCCGCCCGTAGGATTTCTCGAACGCTTTGCGGATGCAAGACGCGATCGTTGTGAATACCTTTTCCCGCGCGACAGCAGTGCCCGGGTAGCGGTGGCCGATAGCGGTGGCCGATAGCGGCGGTCGATAGCGGTGGCCGATAGCGGCGGTTGACAGCGGTGGCCGATAGCGGTGGTTGATAGCGGTGGCCGATAACGGTGGTTGACAGCGGTGGCCGGTAGCAGTGCCCGGGTAGCGGTGGTCGATAGCGGTGGTCGATAGCGGTGGTCGATAGCGGTGGTTGACAGCGGTGGCCGACGGTGGCCGGTAGCAATGCCCGAGTAGCGGTGGTTGATAGCAATGCCCGGGTAACGGTGGTCAATAGCGATGGTCGACGGCGGTGGTCGGTAGCAATGCCCGATAGCGGTGGCCGATGAAGGTACCCGATAGAAAACCCAAAAACAGCGAGGGTGTTGAGGGTTTTGAGGTCGAAATTAGTCCAAAACCCTTTCATTGCTGGCAGTCGGCGATTCGGGCGTGTTCGGCATTGGTCGGGGCAAATATCGGTGGGCGCATGTTGCACGCGTCAAGAGTTCGACAGGAAATAGGATCTCACACTTTGCCGGTACGTATCCCGGCGGACCAACACCTCAACATACGGCGTCGTCATCGTCGTCGTCGTCGTCATGACATAGGATTTTTGCAGCTCTGACTTCGATTCTCACCATCTAGTTATGAGATATGGACAAAAAAAAACACACATGCTAAGGCAGGGGTGCAGCGTTTTTTTTTTTTTTTTTTCAATACTACTCCTCATTTGAAGAGGTTTATGCCCTATACTTCGAAGTATATAATACCCCTGACCCAGGCTATTACGGTACGGGGGTCTCTTTTTCGGGGCCGTTTTTTTTCGTATTGGCTCTGGGCCATTCACGCGAGTAGCCCCTCTGTTCCTCTGGGGGTGTTAGTTTTTCTTGGTGTTGTAACTTGACGAGAAATCAATCCGCAATGTGGAATCGTTGTCTTCGCAATGTGCCAAAACAAATCGCCTAGAGCATTCTGGTCCTCGTGAGGTACCGAACCACTCGCGCGAGTGGCTCAAGCTAGCGCGGTAGCGACAATGGGGGTACCCCCCCCGCTACCGAAGCCTTGGACCCCCTCTGAAAAAAAATAGGATTTTAAGTAACCTTGAAAGAGCAATGCCATGGACGTTCCCATTGCCTAGGTACACAGACAAAATTCATGTTAATACTTTAAGTGCAAAACGAAAAAAAAGGCCAATTTCCGACGATTTGGGGATAATAAGGAGCTCCCTCTTATTCAGGGCAAAAACAACAAAAAAAAATGGCCAAAAAGTGCTACACCCCCCGGCCAAGCACGCGTCCAAAGCCAAAAAAAGGAGATTTTTCCTGGTTGCCAGTAGCATATCGGAGGGAGTCCGCTGGATGGAGGCTAGCAGATCCTTCGCAGATCGGACAAAGCACGATCTTATAAATAGATAATCTATTTCCTATTTCTGTCGATGGGCCATGACATGTTGTGCGGGATCTGTGTACGTAGCAGGCAGTACATATCCAAGTCGGGAAGCATATCATAGATCGTTCAGATTATCCAACTCTTACTGTCGTCGGCAATACGATCCACCAGGTATCTATACGCTATGCAGATCGTATAGATGTCCAGATCGTCCGGATCATGGATCTATGACAAGGGTCCCTAAAGGACGAGAGACGCATTCTACGATACAGGTGCAGCACTTTTCGTGTGAAATGTTTTCTGAAATGACGGGGCTCTTAAACCAAAATCGTCGGCAATGCGACATTTTTGCTCCGGCATGGTTCTCGTCAAGTACCTAACGCTATGGGATTTTTCATCCGCGGCAAAGCAGGTTTATTTTGGTCCAAAATCAGTTTTTAGGTTAAGAAGGACATGCCTCAAGCTGTCTGAACCTCCCAAATTGAGGAACCTACTCGGAAATAAAAGCGGTGTACCTCTGTCGTAGCACGCGTCATTAGTACGGTAGAGGCATACGCCATTTTTGTTTTTTTTGGACGATCCCTCACTTTGAAGAGCTTCATTTTTTGTTCTTGTTTTGAGAAAATGAGGGTGCAACGCGAAGAATGTTCAATCGTCCCATGTCCTACTCGTAGGCACAAAACGAAAGATGTGAAAACAGAAAATGACATGCCAGCGATATTTGAGTCTAGGAGTCCCGAAATCCAGCCCCCCTCCTCCCCCGCGCCGGAAAAAGTGTGTATATATACTACCTCTACCGTGCCATGATTCGCTTCGGACACAGGTTGTTAATTGAGATCTGGTCTATACGGCGTGGTGTGCAATCCTTCGCACCTGACCCTTTGTTATCGTCAGCTGGAAGGCCTCCTGACTGGTCTCTAACGCAAACTGGCACATGTCGTCCGCCATATCTTCAGCAAATATGTGCTGATGCTTGTTCGACGACATGCTTTCAAAGTGCCGCGTTTAGCAGCGTCACTGCGTAAGGCGATGTCGCTGTGTTGTGAAGATGCTGGTTTTCTTTTGTTGGCTCCTGCCTGAAGAATGACGCGGCCTTTATCTCTATAACTCCTCCGTCGGAAAAAAATGAAGTTGTGATCTGCGCAGATGACGTTAAGGAAACACAGATTTATGCCCTCACGGTTAAGTCCTCTGCCGGTGTGGCAGCGGCACGGTTATCGAGCAGTAACGTGCAGGCGAGAGGTGGTACTTCGATGGCTAGCCCCACGCGTACGATACGACGGTGTTCCTCTTTTCCTTGATCAGGCTCTTCCGTCGGCAAGGACACAAGCCTTCCTTCATGCGTATAATCAATTTCATTTCTTACAGCAGCAGTGGAAAAATAACCAAAAAGGGAATTCTTAAACAAAAATGAGATCTGTGCAGGGGGCAGAACGGGAGCACATGGTGCAAAAACTATTCAACACTGAATCCAAGTACTTGTTCCCATAAAACGTCGGTGCACATGTAGCCTGCATCAGGTATATGGTCATAGCAACACGGTTATTGAGAAGCATCGTGCAGGCGAGGGACAAGCTGAGCAACTCCCGGCGCGCTCGGCGTGATTTGGAACGAGGATGGCATGGTACCACCGTAAGCACCTCCGTTCTAATCAAGTTTCCTCGCGATACGCCGTACACGCACGAGAACGGGGAGCACAAGGGAACGGATACCAATGTGGGTGTCGCAAATGATTGTGCTTTGGTATGTATGTTGAAAAATAACGTATCGTGCGTATGCGAAGAAGCACTCGAGACATCGTCCGGCTCGCTCACCGATCGTCGCGAGCAAAGCACAGCACCTCTCACGAGAGCTAAACAACACTTACCTCTATTCATGTGTCCTTACATACATATATAACAGAGTGTGGGCGTTAATAGAGGCAACGGATATCCATACCAGTGTGGGCGTAACGCGTACTATTAATACTAGGTACGCTTTTATGCTACGCATGTGTGTACGCGTGCTCTTCACAGTATTAGTCTATACATGACAGTCTAGTCTAAACCAGTCTATACATGACAGTCTAGACTATATTTTTTCTTGTTCTGCAACTCTTTCTACCCATCGACATGCAGCACACCCAGTGTCCGTGCCGATACACCCCCCTAGCAAGAAGACAAGCTCCGTGGTCACACACACTACGATGTACACGGAGATATGCCAGGTATATTCATTGCAAAAACAGCAAGAGAGGGGATATTCGGCCATGCAATGCCGAAAACGCAATGAATACAAAAGCGGAACACACACAACAAGCCAACCCACCAGACCTAGACTAAACGTACGAGGGTGCGAGGTAATTTTGACTCGAACAAGATATGTACTACCTGGTGCACAGCTTGGATCGTAGTTTTGCGGTATCATAAAAAAGGTACCACGTCTGCCGTCGACGCACATGATAAGCAACTTTTAACAAACGTGCAATGAAAACGTGTGACGACGAGCGCCGCCAAATCTTGAAATGTTCGCACGATCCCACAAGCATATCATGGATGCGGTCCCATAGAGCTGCGGTGTAAAAGGGCACAGCAGCCAGTATCGGTCGCTACACGGCTTCAGGTACGGTCCCAAAGAGCTGAGGTTTCAAAGGGCACAACAGCCACTAACGGTCGCTCCAAGGCTTCAGGTACGCAATGACCACACCGTGCGCGATCCTGACCACCAGGTATAGACTAAATAGTTATTCTCGACGGCGGCGGGTGGCCGCTCCGCTCTATATATAAGGCCCGGCCTTCGTCTGGCTTTCCAACATTTTTTCAAGAAAAAAGTTGGAAAAAAAAAACAGAAAAGATCCAACACACAAACGGTGTGATTGCTCACCGACCCTGCCCTTGCTCCAGACGTCACCTTTAACCTCCAGTGGCGCGGCTTATGTGGTATATGGCAGGCTACTGTGATGTTTTAGATAGTTCGCCGGGCTCGTGCCGAGAGGACAGGGAGCTAACTACGTGAATGGGGCTGTCGGCTGTTGGCTGTCAATGCGGCGGGATTGGTACCGTTTCGCGGCGAAACGTATTTTTTTCCCGTGTTTTACGACGAAGTTTTGTCGTACCGATACTTCGTGACGTGTGTGCGGTGTGTTCTCCGCTTACTCGTATGGTATACCTGTGGTATATTCTTTGTATCCTTCGAGTAATCGTATCATATGACCAGTCAGCCACTCTGTAATCTGCACTCTGCACGACTCATTATCATGTTGCGCGATACATCACATCCAAACGCGGAAAAGCCCGCACGATATTCGGAGTATATCATACCCGCCCCGGGACGTACGTAAGATCTGAAGAACCTCGCGCAATAACAACTGCTCTCACCGGGGCCTTCTTCAAGGCAGAGGATGCGGCACACCAGGGCATATGCCAGATCTATCCAAGGCGCCGGCCTTCCTGCACCAATCCTACCAGGTGCCGACACTTCGTGATTCGTGCTCCAAGTTCAGGGGCACTCGTACGTGCTCGTATGATTCCGTGTTTCCATTCTCCAAACAATGTCATTGCTTGGGCGTCTTTCTACCACAGATATTAATAGTTGCCACGGGTACTACTAAATCGAATGCTGTTTCATTCGTCATCCGACCATGTGCAGCGTTGGTGTTATCTGTCATGTGACCACGAAAAGTGAAAGCGCACAACTATGTACAGGTACAATCCAACAACCAACAGCTACCAATACTCTTGCTGTAGGATGTGCGTCCATGTCCCCTTGGCTCGACCCCCTCCAGCCACCAGGGCCAAGTCTGTGACACCCTGTAACTATTGCTCCTCCTGCCCAACTCCTGTACGAGTGACACTGTACTTGGTATCACCATTGTTTACGATAGCAGCATGAGCACATCATGTCTGCACTGCCGTAAAGCTAAGAAGCCAAGAATTTGAGGGTTTTGTTTGACCTGTTGTTGCTGGATCAGTGGTGACACCTTTCTGCAGACGATTGTGTTGCTACCCTGCCGGCGACGATAGCATGAAGCACCTTGCTCGCAAGGCGAGCCGGGGGCCTAATGCACTGACTGTATCCTGTACCCCCTTTCCCCCGCCACCTTAACCTTGTACGCGCCCTCGCTGCTTGTGACCGACTCATTCCTGACCTGCCGCTCGTGTCATACATGATTCGTAGCACGAGAACGTGCTAGAACTATGCGGGTTCACTAGCATCGCCAACGTCCAGCCACCAAACACGGCCGCAACGACAGCGACTCCTTCTGAAGGAAAAATAATCGAGCGATGGTTGGTCTGGGTGGACAAACGGCGAGGTCTGCTAGGCCGAACGGTGGTCACTTGCCCAACTCGGAACGACCCTCTTCCGGGCCGCAGACACACACAGCAGTTTTCGGCTCGACCGACGGCGGAGGAGGCGGTACCAAAATCGGACAGCACGCTTCGCAGAAAAGAGGTTCATCAGGCAACGAGAAGCTCTTCGCTGGTGACCGGTCAAGCCACTCTTCACGATAAAGCTGCCGCCACCGCCGCCGCCTCTGACCCGGTACGGTTGGGGGCAGGAGAACGTCGTCCGAAATGTGACGAGGGCATCGCCGACAAGGACTGCGGCAGGTCACAGGAAGAGAAAGCGGAGAGAGGCGTTGGAGGCGACCAGAGAAAACGGCTTCCGTACGTCGAAATAGAGGCAGATACCAGCAGCTTACGCTCGGCGGTAGAGCCAAGTGCGCACGAAGATATCGACGTCGGAAATCTTGCGACGTCATCAAATCATCCGCCACTGGACAGCAACGCCTGCTACGGAAAAGTGCAGGTACTTCTGGACGGCTTGAACAGGCCGTCTCGAGTCGCAGCGGTCCCTGGCAGAAAAAGCAAAGGCGTTTTCTTCATTGACGAAGCAGCGGTCGAGGAGGATAACAGTCAGACAATAAGCCCTGTATCGCCCCCGAAGAATGACTCCCAGCAAAGCGACTCGTGTTTACAACATCAGCCCACCCGACACGTAGGGCGAGTACGCTTTCTGCCGTGGGGAGCACGGGAGGCGATAACGCTCGTCGAGGGCCTATGCAACCCTATCGCGCTATGCGTCCACGCTGATTCGAGCGTGTTCGTTCTGGAAGAGTTGTGGAAAACAAAAAACCAAAAGCATCGCGACGGAGACCAAGAACATGAAATACAATCGCAAGAACGTTACAGGGTGCTGCGCTGCATGGGAGGAACCGATTTATCAGCTTGGCTGGATAATGAGACCAAGCGCAGCACGTCTTGCAGGGACCGTGAGGATAGGTTCCAATACAACGGAAAATTGAAATTTGCCGTGGACGCAGGAGAACACCATTATGATGCAACGGAAAACCACGGTACAACGGAAACCGAACAAGAATCTGCGAGCAACAGCTCGCCCTGTGGCCTCCCCAAAAGTGACCGATGCAACTACTCCCTGAGGCGGGGTGTGGTCGATTTCGTCGAAGTACTGGCACTGCCCGTGTCACCAGAAAGTTGCCGCCATCACGAGCAGCCCGTAGATTTATGTGTTCTTAATGATAGGACTATCGTCGTTGCCTTCTACAGATCCGCCCCTCTGCACGGGGGAGCCGCCGTCTCCGAAAACCAGGGAGCCATACGGGTGTTTCCAGTCACACGCCAAGAAGGGCACCATTCCGATGCTCTCTCCGGGGCGATCGAAAGCGACAGCATGTCGGGAAGAAGGTCGCCCGCTGCTACGGCTTCGAGGTCAGCGCTAGACACGGACACCGACAGCTCCTTAAATTATTTTTACAGCAGCGGCGAGAGCTGGCTGGTTGCCGAAGGTCTTCCAGTGGTCACTGGCATCGACGCGGGAGGTGGACGTGGCATCTATTTCTCGCTCTGCGGCGCGGGGCATGACGGCGTTGTTACGGCGATCGGATCCTTGTCGACAGCAGCGCGGGTTTCACCCGCGTCACCGAGATCTATAGCATTTAGCGCCGACAAAAACAACAGTGAAAATCAGGCGGGACATTGTACGGGAGATGTGTTGGCTTCGGGGGGGGTAGATGGACGTGGCGGCATGCGAACGGGGGGCAAGAGCAGTGGCTGTGGAGTAAACTTTGTGCGCGTTGTTTCAGGATTTGCGGCGGCATTGACGGTGGACGAAGACATGAACTTGTGAGTGGGGGTTTCTCTAGAGGACACGCCGTTCCACGTGCATCGGCGGCCTTTTTTTCGGTCAATTATTTTTTTCCCCGACGCGTGCTCCGATAGGGGCACGTCGAACGTTGTAGCCCCAATTCTTTGTGATCTGATGGGGTTACCCCAGCTCATGAGCGCAACATGGTTTTAGAATACTTTTTACTTTTTACAAGTGTTTGTGATAACATTCGGTCTATAAGGGTTTCGCTTTCGGAATGAGTCCAAGTAAGATTTTGGATGGATTTATCGAGAGGTCCTCTACTTATGAGTAACATGAATGCTACTACACGGTAGAGGTGCTCGCCACATTTTTTTTTCTCTCTCTGATGTGCGATTCACTGGAGGAACTCTATACAAAACCCTAAAAAAGTGCATTTCTCGAGAAACCGAAGGTGCAACCCGTTGACCAAACCCTTGACCTAGGCGTACAACAAAACAATTAGTCTGCTATTCCTGCTGTCCTTGTGGCTTCACACCCGGCAGTGCACAGCATGGGCTTCAACGTTGATCACCGACACGTGCCACGGTCGCGAGATGCACCATTTCCTTTTTTTTTCTTATGTGAGGCTCTTCACGTTCGAGGAGCTCTATACAAAACCCTCACCCCCAAAAACTGATTTCGAGCAACAAACCCGAAAGTTCAACTCCCCAGATGAACAAACCAGCAGTGGCATAGGCATACACAACGAGCGGTTTGAAACGAAATATTGGAATTCCACGACGACATTTTGGGTCAAGGAGTGCGGTCATGCAGAAACGACCTTTGGCAAAAAAAGTGGTATACCTCAATTCCCTCTGTCGTAGCACGCGCCAGTTCTGAGCCCTAGGAAAATTTGGCGAACGCCTATCGTGGGCATGCATGCGTGCCCACGTAACATCCGTTAGTTTCGATGATGCATGACTCCCCTATCATAGACGTATCCGACGACAGGCACCCGAGAACCCTCGCTGGCAGCCGCGTTTAGTTTTGTCTCGGAGATTCCCGATCCGCTTTGGCAGCTATCATTGTGTTCCGCCTACAATCACGGATGGATTTCCCCCCCCCCCCTCGATCTACTCGTGCTCGATCCTCAGGTATTATGTCACTGCCGAAAGCAAGCGTTCCTGCCACGCGCTGTGGTGTAGCGTGCCCGGCGTGTGCAACCGCAGGGTTAGCATTCTTCGCGAGATTTCTCCAACACTGCTCGTCACAGGCACACAAGTCTCGGGCGTACCCAAGGGGGGTGTAGTCGTCGCGCCGCGGTCTGATGCAGGCAGCGAGGGATCTGCCGAGAGCTACCCAAAGAAACAAACCGATGGTGGTCGACATGCTCAGCGAGGGAAAGCCAACTTAGATGCAGCGGTCGCGGCAAAGGTAGCAGCTGCGGACCAGGCGGTCGCTCTCAGCGCGGCGTTGACCGAGGAAGACCAAGCCGTAAGAGCCGGAAGCCGTGGGAAGAAACCGCTGTTTACATCTCATCATGCCGTGAATGTGCAAGCGAAGGAAGAAGGGTCGGGAACAGAAGGCGAGGGAGGAAGAGAAGAGCCGGCGAACATCGTCGTAGTGTCGCGTTGTCGCCCCTTGCTCTTGCGAGAGATTAAGCGCGGGGTGCGGGCGGCCGTTTTCTGCGACGGTGATGAGGTCGTCGTCAAAGACAAAGCGTTGCCGACGAGTCGGTGGAGGAGATTCGGATTCGACCGCGTCTTTGGTGAGATTGTGCAAGCTTCAATTGATCGAAAACCATTCCCCCCTTGCGACCATACGTTCCCGACGTTTGGTACAACCTGCTGCATCCACAGCCGTACCACGTGGGCGGGGGGTTCAGAGTCTTTACTTCTTCTGCCAACGCATGGTGCTTCGTCTAGGATGACTTTGGTTTGTTTTATTCATTTTCTGAGGTTTTCTTTCCCGTCGGGGTGATTTTTTGGTCCTACTGCACTTTAACTACCTGTGGTATTCTGGCGACGATGAGTTAATGCGAGAAAACAACATAGGAGCAAGAACGGCTCCGACTGACTCTTGAGGAGAGAGAGAGAACGATAAGCGTTAGCTTAAAACACCCGGACAGAACAATCTTCTTGAAAAAACACTCCCAGCTGTTAAGAATTGCGCACATATTGTTTCAAAACCGGCAGGTCCGAGCACCAGCCAAGCT
This sequence comes from Undaria pinnatifida, assembly GCA_012845835.1. Classification (NCBI taxonomy): domain Eukaryota; class Phaeophyceae; order Laminariales; family Alariaceae; genus Undaria; species Undaria pinnatifida. Next base: position 820,798 of record JABAKD010000030.1, read on the forward strand.
CGCGTCTACGCGGAAGGTATATCTCCGGTTGTTCGCAAAATGCTCGACGGTTACAACTGCTCCGTGCTCGCGTACGGGCAGACGGGCTCGGGAAAAACCTTCACCATGGAAGGCGGACTCAGCGGGTACCCTAGAAACCCTGCTCGCGGGGCTACAACGACAAAGGCCGTTGAAACAAGTGTCGCTCAAAACATTGTTGATGCCAATTTAGAGGCCGTAAGCACAGACGACATCGGCATTATCCCGCGCGCCGTGCACACTATATTTCGAGAGGGGGGAGGCGGGGGAACTCGGCGTTACTGGGTCTACGTTTCCCACATGGAGATTTACAACGAGAGGCTGTTTGATCTGTTAGCGCCGGAAGCTTCGGCTGCGACGGCGACTCCTCTTTCTCCCTTGCCTTCACCCAAACGGCGGTCCCCTCGCGCCGATGGTGCCGCTGGCACCGTTGATGGTGCAAAATTGCCTTGCCCGACTGAAAGCTCATTCCCACGAAAATCTCCCCGATCATCTCCTCCACGAAGACAATACTCTCCGCGACCGTTGTCTCCCAGACGACGAAATTGTCCCAGACCGCTGTCTTCCACACGACAAAAGTCTCCACGGGCAGACAGGGAACAAGGGGAGGGAGGCGGCAGTAAATCTGCACGGATTGAACATCCAAACTCCTCCTCCAGATCCCCCCGCCGCTCTGATCGCGGGGTTCGTTGTGCCATGGATGGTGGTATAAGCCCCCGCCTCTCCCCCTTAAAGGTGGAGGTGTGGTCCCCCAGACGTGGAGACGGTCGGGACAGGCCTTGGAATGTTGGTGGGGGCGTGGGAAGGGGGCTAGCGATCGAGGAGAACCGAGAGCTCGGCGTGATCGTGAAAGGGTTGACGCAGGTAGAGGTGAAGAGTCCGGAGGAGATATTCGCCATCATCGCCCGGAGCAAGAGCAATAGACGCACGGCCGAGGTGGGTTCTACCCCCTTTGTAACCGCATCTACGTTTTCGGGTCGAAACTTGCTCAACATTAGCAGCGTGGATTCGTTGTTTTACCCAGTTCTATGAGGGATTTTATCTGGTTTCGGACGCGTTTCTTGGTGAGACCCAAGTTAAGGTAGCAGGTGGACCCCTTTTAGGGTCTTTTTTCTGGCAATGGCTCGGGGTCACTCGCGCGAGTAACCCCTCTGCTCCTGCGCGGCCTCAAGTTTTCTAGATGTTTTTGTTGACGGTATCCATCCGCAACAAGGAATGGTAATCTACGCTGGGCTAAGCCAAATCGCCTTTGAAAAATGTTTTCCCGTGAAGGTACAGAGTCACTCTCGCGAACGATGAATGGAAATCCCGTAGTAACAAAAAGCGGTGTATGATACCACGATATTTACCGTATACCCTTGGTCGTTGTTCAGGTGAGAAAGCTTGCTTGCTCCAGCTTGTTGCTCCCTGACATGTATGTACCAGTGCTATTTGGACGTGGTTGATTCATAACGCGCACGCGAGTCTGGTGTGAAAAGTATCGGTCGTGACGGTGTGTTTGTCTTCATGTTTACTTCGTACGCGAGCCTTTATTTGCTTGTTTTTTTTGTTTGCTTGCTTTTGTTTCTTTATCCTCTTCCCGATGGGGAAAAACAACGCTTAAGCTCTTACCACACCCGCTGGCTTCACCATGCTGCGAAGATGGCGCGACGAATCCATATTTGATCTGTAGGCTACCTCTCTACCGTCGATTTTTTTGCGATGACGCCACCCTTGGAAGGGTGTTTGCATCGACGACGTATACGGCCACACCTTACGCAAATTAGCCCTTTACTAAAAGCAAGAACGCGATTTCCCATCTATCCCGACGGTACTTCGTTATCCGAGACTGTTTTAGATCATCGCGGTGCGCCGGGTGGAGCCCACCAGAGCAACTTTGTTTTACCCAACCCTCAAGTATCAACACCTGGAGGGAAAAGCAGACCCATGTTGTTCGTCAGATATGTACATAGCACGCTACATAAACTTTGTTCCACCCTTTCCTACACATGGACACCCAGGGAAAACAAGAGGCCAACACGATCCATTCGCGCTCTACTGCAGGTTGGTAATATAGTGTGTATAGTGTGTGCATCGAAGTCGATGATGTCCGTACAGAAGAAGCGGTCGAGAGTGCACTGACTCCCGTGTACGCGTAGCCAGGAAGGAACAACAGCCCTTCGAAAGACGACGCCAGAAAGGACGCTCACTCAAAGTTCTTGAGAGGACAACCGCCCCAAGCCACCGCGTACTTTTCGGTCGGGCGTGCAGCGATAACCCATTGATTGTCAAAGATGCATATCGCTTCCATTGCAGTGGGGACAATCGTAAACACCCCCCCCCCCCAAAACCAAATCCTCCTCCGGTGTTTCACACTGTCTTCGGTTACTTACAGTATATCGTACCCGTATTTAGTTGGTTTAGTCGGTAGTTTCGCACCACCTGTCATGCCGATTACACAGCAAACCCGACCAACTAACGACTTGTGTGGGACGTCACCTTTTCGGCTTGACGCTTCCTTCCCAGACAATGTGCAACGTCGAATCTAGCCGGAGCCACGGAATTTTCTGCGTGAGGGTGATTTCCGCCGAGCCTACCCCTTGGGGAGGAGAAATCACTCGGGACGGTCGCTTGAGCCTCGTCGATCTCTCCGGCTCTGAGAACATCAAACGGTCTGGGGCTGTCGGGGCGAGGGCCAAAGAGGCAGCCGCGATAGGGCAGGTACGGGGACCCTTGCCAGCACTGCGGTAGGTAGGCGTTCGCACATGTTTGGGCACAAGACATTTTTGGCTTGACGAGGCTTCTCAAATGAACAGCAACAACCTAACCGAACGGGCGTGTTGCGTTTGCCACGTGGTTGTTCGTTGGTGCATGAGATTGGCACAATATTAATAGTCGTCGGGCTGAACTTTGGTGCATGAGATTGGCACAATGTTAATGGTCGTCGGGCTGAACTTTCTTTGCTCTAACAAAACAGTTCGTTTTCGGTAGCTAGGGTATGAGATCTTCATGTGAGGAGGAGGCGTTGTTCTTCCCTGCAGTGCAATGCGTAGCATGTTTTCTACGTCAGAATACGACATCATTGGGGCTTTCTCCAACGTGGCAACCGAACGAAGGAGCGCTGTCCGAGTGAGAAAAGTTCGGCTCTTTTTTCGGCGCCAAGCGGTGAATTTTAGGCTTTCGACAGCACAGCTAGCTCGCTTACCGTGCCTCGTTCGGGCGCGTCCCGCCGGGGGTAGATTTTATACGATGTGTGACCTGGGCGTCGTAGCCTTTTGCTACCCGAGATATATATGTCGCTGTTTTTCTGACGACTGAACGGTCGTGTGGATCTACGAGTAATGGGTGCTTGCAGACAATGCCATATATATATAGGTATGTAACTGCATGTATTCTACGGGAATGATTCATGATTCATTATGCTCTCCGGTGATCATACTGATACAGCGGTTACGTGCAATCATGTCATCTGGACGTAACTGCAAACAATCTACGGAAAATGATTGACGATTCACATCACGTTCTCCGATGACCGGGAGTTCTTGGTGGAGTGGGTGCCCCCCGTTTAAGAGTGCCCTTTTGACAAGCAAGCCCAAACACGCGCTCGTATCTACAAAGCGCTCTTATCTACGGTGGGAGATATATAGCTGGTAGCCTTTAGTGTGGCGGCATATGCCGAGTTGGTCGCTCTTAACTCCCCAATGCTGTTAACTCGGGTGGTCTTAAGTGAGAGCACCCACTGCATGTATTCAGGATGGCTGGTGGTTCCAGCGTTTTATATCGCCGAGGGCGGTTTGGCGCCCATCTGAGTCAGTTATTACTGTGGTGTGTGGATTGGAAATTGTGGGTTGTGTGCGCGTACGAGGAGTCTTCGGAGGAGGTTAATAATGCTACACTTTTTATGCACGTGCTTCTGCCCCGTCTGACGGTCAGCTCTGGGCGCCTCCCGAGCCGCGTGAACCAAGCTGACCCATGTGGAGACCATCCCCTCAGTGGCGGCGTCGACAAAAGGAGGGGGGTTCAACATAGTGTATCACTCATCACAGATCGAACGTCGAAGAGTTCCTTCCAAGGACAGAATGCTGCGCTTACGGCCATGTTGGTGGCGACGCCATTGTTGCATGTAGAATTGTACGCACGTTTTGGAGAGCAATTGTTTAGGAATTTTGTGTGGAAATATGTTTTGTAGCGGTGAAAGAGCTCAAGCTCTGAAGGGGCGCGCCCCGAACAGCTTCGTGTCCGGGTCACGGTTGCCAACAACGCCTCTCGACATGCTTCTGAAGGCTGAGTTTTGGGCATGTTGATATCGAAGGTCACCCCAGGTTCCTCCCAAACATTTATTTCGGACTGGCCAAGCGTATTGGCCGATGGATCCCGCGTTGCCATCAGTACTGTTGTCTCCCGTTATGTCTGCGCTTACTTCGTCGTCAATCGTCTCCCGACACCGCCCCTCCTTTCGCTCTCCGTGTCCACTTCGTTGTCGTTACCGTCGACAAACGTAGAGTCTGTTGGCCCTTGGAAGGGTAATAAAGGCTCTCGTGAAAGGCGCTCCGCACATCCCGTACCGCGAGTCGAAGCTTACACGGGTGTTGGGGGACAGCCTGGGAGGAAACGCGTACACCGCGATCATTCTGAATATCACCCCGAATCACGGCATGCTCGACGAGACACTCAACACTTTGTTGTACGCTAAGGTACGTCGGGCTTGCTGACCTACTCTGTGGAAGGGGCGGGGGTATAGGGTGGGTGGGTCAGGTCGAAATATCCTTGACACGGCTAAGCTATACCTTCGCTAACCCTTCGCATGCAACTAACTACAACCTTGTTTGTCCGTTCTTTTCTTCGTATGTTTGGAGTCCAGATAATGCATAACACCTCAACCTCTCCCCCTCTCGCCCGCCCCTACCTCACTCGGCCCTCGCGCTTGCCAACCCTCTCTGTCCCGTCTCTTCGCTGACGGCACCATGACTATTTCAGACAGCCCAAAGCGTCCGAAATGCGCCAAAGCAACACATCACCAACAAGCCTCTCTCGGAAGTCGCCACGACCGGAGACGCCGCATCCGGCCCACAAACTCTCGACGACAACGCCGTCAAAGACACGAAGCGGGGGCGAGGGGCTACCCCCTCCCGTTCGTCCCCGGGTTCGACCCGGATGCACATTCGCCCATGGGAAAGCAAGGTTCCCATCCGCGGCTTCCCCCCCAATATTGTTCCTCCCCTGTCTCATTCGTTTGAGAAACCGCACGAGACGGACATGGGGGCGGGCGGTAGGTTTAGTGGTGACTCGTTGCGTTCACGCGAGGGCAAAGGGAATGCTCCATCCTGTGCCGTGGGAAAAAGGATCACAAGGAAGAGGCCACAGACCGCAGGAGCTCGTACGCGCTCGACGTTTGGGACGCAGGTTTTTCCCCACGAGCGAGAACGACATTCAGACAAACTGGGGTTCACAGCCGCAGGGAGGGAGGTATCGCCCATGACTGTAGGTGCGATTGAAACGCGGTATGAGCGAGGAATGGAGGCAGCTGTTCGCTTCGCTCATGGGATGCCTTGGAGCATGTCGGAACAGCAGCTGCTAGCAAGGTCGGGTCACGAGCCGCCAGTGTTGCAACATGCGGTCTCTGACTCACGGCACGCGTGGGGTACCTCGAAGGAGCAGTCGCCGTGGGGTGGGGGTAGCAGCCCGGCAGGCGGCACCAAAAAGGCGGCTTCCAGAGTATTCAACAGCGCCGCCGCCGTGTGGGTGCACAGTATGGTGTTGGAACCTTCAAACCACGCCAGGAACCCCCCCAAACCAGCCCACGCCGGGACCCCTCAAATGGGTACCACGGAATTGCAACCTCTCCCCTCGACGCAAAGAAAAAGCATTAATTCCTCAACAGAACCCATGAGGCTTACCGCAGTGGCCCAGCGAGTCATCGAAGAGATATTCGATCGATATGACGTAGAGGATCAAGGCTTTTTACCCTCCAGCGGAATATCCTCGATACAACAATTATGGTCCCGCCCTGACGCTGAGCCACCACCACCGCGGCGGCCAACATCGGCTTCACTCCCACGCCTTCGCCGAGAAACCGAACCTTCCAAGAATAGGCGCGGGTCGGCCGCCAGATTGGCGGGTAATGGTTGCGAAAGCTACAAGCGTGATATGAGAGCATTGACCCGGAAATCTTTCGTCGAGTTCTGCCGTCGTGCGGCGGCCCGCGACGCCATTTTTATCCGACATATGTTTACACGAAGCGGGTACGACAACCGGCTAGAGTTATCGCCTGGCATGCCGGAAGCTGTTGCTGCTTCAACGGCTGCATTGGCGCGAGCGCGGGTGTCGAGGGCTCGCTCTGCAGCTGTAGAAGAACGAAAGCTAAGGGGGGACGCCATCCGAAAAAAAAATGACCCCAAGGTCGTCAATGGCAGCACAGGCAGGGCAAACACCACGCAGAATAGCAGCCACGACCTACCTCAAGGGAGCGTCATCCGGGGGGGTGTCGCCAAGACTACCAGCGGCGGCGGCGGCGGCGGGGGTGCTGGGAGATGTCGAAGCAGTGCATGCAAAGGGCTGGGACAACAGCCCCGTCGTTCCGAGCCAATTCAATCGGAGCGAGGCGTATTACGTCAGCACGAGAACGACGACACTCAAGACTTGGCCAGCGGGGGAATAGTCGACGCCGCTGAGCTGTGGGATTGGACCGAGGATAGAAGAGACCACGGGGAGCGACATGAGCAAGGCGGCCTTCTTTCGAGAGGCGGGGGGGCGCACGTCTCCCGTGCGGGACCCGGGGCCACCGCAGGTGGTTTCGCAAGCCGTACTTACGCGGAATTACACCCGGATAGCATCACCGGGTTGGTCACAGGGGAAAAAATACCTTCATCCCCTGGGTGCGAGGAGGGTGTCCGCACCGCCCCAGCATCATCTCCGCAAGGTATTGAAGCTACCGAAGGTTGCATTGAAATCGCTTCGTGCAGCCCGGTTCCTCCCGTGACAGGAGCAGCTACACACGACCGCGACGCTACTTGCAACGGGGAAAAAGTGCCATCCGAAGACCACGGGAGGTCGACGGCGGGTGGCACAACGGGAAACACCACTCTAGCACGACAGGGAAGCGGAGAGTTGGACGCCGTCGCCGTGGTTGACGACAACACCCGCACAGGTCGTGTTGATAGTGAGGAGCCAATTGCGGCACGTAGAATTTCGCCGTGCTTGTGGTGTGGCGCCGTGTTTGACGTGAATGATGGGATGGCCGTGCACACGGTAGAATTTTGCGACGAGGACTCGGTAGTGGCATTGGATGCGCGATAAGGTCGCTCAACGAGAGAGGGATAAAAACCCTGAAGGGGCGTGCATTTTGGCGAGGGCGGTGAATATTCTATCAGTGGAAGCGTCCAGGCGTTCGGGGGCAGAAAATTAGATTAACACACATCTGGAGCGTATGTTCGTGTCGTATGGTCACTGTTACTCTAACGTCCCAATATTTAATGGGCAACATTGCAAAATCTAGCGCGCCAGATACCAGCACCGAAATGATAAGTCCCAACGATGGATTCGGTCGCTGCCACTGTAGAGCAGCGCCAATGATTGGCACTGGATATAGTTGTTCCCCAGCGTGCTGGTACCATAGATCACGCATCTGGCTGAGTTCTCAGAGGATGTCTTCACCCACCTCGCTCACTTTCATATATCTTCTCGCTCTCCTCGGCTCCACGTGGTATTTTCTTCCTTGTATTTCAACCATTTGTCCAGTGAGCACCACTTTCAACCAATCAACATGTTTGTTGTGAGCCGAATCTCATGCCACTAGTCGTTTGCCCCCGGCTCCCAGCTGCTTGCCTCCTGCCGACTGCCTAACGCAACCCAGCCGCAACACCGCACGTCTTACTTAGTATTCGCACATCTCCCGCCAATAGGTGATGATGAGCCTCGAGTTGTCTAACCAATCCCTGATAACAGTCTTCGCCCCCTGTGGACGTCCGCACCACACATCTTACGCGCACATCTGCCGCAAGCAGGTGATAAGCCTTAATTTATTCAAGTCTGCTCGGCTAACAGTGATTGTCTACTGTGGACGGCCACACCACACACCTTAGACTATACGATCATCTACCGCTGATAGGTTGCGAGCTTCGATTTTCCTCAACACTCTAGATCAACAAGTAGTGTTTTGCCTTCTGTGGACGGCCGCAGCACACGCCTAGCACGAACATATCCCGCTAAAATACGATGAACTTCGAATAGTTTAAGCATTCCTAACTAACAGTGTTTACCTCCTGTGGATGGTCGCACCACGCACCACGCGACGTTTACAGTGTGCGTGAGCACGTGAGCACGCAGCGAAACGACTACTCTAATGTTGCGTGTACGTCGTCTTCTCGCGATGTAACTAGAAAATATCCTAACCCTAACCCTAGCGCTTTGGCCGAGCAGCTCGACCTGCTCCATGTGGCTGATACTAAAATCACTCACTTCATTTCGTAATCTATTGCCCCTCGCTAATACGTAGATAGTCTTGCCTTCCAGCGCAAATGTTTTTCGCACAACATAATCAAGCTAGCCAGGCGGATCCCACCCAAAACCCAAGAGGAAGGCTTCAAACGGGGTAAACCGGCTTATTAAAGGGGCTATTCCTGATCCTCATAATCTTTTTCTCTCCTGCCGTTTACTTTTGAGGGGGAAACACCATGCCTCGGATCCGGCGACACACTTCTTCGATAGTCTCGCGCTTCTTGCAGATGGCGAACCGTATCAGGGGGCGGTCAGTGTCCACCCCCTTGTTTTCACCGCCTCCGTTGCTGTCCTTTGGGTCTGGCATGTAGAAAATAATACCGGGAACGCCGCCAACCTGCAACGCCGTGGGGTGGAATTTGATACAAGCAAGTCCTCATTAGACCAATGAATTAAACCCGTTTTCGGACTTACGGAGGGAACAAACGTGTACACGAAAGGGATGACTGCAGCGTCGGGAGTACCAAGCAATCGGGGCCGCCGAGGCAGGGAAGTTGCGCGAACCGTGCCCGCGATCTGCACGGCACTACTTGCACGGCAACGCCCGCACTATAGAGGACCACAGTTGTAATTTATTTGTTGCCCTATCTAGGTCCCGCACTATAGAGGACGACGACGTGCCGCCGGGAGAGCGCCATGGTGCAACAGCAGTACTACTACGCTCGGTAAACGTAGAGTCGGGGCCTCGACCAGTGAGAGAGGTGCACTTGAACCTTCAAGTACTGCTGTACCCACGGGTTTGAGAACACTCTGTTAGCAATTAGCGGGGAACAATATTTGCGGGTAAAGTTCGCACGGTAGCTGCAAGAAGGCGGCGAACGGCCTCGGGGAGACACTTGAACCAACGACAGCAAGCAGTGGGGTGGGATCACCACAACACCAAAGCGTAACGGCTCGCGACCAATACTGTGTCTACCAGGCGACCCGGGCAGCTAGTGTGTACGACGCCCCTAGTTCAGCATGTTATCGGCTGCACCCCACACACCACCCTCATCGCGCCCCGGTGACGGCTCCGGTTCCTGCCGGAACACCTAATCAGAGTTGAACCCCCCCGCTGCAGTCGCTCGCTCGACTGTTGGATTGGTTGCAAGAAGTCATCGATAAAACTAGGAAAAGTTTAGTTTTTTTCTTCCACAGCTACAAACTTCAATGAACTGTGATTCTAATTGGTTAGGTCCCCCAAACACTTAGTGTCTGGGCGCAGTTCCGAGGAGGGTAACCGCCTCGAGTTGTAACCGGAAACCACCGCTCGCCCACCTTGGCGTGTTTTAGCATGAGTTTGGCACACTCCAGCCCCTTCAAGCCCAGCGGCGTCGAGTCCGCCACCAGGAAATGCCCCCCCTGTGTTCAAACGCGGGTGCCAAGACGCCGAGGTCAACACTCCAGGAGACATAAAATCACGCATCATACGGCATGTTTCTTGTCCAGCTGGGATACGGTTTTTAGCCCCCCAGTTCGGCCCCTTTTTCTGCGCAAGGTGAAAGGCTGGAGTTTTCGACCAGGGCCGGCTGGTGCTTAGCAAAGACGTCCTTGTTTCTCCCCCCCCCCCCCCCCCCCCCCACAGAATCGCGCCACTGAAGTAACCAGACAACATAAAAAAAAGGTGTAACACCTTGCCTGTTTGTCTCTTGAGCTAACGAAAGGTTTCACAAGCTTGTGATAAGCAAAAGACAAAAGAAAAACAGAGTGAATCGCCAATTCGAAACCCAACAGGAAGCCGAGTGGCGAAGAATACGCCTTTTTACAGGAACACCGGGGGATAAAACCACCTGCTCGAGGACGATACAGCCCTACGGGCCAACCGATGGGAATGCTCAACAGGTTTTGCTCACTACCCCCACACTTGACCCAACCGAAATTCGGGAAACCTTTGATAATAGGTGTCCATGAAAAAACTCCATTCGTCAAAATGGTTTGGCAGGGGCTCACAGAACACGCGCGCAAACAGTCACGATCAAACTCGAAAACACGGCGTGGGGTATGGACGGGGGCGCACTTGTGGCGACATTCAGCTTGAGCCAGCCTGTACGCCTTCATCACGCTGCTCGCAGGGCGGCTGCTATTTCCGTTCGACATGACCTTTCCACGAGACCGACTGCCGAGGGGCGACGATTCTTGCCTGTGGCTGTTCGACAACGAAGCCTTTCTCCCTCAGAGCATCTCCCAGGAGCAAGGCATTCCCCTCCACCAGCTCCGGGACTCCCTAGCACAAGCAAGGGTATCCATAATAAAGTCATGCTCAGTAGCAGGAAGGAGGTCGTGGCCGCGACGGTCGGGGGGGACGGAGGCGGGCGATCGTCACTTGAGCTTGACCAAGCAATATATTTTCGAGCCTCGAGACGAGGAGGGAAGGGGTGTATTCACACCTCGAACAGATCACGATCTAGATCATATAATGTAGATCATCTGCGGTACATTCCAAAGCCGCCGTTCGTAGATGTTGCGCACGATCTGTATAAAACGTTGAACACTTATCTAATCCAAGGGAACATTAACTACATCATGCAGATCGTACGGCTCCAACCCGCCAACAGGACCTAGACGATGCAGATATCGACCATCAAGTGGGGATAGATCATCGGTCCTGTCCGACGTGTGAAATCCGTGAAGAATAATCTACAGAGTTATGCGCATCTCCGACCGCTTGGCGCGACCATCGTAAAAGCAAACTTGTACAACTTGTTACCAAAACTCTACAAATACCCACCTCGAAAGACCCATCCTCAGCTTCGAATGCCACCGATAGGCCGTGCTGGAGCGGAGCCGGCGCGCAGACGGTCATGTTGGTGTGGTAGACGGACATACCATTCAGCAACTCCGGCGTTGAGAGCGCCCAACCCACGCGCCAGCCTGGTCGCACCGCACATATCACGCCGTATATTTGTGCAAGGCGACCGTGTAACCGGGACCATCATTTCGTTAAATTAGTTCGAGAATATCGTCTTAACCCATTTATAGCTACACCCACGACCTCGGAAAATATGGTATTAATACTCGGAATTTGAGCCGGGTAGTTTTCACAGCCGTAAAAAAGGTATGTCTATTATCCCTCTTGAAACGGGGTCCACGCTTTTGTAGGTCATATTACTTGGAATTGGGAAGGAATAAAAACTGTCATTTTTCCAACAAGAAATAAGGAGCAAACGGCACACGGCCAAGAACGCGAGGCGCGTATGCGTATGCGTGCTCGTTCCCGTGTGCGTGCGTGGGGACCAGGTTTCCGCAGACAGCGCGGAAGAGTGTTGCGGAGGAAGCAGAGAGCGACAGGGCGATTGATCTTTCAAGAGCGACACTTGGGAGTAAAATGTTCGATAGAAAATCAAGCGGCACGAGCAACGCATGTATGCAGGCAGCGGGGTCCCCTGCGTAGCGATAACACGGAGACGCGTGCTACGATGATATAAGGTAGCACTTTTGACCAAAATATTTCCTGGATGACAGGCCTCCTTAACCCATCTTGAGCCCAAATCGTCATTTTATTTTGCTTTGAATACCTAGGCCACAGGTTAGCTCGTCGGGTGTTGCGCTTTCAGTTTGCTCAAAAGGAATAACCTCTTTGGGTTGGACATTCGTAGAGCCCAGCTCCTCATGCCAACAGCATAGCAGGGAAACAATGGCGCACCCTCTATCGTAGGAGGTGGTGTAGAGGCGAGAGTGCTACACCTCGCAAGCATTGCACGTTGCATCTCGCAGCATCACGAAACGGAATGTAGGGGCGATTCAGCATCGGCGTCCCGAAGTTCCATTCTAGAGGGATTCGATCGCCACCGCGAATGCTACCTCCTCACCGGTAAGCGAGTAGAGCTTGGAAGCGCTGCCTAGGGTCACCGTCCTCTCGAACATGCCTTCCTCGTCCGCTATCCTCAGGTGCTTTATCCCCCCGAACGTCACGTTCTCGTATACCTGGAAGGGAGCCGGGAAAGAGCGGTGGGCACGGTGGGTGGCATGCATCATCACGGGCTGACAACATCCGTCGCTTTTTCGCACTTGATAGCAGTTCATGCGCACGCCTGCCACGGTGGCGATATTGATTTACGAATCCCACGTTTTTTCCCAGCTTTTGGACAACAAGCCGTGATCAGGGGGTGCCGCCCGTTCTTCCCCCCGAACGTTTGTCTTTGTTTTTATACGAGTAGCGCAGAGGGTTCAGCGTTCCCACTGGTCGCCGACTTTCATCGAACTTTGTGGCACATGCGTCATCTCGGGCTGATTTGATGACATGCGCTCGTGCGAGAGGGGGGCGGACTTCGAACATCCTCGTGAAGGCGTTAAAACGTTTAAACCCCTTCTTGAGACTCATGATTAGAGGCAAAACAACCTTCTCGACTGCGTGTCGTGGGGTGCAAGTTTTCATAAAAAACTTACAAAAAGGGAAATCGACAAAATGGGGTGGACCCCAGTATCATTTTGAATGAAATGCGGTACCCTATTTTTCGTAGCGGGGCGGGCCAGCGTACGCCGGCTGAACGTCTCCAATTCGCGTTCTGGCGCCACCACCTCACGCGCACGGCGTGCGTGTGGACACTATGGCAAACGATTTGTTTTTTTTGCTTCGACATCCCATAGCAGGGTATATAAGGGCGCTCACAAATTCCTACCCGTGTACCACCCCATGTTCTTCATGAACTCGTAGCGGGGCGGGCCAGCGTACGCCGGATCCACCTTCACCCATCTTAATCCCGAATTTGTTTTTGACAAGAACGAAAGCACACGTACTACAAATAATCTCATCATGATGTCCTCGGTAAAAAACGAACAAATGCGAAAAACAAAACGACAAGGTTCTATTAAGAGAGTTGTTATAAGGCTTAGTTTGGGTAAGCTATTGGTTAACCAGTTGCAAGTGGTCAAACGGACTAATACACCACTAAAGTCCTTAACAAATGGCGTCGTCGACAGACCATGGGTTTTTGGGTCGTGGGTTCGATCCCCACCATCCACAATAATAAACTTTTCAGATTTTCCCCATGTCGAACTTGAAAAATACTCTTCCTGGTATCCCCAGGGAATGAAACGGCTTGGATATTGACAGAGGTCCGCCGTATATCCGGCCGACCTGCTATCCCGCCGTTTAAGGGGGGGAGAGTGTTATAAGGCTTAGTTTGGGTAAGCTATTGGTTAACCAGTTGCAAGTGGTCAAACGGACTAATACCCCACTAAAGTCCTTAACAGAGTCCCGAAATAAAAAAAAAAGAAGCGAATCTTCATCGTAGCAGGCGTCCTGTGCAAGCTCTTGTGTGATAATTCGACGGCACGTGTAACGGGCGGGGTGTGGATATTTTCATGGATTATATGTTGTTTTGTGTATGAATATTATAATACGTGGAAGTGTGGTGAGCTAAAGCTTTATTTTTCCCCATCCGCCGGAGGATAAAAAAAGGAAAAAAAAACTGCAGCAGGCTGTGTAAACCGCTATCGGGTGCCTGCAGATACACAGAATACTGCTGCTACGGATTTGCCTTGTTATTCCTCAAGCGTCCGGGAAGAACGCGCAGCAGCAGTACAGCTACTAGACGCGTGTGCTACGTTAGAGGTGTGTTGTACCTTGTGTTTCCTGGAATTCCGGACGTGAAGGAGCTCCACACCTCACCCCAAAAAGCCGATGAAAAACCGCCTGGCCCGGGTATACAAAACCAACCCTTTCACGCAAAAAAAGACATTCCGACGATTTTTGGTCAACAGGTTAAGGAGCCTCGACACATCAGAAAACATTCCCCACCCTGAACGTGCTGCTACCTCTATGGTAGCACGCGTCATTGCCATGCTACGCGGGTGTCGCACAGCTCCTCACAGTGCACTTCAGACACGTCCCCTGCTACCCTACTGGCCCGGGCTACCTCGTGTGGTCGATGCTGCACTCGTCCGTCGTTTTTCGACCTTCCTTCCTTTCTCAAATTCCTCCCACGCGTTTGTTAGCCTAGGCTCATTGCTGATCGAATAACTTCAATTGTGATCTTAGCAATCGGGAACGGGGGCGCTCATAGCAAAATTGTGGTGTTTCCTGTCTCCTAGCAAATGTGGTGCTCCATCTGGCTAACGTTCCATACTCCGTTGTCTGTCTGGAAGCCGATCAGGGTGTGTACCAGAAAGTCTTGATCGCAGGAACAAACAAGTTATCGAGCACGTGAGTACGTCGGAAACCAATTCGGGATGAGTTTTGGTTTTCATGGGAACAACAATATGGCGAATCAGCGAGAATTCACGTTCGTTCGTTGTGAATCCTCCCGTTCCATAGCAACGCCACGAAAAAGACGCACCTCGTCGCTGATGACGAAGAGGTCGTATTTCTTGGCCAGGAAGGCGAAGGCTTCCAATTCCTGAGAAGGAAATGCAATCCAAGGCACGCACATACAAAAACGACAATAACAGGTTAAGAATAATGGCTATCGTGGCTATCGTCCGAGCGAAATAGGACCTGCACCCCGCATCTGAATACCATATGTTTTTGATGCCGGAGCCCCGTTGAAAGATTTGCGATCGCCGGCGAGCAGGCGCTGCCACCGCCCGTTCGAAAACTCAGCACAAATCACGCACACATAACCAACGTCAAGAACGGGTTACGGACAGTCGATAAGACGGTGTCGTTCTCTGGTTTTCTCAACGTTCCTTTTGAATGCGCGGCCTTTTCCTCGCGATTTTTTTTTTACCGCGTATCCTAAAATCCACCGCTCCGGCTGGAGGTCGTCTTAACCACGCTACCACTGCATCCACGTGTTTGAAGCTAAATTACCTGACAATAGTGTGCGGTCAAAGTTCATTCAGTTATTCGAAGGTTGAATAAAATCTATGAAGAGCACGTGCACTAATTAGACGGGAGGAAGGGGGGGGGTGGGGGCGAGGTCGTCCGAGCAGGTCTTTGTATGTATACAGTCCCACGGGGGTACACTGACCACCTTAGGCGACACGACGAAGGCAATGAAGAAGTTGGACCAGCACACTCTACACTCTTAATTCCTCGTTTTCTTAGGGAGTGGCGCCTTCTTGCAATCGATCGAGGAGGATCAGAGACAGCTGCACCAGGCCCTTTACCGAGGCGCCCTGATGGATAGACCAGCCCGACCTCAAAAACCTATCCCTCATCTCATCTCCGAGACCCAACCCTTTCTTCGATGTCACAGCTCTCGTGTGGCATCTATTTGGACAACAAGGGTGTGGCGTCGGTCCGCTAATCGCCTTCTACCGCTCTTTCTTGCCTTCTTGGTGTAGCAGTGGCCGCACGGGTTGTGCGGACTGTTGAGGAGGAGCACACGCGTCTTCGGCGTAATAGCTTTCTCCACCTGTAACCAAGATGGACGAAATGCCAGGTCCGACGTGGACCAGGGCGAACAAGCCAACGTCAGCACGGCCGTTTTTGTGTTCCGGTGACGGTCGACGAGCATGCGACAACGGCATACAACGAACAGCCGACCGGAGGGGACCTAGTTAATTGACTTCTTACTTTGGAGGGAGTACGTTCTGGGTTTAGCAGTCGCTTTCCGTTGCCTCCCCCTCCACCAATGTCGACAAGTGAATGTGTCACTCACACCATAGTTTTCTACCGATGAAAAATAGGTCGGGTCGGAACGCCCTACGACACCGCTAACCAATTTTCCCAGCCATGTCTACACCGATAGCGTGCCATGTCTACAGCGGTAGTGCACGCGGTCACCAATGACCGTGCAGGCGAGTGCATTGGTACATGGGAAAAAGCTGCGTCGAACCCACCGCTGCACAGCAGCTACTCCAACCCTTTCTCGCGTCTCTTCCACCAAACATGCACCCTCCAGGAAAACACGCGGCTTCCCGCGGAACCTTTGCTTGGACCTGCTGCTTTTCGTGGGCGGCATGAGCCATCACCGTGCGCGCGTTTACGCTCCCCTTCCGCGGCGACAGCCGTTGGAAATAGCTGTATCTACTCCCCCCCAAAATCCTTCGAAGCTGTCATTTATTTGCAAAAAAGCGCGCACAAGGCGCGGAAGTCCGCCTCACAAGCGGTTCTTAGTAGGATGAAGCTTACCTTTCATGCGACTCGCCGAACACCAACTCACGGAGCTTCGCGCTTGGTGCAAGCAATGCCTGCCTGGTCGGTGAAAACCCGACGTGCTCCGACCCGACATTGTGGGGATGCGAGGGTCTAATAGCTACTATACCATATGGTCATACCGCTACGGCCATGCATGAATATCGAGTACGCCCCCCTCCGTCAACGGGGAAGTCACAAGGGACCGATGTAGACGGAATTATCCGACTGTATCTAGGTTTTTCAGGCCAAACTACTTGATTGGAGAGATAGCTTCTTCGCAGCGCTAGAAGAATCACATCGCCTCGGTATCTCGTGATCGTCCACGCTGCTTCGTCAATATAGCATGGCCACGTACCTCTTCCATGTCGGGCGCGAAGCTGGGCGCGCGGAGTTCCACCAAAACGGGCGTCGCCCCCGCAACGCGCGCGATGTTGAGGTACCACGGGTACCCCGGGTTGAACAGTATAACCTGCACGACGGTTTGGGCCGCGAAGGGGAGCACCGGAGTCGTGCGAACGTTAAGCAGGCGTGTCCTGTGACCATGGACTAGAGTATGGCGATGGGGCAATGTGATAACAACAGCAGCAACGCCTCGGTCTGCGCGTGGGGCTGCTGCTCCATATAGGGCCATCCCTAAGCACGTCGGGTTTCATACCACATAACCCCGTGGCAAAATTGCCGCGGACGGCAATATTCAGTCGGGCGACATGGTGCTTGTTGCCGAGTGTTGTGCGTGTGCAATCGATTCAGGACGTTGGGACTCTGCGAGAGACGCAAACTCCTACGAACAGAAGGAGCGGCGTCGAACCAGCATGCCGCGCTGAGGGCATCTACCTCTCTATTAATTAGCACGGCCTTGAAACACACAAAGTACTGTCCGTACTTATGCAAAACGCCGGTATAAATTTGTCCTGGCCGTGGCAACTTTTAGGGCCCTCCTACGGGTGTTCCGCGTCATAAAAAATAGAGGAACACGCTCCCAGTTTCTCCCCTCCGTTGTGCCCCCGCAAGCCTTGCAAGTTTAATCGTAGGGTTTTCGCGGGTCATGACCCCGCCCGCGCGTTTGGACGTGAGAGTTAAAGACAACGCGTGCTACGATAGAGGCGCGCCACTATATTTCTGAGGTTCCACAATTCGGGAGCTCAAGACTTCCCCAAAAAACGAAAAAAAAAAAATTGAAGAAAGATTATTATTGCTGCCGGATGAAAGATCCCACGGCCTATTGACAGGTACACAACGAGAATCCTCAGGCGAAAAAAATGTCGTATTTCCGACGATTTTGCGTTGAGGAGTCCGGTCATTCATAAATCGTTTCAGCCAAAAAACGGTATACCTTAATAACCGCTGCCGTGGCACTCAGACGATTTTGGGTTGAGGAACCCCGTCATTCATAAATCGTTTCAGCCAAAAAACGGTATACCTTAATACCGCTGCCGTGGCACTCGTTAATAACAATAATCCGAACTGCGGATGAAGATGTACGACACTACGCAGGCGCCGAATGCTCGCATTGATGAAAATGTTTTCTGCGGAACGTCGCACTGAAACCACTACCGTCTGGGTTTGGTCGCTATAAACGGGGCTATCGGGCATGCCTTACGACTGTGTAGTCGACAGTGCAAGGGTACACGCAATAAGAAACAGCGAACTAAAAAAACCTGCCCGTTCAACAGCTCGCAGGTCGAGTCGGGTCGGGTCGGGTGTGGTCACCTTAGCCCTATCCGACTCTCCACAAATTATTCAACCAGTGAAAGGCTCTGAAAATTTCGAGCAAAATTGACTCCACGACGCCAAAAAAAAGGAGATCCCAACCGATATATCGTCGAATCTGGGTTTATACGTCCGCCGCCACCGATCAAAAACAACGCACACAATTTCTCGACAGCTACAACTATCTTGATGCGCTAGTTCCTAGCGACAGCTAAAACGAACGACCTTTCGTTAACGACCGTTACAACTGTCTTAACACCGCGCACAGCCCAAACGACAGAAAAAATGTCTTCTCCCCGAAGAGTGGTTCTAAGCTTGGGTGGCGTCTTACCTCGTCTCCGGGACCCACCAACGCCTTCAGGCTGACGAACAGAGCCTCTGTTGCGCCAATCGTCATCTGCGGAGAAAACGGATCGGGAACATTTGTTTCGTCAAAGACGCGCGCGAAACATCCGATTCTCGCCGCCTCAAACTTTTCGACGCCCCCTCCCCACCGCAAATGGTCGCTGCCGTAACGGTACAGTAGTGGTCCCTCTATAGCGCCGATCGAACAGTGCCGGTTGTCCACTATAGTGCCTGTGAAGTATTTAATAGCTTGGCACAGATGGTAACGACCAGTAGCGGCGGTATGCGGAGTAGCCGGCCGTTAAAGTGCCGAAATTTCCAGATGGCACACACCGGCACTGCAGAGGAAGCAGTAATACTACTGTGGCGCCCATGGGACACACAAGTCAACCGAAAATAAAACCACCCAATAGTACAATAACGTTTGCCACCCGGCAACGTGCAGCATGTCATGAGCCACCACGCCGATCGCTCACACACCTTCTAGGAAAAAGTGCAGGAAAAAACCAAGGAATAGTCACAACAGAGGGAACCGATCAATGCCGTTGGGCGTTTCGGCTAAGAGTGCGCATGTACGAGAGCCATCCCTCTATAGTGCGGTAGGGGTTGCACTTTTTGCGCCAAAACAAAGTATACCTTGCCGGTTGAGCTCCTCTAGTGAGGAACCACCCGTTAGCCATTGCTCAAGAAATTTCACGAGTGTATACTTTTTTAGGACTACGGCACAGAAGCTTGTGGTCAGGTTTGCGCGAACAAATGCCTTCCAAGTCATGTGTCGGGTGAGATGACGCATGCCACGATAGATGGAGGTGCAGCACTTTTGTTCCGAGGTTCCTCAATTCGGGAGCTTAAGACATGTCCCTACCAAAAGCCGATTTGGAGAAAAGACAGGATTGCTACCCCGGAGGAAAAATCCCATGGATGGGCTAAATAGGTACACAACGAGAATCTCACGCAAAACAAAACGGCCTCATATTTCCGACGATTTTTGGGTTTTCCTCAAGGAGCATCCCCCGCCACCCAGAAAACAAAAAAAAAGCAGCCAAAAAGTGCTACAAAACCCTCTATCGTAGCAGGCGTGAGATGGTTCACCTCATGCTCAGGATCCCAGAAAAAAACTGTGCGGCACCTTCCCTGTCGTGGGATGGCTAAAGGAGAGACGGCTCCCAACACATACCCACGGTAGCGGGGTGCATGCATGCAGCTCATCAGTCCCTGAGCTCCTCACACGAGGAGCTCAATACATCCCCCTAAAGAATGACTTGGAAGGCGTTCGTTCGTTCGCACAAACCCGACCTACAAGCTTCTACACCCTTAGTCCTAAAATACAACATACTACTCGTGAAATTTCTTGAGCAATGGCTAACCCGTAGTTCCTCACCGGAGGAGCTCGATCGGGAAGAAGGTATACCTTTTTTTGGCGCGAAAAGTGCAACCCCTAACCTTGGGATGACTCTTTTAACAAACAAACAAAAACAAAAGATAATCAACACTTACAGAGAGGGGGTGGCGAACTTTCATTGTTTTGTGCTGTTTCAAGCCGTTTACTGTCTGTGTCTGTCAGAGGGAGACGACATGGACCGACAGCAGACCCAAATCTGTAGAGCCGTGTGAGTCGGCAGGATTTCCCGCCTAGTAACTAATCGGTAGGTGCCGGTAGCCAACTAAATATATAACGTCGGGAAGTCGGCTGGTGAATCCGGCTGGTGGCCAGCCGACTTGCCGACGTGAGTCAGGTGAGCGAATCGAGCCGACTCAACCTGCCCCCAGGCCGAGGGCGCCCCACTGTGATAAGTCGTGGTGCCGGAAAGGTGTGAGGGAAGGGACGCAGGGGTATCACCTTCGCTTGGAGACAGCACCAGTTCTTCTCGGTAGGTTTCTTATTACTGGCGTTGAGCTATGAGAAGCTCGAGGAGATACGAAAGGAGAAGTGAGACCGTGGCCCAGGGGGGGGGGGGGTGAGGCTCACAGCGTTCGCTTCCCCTCCCCAGCATTGCTGCTGTGCTCTCTTTTGGACCTTTTCCCATGGAACGTACAAGGAACGTTCTCCTAGATGTTCTATATTCCTAAGGGTGCTTAAGGCGCTCATATCCATCTATCTTGTCCAGAGGAAGAACGTTTTATTACCGAGAACGCTCTTGTGGTATAAGCTAGCTAGATTTTACGGGTTATCTTCTCCACTCCTCAGAATATTCCGCTCAAGAGAATAGTCTTGTGACCGAATGACCAGGACTCTGCGGGATATATTACCGAATCTATTGCCAGCTATACTGACACTCCATTCCATTAGCCCACCCTGAATAGACGTAGATGCAGATCAAATGGCAATAAAAAAATGTCAATGGAACATCCCGAGGATCAGAGATGCGGCTACTCGGAACAAACGGAAATGAGGCTATAGATTCCCCCACACCTCGTAATAATGAGGCTAAAATGCCTCATTGCAAGATGCATACAACCCTATGATGGAGCTCATGACACTCTATTACACCAACTCGGATATAACAACCTTATCCCGCATTATAATCGTTCCAACAATTACGGAACACAACAAGTCGGATAGTCGGCACCTCCGGCACACGACTAACTGTTAGTCCGACTGGCAACTGCTTGGTAGCTTAAGTCGTGACGAATCACAGCTCTAAAATGTTGGAAATATCGCTTCTCATAATGGGGGTGGTGAAACACAATCAAGTAAAGAAATTCGTTGTCTGTGTTGTTAGAGCGATACAACACGTACCATTTCGCGGTTTACACGTGTGCCAGCGTGCCATCTCTCACCATAACGTTTTCCGGCGCAATCGCTGTCTTGCCGCCCACGCCCCCGCGCAATTCGTAGCGCATGTTGTAGTATTTGGAAATCGCGCTCTGGAGCGATGCCAGCCCCATCACACAGGTGTACTGGTTGAGGTTGCTCTGGAAGAGAAGAGGAGGGGTGGGGGGGGAGGTTAAGACAGAACCAAGCACAAGGGAGCGAGATATTTGGTTTTTCCGGACGCTTCTTATACTACGATTGTTTTTGTCTTGAAGCGAACGGCCTCTAGACTCCTGTACGGGGAAGCGAGCAAACATTATGACAGGCGATGCGTTGAATTCGATTAGACAGGAGTCGCGTAATGATGCACCACCTGCACGAAAAAAACGAAAAGCTCGTCCACAAAAAAAGTAGAAGGGTTTTTTAGTTTAATTGCTACGTTACCTACTTTATTATTGTGACATGGTACCTTGTATCATACACTGTTTCGGGCCTGAAGAACCTTCAAGATTTTATATTTTGTTAGAGCAAAATCCTGTATGTTTACATGTGCCATAATTTGAAACAATGCTTTGTTCTGTCGACCGGTTCTCACAGCAGTCCCTACGACAGAAAAAAAAAGAGCTCAAAATTTGGCGCCCAGACTTCGCGCAAAATAATGCACTCGTTCACGAAAAGCTGTTTCAAAACAACATGCATCTCTCGCAATTAGAGCTGATCTGCCAAAACCGAGCTTGATAAGCACGAGAAAAAACGCCGTCGCATTTCATAAGGCCCTCATGCCACCGCGGCAGGATACAAGAGGATACAAGAAGGCGTGCTGTCCCGTCAACGAAGGTCTCGGCCGCCGCTCGGGAAAAACAGCTAGCAGCCGCGAGAGGCGACGAGAACCGAGGACGCGTTGGCTCCCAAGATTTCGGCGATCGCCACGCCAAAGCGATGGGTTGTTGATTTAGCCGAAGAGGAGCCGATGGACGATTTTGGTAGCGAAGTCGAAGAGGTCGGGGGACACCAGGAACGGCAAACCAAGAAGGAAACGGAGATTTTTTATATTGATTTTTCTCCTCCGGCGGGACGGGGAAACTTAAAGCTTAACTTCACCACACTTCCACGTATTTTCATACACGTTGTGTGCCAATTTAACTCCACTGCATTCGCAACCCGGAAACGAAGACAGCCAAGAAAATGAGTGCCAAGTGGTCTGTGCGCTCTGGCCCGACGCTGGCGACGGTGGGCGAGTGGAGTTGTCTTTCTTGAATATGTTCTTTCAAGTCCACAAGTTTCGAATCAGAGGTACACAATGGCGATGGAGTCTATTAGTAGCCTAATAATACACATCTGAGATACATGGTACTACCCACCCTTTCCAGAAAAATAAGGACCGTTTTTTCTTAGTATGCATATAAAACGGTCCTTAAATTTCGGGACATCATTTTTTCCCTCGCATGTTGCTATTTTTTGAAGATTTTCAACATAAAAGACCAAAGGCAGCGTACAAAAGCACAAAAGCTCGCGAAGCATGGGAGGCCTTCCTTGACCCCTTTCTGTAGCACAACTTGAGGGAGAAGCAAGTACACGAAGCGAGACATGGTTGCATTGTCCGAGGAGCGAGTCCGGGAAAGGTCTAGACCAGGGCTCTACAACAAATTCAGATCGGGCCATGTGTGCAAGACACAATGCAAGTTTCAAAATCTATTACCAATATCTTGAACATTGTTTCCAAATGCTTCGAAACACGTCAACGAGTGTGTATTTATCGTACAGCATGATATTATGATATGTAATCAAACTTGCTTTCACTTGTTTTTGACAAAGTTATGTTGCGCACTTCACCACGCATCTGTCACTTCCAGAGCAGTTCCATGCACGGTACAGGGGTGTAGGTGTGTAGGTACGTTTGTGCCCCGAAAGGCACGAGACAAAATTAAGGCGTACCATGCTTCCGCATTCGCATAGCAGTTCTAACACACCGTTCCACTGCACCCGGCACACCTGATCGGCGACATCCACTTTCCCTACCGTTCGTTTCGAGAACACGCGCCAACCACCCGCGGCGCACGGCAATTCGAGAGCTGATGCGGTTGCAAAACTGCTGCTGCATGGCTAGGCGCGGGTGGGTCCTCGTTATTTTTCTTTGCGTCGAATTCGTCGAAAGACTAAGGCGAGCGCTCGACTTATACAGGCATTACTATGCCAGAATAAGGGACGGCACTTTAATTGGGTACATCAATACCTACATAAGGTGACCCTAGGTCTGTAGGCTTCTTTTATAGCCGTTCTAATCCAATTTGGGTCGCCTTAAAGCCGTGGTCGCCTTACATATTGATGTGCTTGCCCCGAACTAACGCGTGCGCTGATTTTCTTTTCCAATAGCTCGAGTCAATGTTGAGTTGCTTTCCAGGTAGTTGTGAATCGACTATTAATAGTATAAGGGAAAGTATAGCAGCCTCCGCACATTGCGGATCTGGGGGGAATGCAGAAGCGTGCAGTTTGCCGTTCCATACAGTAGTATGTACAAGGATGGACCAAAGCTGCAGTACCGTAGGTGGGGGGGTGGGGGGCGGGGGCGGCGTACTCACTTGTTGCTTGCCTTAGTCATTTGGCCATTGACCACGTATCCCTTTCGAGACGGAGCACCGTTCCTACTCCTACAAGAGACACCTCCAACATTTCGGTGCTCATTACGCTTTTTCCATATAAGATACCAGGTACTACATAAAAACGGTTGCTTATCCTATCCCCGTCCTGTTTCACCGTTTGTGGCCACCATCTATCTCCTAGGATAGCGATCGCTTTCTCGCTACTCTCTAGTCTACCAAACTCTTTCATGTCGCATTCGTCAAATTTCATCATCCCTCAACACATCCTTTTCCTCCTTGTACATTTCACATTCTTCTACTGTGTGAGTCCTACTCTTTATTGTTGTGCCACACGGGCACATACGTGCATCCGCGTCCTCCTCCTCCCGACTACTGGTACCCCTCTTTCTTCTTTCTGGTAGCTCCAGGTCGTCCATTGGGCCGTGCAAATACGTTTCCATTCCAGTATCTTCCCTCAACTCCCTGTATATATCTTGAGGGTTTCTCCTATTTTATTTTATATCTTGACGATAACCTTTCCCTTTCTTACTCTTCTCTTTCACTTCTGTCTGATCCCCGCCAAACTTCTCTATAGACAGCACCTCTTCCTCGTCTCCTCCTAACCCCTTCCACATTTTCACGATTACATTGCTTACCGTAGGGGGTTACTTTTGGCAGGGTTTGCTTTGGCAGTGGCTCGGGTTCACTCGCGCGAGTGACCCCCTCGTTATTTCGCTGACTTAAGCATTCGCTTTGTTTTAACTTTGCGATAGGAGCCCGCCACGGGATGGTTGGCTACGCTGTGCGAAATAAAACACCTGAAGTTTGTTTGTTAGTGGAGTACAGAGTGGCTCAGTAGTGAAAGAGGGGGTGCTCTCCCTACCGCAGCCTTAGTAGGTTAAGGCCCCGCCGCATACGGGGACCATGGGGTCCCATCCCTGGACCATAAACCCTTCCATACAGCTACAACTCCAACAACCTGGAGACAAAAGCAGGGATCCTTCGGGTCGATACCGCCTCGCACGGTGTGGAATCCCCACCCCATCGGCAAATGTTTGATTGGCCGGGGTGCATAAGACCTGAATAATAGCTGATAGTGCTGTATACGTTAGTATTTGTAGTAATAATGGTAGTAGTTAATCAGTTGTAGTAATCATGTAGTAATCGTTATTGGCGAAGTTGGCGTTGCCGTTGTTGGCCCGCTTCCTTCCGCTTCCTTTGGAGCTGGCACTCGTCATTTGCATGAGACGCCGTCAAATGTGCTGAGCACCGTTTGGCTCCTCCTCCACCTTGTTTTTTTTTGCTGTTTCGAAAGATATGATTCTTTCCGTTTGCTCTGTACACATCGTCGGAATGGGATATCGTTTTGTGCAGAAAGCACCGTTTGGAAGACCCTTCTTTCCTGGTCTCCTTGTAGTTGGGGCTGTAAGTGAGAAAATCAGCCTTGCGGTGTCCCAATTGCCTGCAGATGCAGCACCTAACGCCACGGAAGTTGTCCTGCGCTTGCATGGCTACCCGGCGTCCTGCAATTGATGATGTGTGCTTGGAGAACCTGAGAGGGAATCCGTGTACATATTACGCATCGTGGATTCAATGTCCTCCAGACCAAACGCGAGGTCTCTGAATCGGCGAAAATAACGATACAAGCCTACAAACTCCGCATTCGCCGACGTTAAAAAATCGCCTTTCCCAGTTCCTCGTAGAGCTCCTGACAAATGGCGTCACTGACGACGATTTCTTTCTCCTCAAGCTACTTCCAGGCCGCCTGTCCGTCTCCGAGACCATCTTCCGGTGTCTAGCCCTCATGGCGCCGTACAAAGGTACTGACTCCCCCATTCGTAGCCAGGAAGAGGTTGGTATTGTTCCGCTGCTAGGTGGCTAAGCTGCCGCCTGGCGTCGCGTTTTTTTCCTGCCCCATGAGTATGCCGCAGAGAGCTGGAGCTGATGTATTGAGGTGGACCTTTAGCCCTGCTTTCCAGTCGCGATAGGCGTGCTAATCCTTCCTGTCAAGCCAAGGGAGGCTTTTCGCCGGTGTCGCTACTTTGCGCTGTTGTCGTCCATGTTGCGAAGAGTTTCGTATCGCGCCACACCTACAGTGTGTGGTACTGTCGTGTTGTATTTTTTAACCGAAATATCTCAGAAAATGCCTGATGAATCAAGGAAACTTCTTCGCGGTTCGAGTGCAAGCATACCTGGTACGAGCGAGCACAACTTTGCGTATGATCTTAGCTACAGCTTGTGCGAGCTTTCTGCCACCCTTGTGTTCGTTAGCTCCAAGCGGGGTAGGTTTCAAGTCATTGTGTTACGTCTCCCTACACAGGGTTGAGGCAAGTCGAGAAGAGTGAGCTCGTGCCTGATAGCTCACAGCAGTCTACCATCAAGAACGCCACCCAATTACTAGCGAACCAAAAATCGGTCAACAGAGTCCGAACTGGCATGAAACTGATAAGTAGCTGTCATACTGAAAATCCCAAATCAATACCCTACCGGATTCGTCACTGTCGGTACCGGATTCTTCACAAGACAGTGACGAATCCACAATGGACTCAATTCCATAACATAAACCAACAAAAATGGCAAAAGGAAACTCATCCACATAAGCGAAAGCTTTTCCTACTCCCACTTACAAAATCTATCGTAATCACAAGAAGAGATTGCAACCGCCGTGCCTTCAGGGCAAAAAACTAATGCGACAGATAAAATGGCAGAGATCACAAGGTCACCCGAACAAAGGTCCCCCGTTGTCCCATACTACCGCCATAGATGCACAGATCATATCGTTAAAACAATGTAGCATAAATTCTTGTCCGCAAACACAGAATTTATCCGATGCGAAAATTAGCCTGCACCCTCCTAATATAAAGCCACCACGCTTGTCATTGAAAAACAAATGCAAAACTATTTGCTTGTGTAACAAAACATCTCACCCTTCGAATTCCCACACGATATTGCAACCACCCATCAAGTTTGGCAAAACAACATCGGTAATTCAATGACTAATAATTGACTTTGCATCTCCTCTCTCAGGTTGAGACCAGTATGTCCTGTACTTTACGGCCACTAGTATACTTCATCCTATGTCAACACCCATATCGTCAACACACGTAGGCAACCATAAACAAGAGATACCAGCAAAACCTATCAGGCGGTGTAACCAGTCCTAGCCAACAAGCTCAATTACCCGAAACATTGACCACTTGCAAACCATCATCAAACCGAAAACGCCCACTATTTAGCTTCTTTTTGATACAGCTCCAAATAATCGAATGAAGAAAAATAAAATGCTTCCACTGTCGACACGAACAGCCCAAGCCCTCCCAGCTACCAAAACCCATTGAAAAAACATTCGTGTTTCACTCCTTCTACATAATTTCGAACAAGCATTCGCAAAATGATATTGTTCGTAGAACAACCTATCAATCATGAATATGCTCACCCTCCTTTACGTTGCAATCAATCAGAATACCACTGCCAAACTCCAAAGATACGCGCAAAATCAACAAAATCAGCGCCACCATCTGTACCACACATGCACCTACGCACGCTTTTTCTCCAAATCTTTATCGTATGTATATCTGCCCCACTAGGCCCCTTCTGGTCCTGTCTGCACCAGAAAAACGCTAAAAGCTTTTCGGATTTACAATATAGACTGATTTGAACATGAAAATACACTTCAAAACTACCAGGCGAAAAAGGGTATACATGTATACCATCCAGAAAGAATCGAAGATGATACTATTTGCGGGTCCCACGCTCGCCGCAACTAAATCGTCTACAATCTACGGGTCCCACACTTGCCGTGAAAAATAAACGCCAAATTTGACCAAAAACAATACTTCGATCGAAACATGGATCCATCGTAAAAACAAATTCACCAGTTTGATCAGACCTGTCCCCCCCCGCCCGCGATGGTGCCGAACCATAAAGCTCCGGCTGACGAATAACCCGGTCTGCCCACTCCTTGACTCCGTTGCTGCTGTTGCTGCTGCTCATCATAGAGTGCGTGCGGCCATGCCGTTCAATTTGCTGCCCGGACGAAAACCCATCGTTATTCGGTACTGCTGCAAACAGGCCACGACAGCCCACTCCCGTTCCTATCACTGTTACCAGCAGCAGGAGCACGTGGCTACTATGCCGCGCGACTTTGTCCTACCAAACCACCACCCTGGTAGGGTGCACACGGCTGGCGGCCGTGCGACGTCTCGCGGAATGTGCAAAAACAACCCCATACCTGCTGCTTCCAGTCAACTTTTCGAAGTAAAGTGCGTACTGCAAATTATAAGGAAAAAAATGCCGCACGTCTTAAAATACCCCGCTCGCACAAACACGGCGAGGGTGTCTACGGCTGTACTTCCATCATAGGGCGTTTAGCTGCTGCTGTAAACCCCCCTGGCCGCTGTATACGGCGGGGTTATCCTTGGGATGCTTCCACCATGGACATAAGTTGCTGCCATTCCCTGCCTACGGTCATGCTCCACAGTAGGGCTTTTACTCGCGACGACCACAGCAGTATTCAGAAACAAACTATCATAACCATTCGTAATGTCTCCAGCGCTTACGCCCGCAGAGACGAAATACGAAGTCCGTAAGATTCGAAATCACGACCAACCGTTAGTTGGTTATGATGTACTTCCACCATAGGGCGTTTAGCTGCTGCTGTAAACCCCCCTGTCCGCTCTATACAGTGGGGGTATCCTTGGGACGCTTCCACCATGGACAGCAGTTGCTGTCATTCCCTGCCTACAGTCATGCTCCACTGTAGGGCTTCTACTCGCCACTCGCTGCCGCAGTACTCAGGAGCAAACTATCATAACCATTCATCATGTCTCAAGCGCGCACGCCCACAAAGACGAAATATGAAGTCGGTAAGATTCTAACCCACGAACCACCGTTTGTTGGTTATATAGCACCTCCCACTGGGCCACTCAGTCACGTGACTGTAAAGCAAGTTTGACCGGCCCGAAAATACCGACCCCCGCCAGAAAGCAACTCGCCTATCAACCTGCCCTCCCTGCCCCCTCTGCCACCACCGAAGAATCCCGACCATGGCGGAAAAGCATCTCTCCCTGCCATACGAATGGTGGCTCTCTCCTTCTCCCCACCGAGCTCCTCCTTGCGTCTTGGTGATCGTCTCCGCTAGTCTCCAAAAAGGCTGGCTCTTTAAAAATGGCCCATCCCCACCTTGCCTCCCTGTGCGATTTGTCATCCTCCGATCGCCCGCGCTTTCTTTCCTTCAGCTTCGTCGAGAGCATGGCCCTGTTCCAATACTGCTGACCCTTAGATCCCCCCTGAGGCTAGACCGAACTGGTTCCTCTAGAGTGCTTGTTAGCTCCAAGCGGGGTAGGTTTTAAGTAATTGTATTTCGTCTCCCTACACAGGGTAGAGGCAAGCCGAAAAGAGTGAGCTCGTGCGTGATAGCTGACATCAGTCTACCATCAAGAACGCCAGCCAATTGCTAGGAAACCCATAATCCCGAACTGGAACGAAACCGATAAGTAACTGCCATACACTAAAAACCCTAAATCAACACCTCGTGAGCTTTGGATACCGTAACTTAGCTGCATATGGTGAAAGCTTGCCGCCACCCTTACGGGCCTGGTATGCCGTAACTTTACGGTGCGTACTTGATTGCTCTTGGACGAGCTTCAGCCACACAGCTTTGTGGACTTGTTTGACGGACGTACCGCTTGTTCAAATATCGCCCCGAGATGCAGCTGCCGTGCAATCGTCGACCCGGCAATAAATGAACTTCGAATACAAATACTCGCGTTACGAACCAGATGGCGCAACAGCGTGCGCAACGTTGCTAGGGCATTTTCGATCACGTGTCGAAGAACCCTTCTCGTACTACTGCGCCTCACCTGGTGCGCTCGTCGGGGTCACATCTCCGCGAGCTTCACGTTCGCCGCATTTGGCGTGAGCATGCACCAACTTGCGTGTGGTTGTCTTGCTTTCTTCACCGCAGTCTGCTTCGTGCGTGCGTCCAGCCAATATGTGCGCTTTTGAAACCGTACCTTTACGATATGCACTTTCTTGCTGTCCTACTGGTGTTGTAGGTGCGAGTTTCAGCCCCGACTTCGTTGGCTTGATTTACGGAGACGTAACGCATGGGTCGAATTGTCGCCCCGAGAATGTACATTTGCAATTCACGAACCGAACATGAACAAACCGCGGATGCAACTACTCTCGCGCTTTGAACCAGTCAGTGATGTCTCGGCGCGCTGCTGAAGATGCCGTCTTGAATCTACGTGCGATAGACGCGATCTTTCTGGAACCGTGTTGTTATATAAGTCTGTTGCTAAGCCGCACTTTTCTATGCTGGTGTTCTCACTACAATCTATGCTGTTGTACGATTAGCTTCCTTTACAATCTCGCCGCCCGCTGACGATGCAGCTGCCATCTTGGTAGTAGATATCAGCCAGACTTGGGTAATCGAGAACGTCTTCCCAATGAACTTGCTGTGCGCATCGCGTATGTCGACGCTCATGACCGAATTATTTGCAAACAGGTTGGCGATATTAGATTTAATTACCACCAACCCGTAGCCGATTTCGGCCGCGAGGGCGGCTACAGACGTTCCTATTAGGGCTGTGAGTCGGTTTCAATTCACGACTGATAACAAGCCGTTAGTCGGCTTCTGACTTTAGTCGGCAAGTCGGCTGACTTAGCCAAACGACTTGCACACTAAGCTCAGGCGAGGCACCTCCGGAAGATCTCGCTGAAAGCGCCGCCGGGGGCAAAAAATGCGCTATTAGGCTTCATTTTACGCAAGAAAAGCGCAAAAAAATGTCATCTAGATACACATAAGTTTCAAACAAAAGAAACAAAAAAGCTTCAATTTAGACAAGAAACGCTTCAAAAACGAGAAGTACAACGCATGTACCACGTAACTCTACCCCGGACTAGAGGAACGTGGCAGCAATGTTTTGAACCGCAACACTACCTGGAGAGGATGCAAGCGAGAAAACAAACTCATCACGAAGAAAGCGATGCAAAAATTATTCCCAGAAAAAAAGGCCTTGAATTCCTCCGTGATGATATTCGTTTATTCATGTCCCCCCAACCTTGCGCGAAACGCGCGCGTCGACGACGACCGCAAGGAAGTCTTAAACCATTGATTGTTAGGGCCGACGATGATGAACCGAATCATCGTGAGAGTCATGCCACGGAAGGGGTTGCAGTTTTGGCGCCAAAAAATCCCTGGGCGATTGAGTTCCTCATGTGAGGAACTACCGGTCAATGACAGTCTTTTCACGAGTACACTATATTTTTGGGACTAAGGCATAGAAGCTTGGTCGGGTTGTGCGAGCGAATGCCTTCAAAGTCATTTTTCGGGTGAGATATTGAGTTCCTCATGTGGGGAGCTCAGGGACTGATCGATCATGCTGCAACCCTACCGTGGGATGGCTCTTGATCGTGAATGGCTTGACGCCGTCCATGTAGGCAATGACGCTCCCCGCATCTTTTTCGCTCGAGTTCCCGCCACTGCCCCTCCGCCTTTGCTGCCCGCCCCACGCGCCTCATGCTTTTTCAAGGCCTCGCGATGCCCTTTCCTCTTCTTTTCTAGATGCTGCCATCAAGCGGGTAGTGGACCTGAACCTAACTTCGGAGTCGGCGAAATCGCCTTTCGCCTCGTAAACCTTGCGCACGGCTATGCCAGGGGGTGAGCCCTTGAGGTAGACCATGCAAGACATCTGCAGCGGGTTGTTGGGTCTGAGCGGCTTGCTGCGCCTCTCTGCTCATGCTTCAAGTAGTAGAGCACCGTTTCGGGGTCGCGTGCACTTACCAGGGTGGTCCGCGGGCCGACAATGGCCACAACGTCGCCGACGGGATCCCCGTCCTCAGCGTTGGCATTGCGTCCGCCAGGGCTGGACGCCGTCGGTAACGTGGAGAGAGATGGGCGGTTCCGCCATGTGTGCGTGTGTGTGCATCTCCCGCTGTGCGCTGCAGTGTCACAGGGCACATGAGGGGTATCCGCAGCCCCCGACATTTTACGTCGAAAGCTGTAACCCGCATGAAAAACGCCAATTAAGGAAACCCAAAAAGTCGGAAAGTCGGCACCTCCGTTTTACGACTGACTATTAGTCCGACTAATAACTAGTGGGAAACTTGAACCGTGCCGACTCATACCTCTACAATTTATGCCCATCATCCCCTTCCGACCGTGTCCAACACCGTTCAGAGTTCGCCGAGCTTGCTCGTGATATGTCCTCAGGAGCCAGGAGTCACAACTGGGCTGCTACGACCATGTATCCCGTGTAGATGCTTTATACAAGTATACGTTCGATAATATATATACGGGGGATGTCCAGCGAACTCACCTGGCGGCTACGAGTACGTGTGAATACGTCCGTGTTTTTTTTTGTGTGTTTGTGTGTGTTTTTCCTGGGGTATTCCTCCACTCCAGAGTGACTGGAGCCTGTCCTGCGACCACGGACTTGATTATGCGAGTATTTGTGAGAACAACGTTGACCACGTATATATCGGGGGATAGACGGATTTTGAACTCTCCCTGAACGAGGATTTTTGTTTCCAGATCAGCACCGCAAGCTGCCAGGAGCATTTTGGTCTTGGGACGGGGGAAAAGGGGAACCGATTGGAAGTGAGTGTCAACGAGAGCCAATGCGAAGGAGTGGGCCGAGGGAGCTAAGGCGATGAGGCGGCCACGGAGAACCGCACCAGGAGGATGGCACACGGAGAGCCACGACCCGCACGCACACCATCATCACGAGAGCAGCGATCGTCTTTTTTTGGATTTCTTACGAGGCAGTATAGTACATGTCAAGTACGACGCTGATTTTTGTAGAGTTGGTCGAGTTGTATACGCTTCATGGGGAACGCCCCCCCCGCAATTTTCAGGCGCGGGCATCGCATAGCTGCGCTGCAACCTGTGAGATAGCTTGGGAAGACGTGGCGATCATTGATACTTGTAAGGTGGTTCAAGTTCGACTGCTCTTTTTTCACTGCATGCCCGCGGGTCGTTACTTTGACAGCACTCCAGACAGCAGGGAGGCGTGTTCGTCTGTGCTCATGATTACCGTGCGGTTCGTGCGGTGCTGACAGCACTCCAGACAGCAACCGATGTAGTTTGTAGCCGCGAATTGGTTAGTTGTAGGAGCGGGGGGAATCTATAAGCCGGTCGCCCCGGTGGCGTATCAAGTTATCCTCGAGCCTGGTATAGGTCAGTTTCGTGAGTTCGAATCCCCCCTAGATCGAACTCGTATACATTCGAGTGGGAACTATTTCTTGCGCACATATTGACCTGCGGAAAACGCGAGAGCGTGAGTTAGCAACACTCGATGAAAAATCGACGAGAAGAAGTGGTATCGCTGAACCCTATATATGCGCGATAGAAATTGAAGGCAAGAACCGGGGGGAAGAAGGGACGACACCTGTGACCACCGCTTGTCCAGAAGTCTGGGAAGTAGAAGTGTGTGAACAAGAAGAGCAAAAAAAGGGCTGTAGTTGAGTGGATCCCCGCGGCCATGTGAATTCAGTTTGCTCATTGGATCATTTCACTTGTGCGCCTTCTTCGTAGGCTGATTCTACGATAGCCCCCCCCCCAAAACCAACGATTTTATTTGACGAAGTTTCATAGCTGCTCGAGACGAGGAAGGACGCTATTATGAAACTGTCTCGTTATGCCTTCTTGTTTGCAGAGGGCTATCGAAAAATAGCGTAGGGGTAGCAAGGGGCACCATATTCGAGGAAGTACGGCCGGAAGCTGGTTTCAAAACCGGCGATTTTAAGAAAGTTGGGGGGGCTACGAGTACCGTAGAACGACTTCGGTATTGGGCGCTTTAGATTGGAAAGAGAGCAGTATTTCCCGGACGAATTTTGATTTCATTCGGTTTTTCGCACCTTCCTAGAGCTCC
The DNA here is from genome assembly GCA_012845835.1 of Undaria pinnatifida. Classification (NCBI taxonomy): domain Eukaryota; class Phaeophyceae; order Laminariales; family Alariaceae; genus Undaria; species Undaria pinnatifida. Next base: position 854,557 of record JABAKD010000030.1, read on the forward strand.
AGCACCTTTCTCTGTGTGATCACGGACTCTAGATTTTTGACAAGAGCTAATGTGATGTGAGACAACAACAAGGTGAAACACGAATATCATGCATGAATGTTGTTTTCGCTTTTCGGCACAACACAACCGCACAATCAATGCAAGGTTTCTGTGTTGTTCACAAAACTGCTATTGCCGCCCATCAACACAACAACCGCATCATTATGCAACGGCAGGATTAAGAACGTACCTTGTACTGAGCTTGTATTTGGCGTTCATGACGATTTTTAGAGATTTTTTACCTGTATCATAGGAAGCAAGGCAAAAACAAACGAAAGATGGAAGAAATGTGTACCAGGTACACTTTTTATTGTACACCCCCCCCCCCGCTGAGCAGAGTAGGCAATGCAATGGCAGGAATAAGGACAACGTACCTTTGGCACATTAAGAATTTAGCGGGCGTTGGTGGTGCTTTTGTGCCTGTAGGAATCAAGGCACAAAGAACAAAAAGAAAGAAGGCATAGATATATTGAAGAAAAAAAACTGCAGCTCTGAGATCAAAGAGAAGATCTCGTCGAAACTCACCTTTGCAAGCTGTGTGTGATACTCCGATCGTGCGTATTACTGGGTGAGGTGTGTGTCCTCATTAAGGATATAGGTCGGCGATTCCCCTTGGAACTACAGCGTAGCTTGTACCAGGGTCAACAAGGTGGTGATAATCAATCTGTGCGCGATTAGCATAAAACTCGTTTTTGAGGGGGACAAAATCCGACGGCCGACGGTTGTGAAAGGAAATGTATCATCAGTTTATCAAGTATATCCCGTAAGCCGTATAACCGGTGAGGGGAGGGCGGAGTTTTCAAGGGCGTGGGGGCCGGGGAGCCGGGGCTTTTGAAAAGGAGAGGGGAGGGGGGGGGGGACTCAATCTATGCGCGGAAACTATAAAACCCTTAAGGAGACAAATCTGACGGTTGTGGAAGGAATGCACCAGTTTGTCATCTGTATCCGTATCCTGTAAGTCGTACAACCGGTGAGGGTAGGGGCGGGGTTTTCGAAGGGGGGGGGGGGGGGTTGAAAACGAGGGGGGGCGGCGAGGGGGGAGGATAACAACAGCTTTAGGGCGTATAAGCGTATACCTGGTAGGAACTTAATATTCGCGTGGTGCTAGGTCTAGACGATGGTGCGGTTGGCGGGGAGCAAAATTAGAAAGGTAATGCGGTGATATCACCTGTCTGGTAGTGTTTATTACTCTGTCTGGCAGATTTTGATTTTAGGTGGAGCGGCGAGGGAGGGAGGGGGCTTGTTTTTACGTGCGTGTGTGTGCCGGGGGGGGAGGGGGGGGGGGGGGTTGGGGGGGCGGCGGGGAACGGAGGCGGAAGGTAGCGAAATATTCTACACCTGCGTGTTACATGCAGATGCCTAAAATTTCAAAGATTGACTATGAGGTGCATGGGAGAAAAATTGGTATTACGTGATTGATGTTGTTTTTACTTTCATGCTATTTATACGAGTAGTGGTTTCTATTTATCGCATAACATAGAATGGGTGCTACTGCGGCAGGTACTTATGGCATAATTCATATGTGCTTTAAAATAAATATATCCTGGTATGAACTACTTGCAACGACAGAAATAAGAACGTACCTGGCTGGTACTAAGCATTTATTTGGCGCTGATGATGACGATTTTCTACCTGCAAGAAGCAAGGCACCAAAAACCGAAACAAAGAATAAATGGATGAATATTTGTACTCACACCCATCCCCCAGTACGTAAGCAGAGTAGGCAATGCGGTGATAGTACTAAGCACATATGTGGCATTGGAGTCGTTCTACGGTAGCCCCCTCAACTTTTCTTTACCGAAATCGGCGGTTTCAAAACCAGCTCCAGGTCGTATCTTCTGAAATGCGGTGTCCCTCGACATCCCGAAGTTATCGATCAATAGGCCTTTACACACAGGAAAATTTACGGGTACTTTTTATTCCCAATAGTATCCTTCCTTGTGTCGAGCAGCCGTGATACGTTCGCTAAATAAAATCGCTCGTTTTGGGGGAGGGCTATCGCAGAAGAATCAGTCGTTGATGATGCTTTTTTTCCTGTGGGAAGCAAGGCACAAAATACAAAATATAGAAGAAACAAATAAAAAATATGCAGCTGTATGTGTCAGGTTTAGCACGACAACGCATGCATGAACATAGCAATACAATGTATAACAATACAAGGACCGCCAACGCACTAGCTCGACGACGTTATGAGTTTGACCAGTTGAAGGTGTTTGTCACGCTCCTAATTCCCATCCTTCTTGTAGCTTTTTCCTGGAGTGCGTTAGTTGACCCTGGGAACCTTTTGCTGGCGTTGTCTTCCTTTGTGTTTGCGGGTTCTCGTATTGGTACCTGATTGATACCCCCAAAAATATGAACGTGGGCCTTTTCCGCTGGTTTTCGCTTTCTATTATCCTTATCGTCATCGACTTTTTGGGTACCGTATAATTCTCGTCATCGCTATCGAATTTATTATGGCCTTATCGTGCCGAACCGTTTTTCGATCTCCAACACTAAGATAAGGTAGACCAATCGCATAACGCTGACTACAGCAGCAGTACTTCAGCACGTTTAGCTGTACTCTACGATGCTGGGCATTGACTAGGTACACCGCTGTATTGCTGCTATAGTCGCTACTGAACAGTTAGCACGATGATGGTAATAGGCTGCTGTTGTTGCCTATTTTTGAACACATTGCTTCCCACAACCACCCAATACTTTTCCATGAACTGATAATCCCACCCATCTACATTTAGCACAACAGGAGTCCGTGCCCACGCCTTCTACAGAGACGAGCTCTACTACTACTAATCCTATATAAACCAAATCAGCTCATCCGTACACCGCAGCACCAATCTATTGAAGAAAAAAAACGAGTCCACCCTAAAGCCTATATAAACCAAGAGCAGGGGATGTTGGTGAATCATCCCCGCATTCCCGAATGGTAGGCACAGTCTCTAGACACTGCGACGCCACCCAGCGTTTCGGCTTTGTAGCCGAACACCGGGAAGAAGCATGGACACGGCCGAGAGCATGAACACAGTCGATGCCGAGGAAGCAGGGACAGCAGTGCCGTTCGCTGCTTAGGGTTGTTTGTACCGTCTCTGAAGATCTTCGCGAGGAATCGGCGACTGGTGGCTCAACCCCCCGGCTTCTACACCACGCCAAGACGCAGTCGGCGGGAGTCCAGGCGACGTCACCATCGATCAGGCGTTGGAGACGAACGATCTGGGGCTGACGATCACTCGCAGTACCTTGACCTCGGCGACGGCGAAAAACGTGTGTCCATAAGGTGCAACCTTGCCCAACTGCTATATTACCTGGACCGCATTGTCGACTATCATTCAATCCATAGAAACAGCCCCTTGCACCGGTGCGTCAAGTCTGCTTTTCATGCCCCCCCCCCTTAATCGTCTACCGGACAGTACTTCCGTAACGCCTCGTGCGACCGGCTTGATCGTGTGCAGGGATTCACAACCCCTTCAGAGGAGGTGCCCGTGCAAGCTCCCGGCACCGACCAAACCGACTACGGTGTACACGGTTGCAGGTCGGAGCACCATTTGCAACATTTTTCAATGTTTCCTTCGCAACGCGATGAGTCCGCCATGTACGCTGTCGGGGCTCTATCAGCAACAGCACCACCAAGCACGGATACCCTGGTCGGATCGGTGGGTTGACAGATCGTGAAGGAGCGCCTTAGAATAATCAAGCTGCTGGTAGGGGGAGATGGTTCACTTTCGAGCGGGAGGCGCGAAAACTGCGCACAGAGACCACCTCTATATCTGCCTTTAAACATTGTGATAGTGCTACTGTAGACCCGGAAACGAGCCTGAATATGATGAACGTGCGTGTTCAGCATGGACGAGTTGTTGTCCACGCAGGAGGTACCGGTTTAAAAAGAGCGTGGAGCTCGTGGAGGGGCTTGAAAGAAACTCCTGTCATGCGAACGGTTCCCTTCACCATCGCCCCTTTTCCTCTGCATGCTGACTTGAGCCACACTTCGGATGCGGCTCGGACATCAGAGGAAGTATCCAGCCTGCTAAACGGAGGTGCTTGCACGGGAATTGCGGCGACACGTTGGGGGGCACCTTAAGGAGACCAAGGTACGCCCTGTCTGCCTTCTTCGCACAATTATGTGCCCACGCAAACCCACGCGTAGTGTTTTGTTGGGTGGGGCGTATCGCACTGCCTGGTAAACTCTAGCCACGGCAAGTCTGCTCTATTCGGGATTGCTTCGATTTGCGGTTAAACTCCGTTGTTCGTGCGTGTACAAAATCGGCGTGTGCTCCACAGGCTTTGCAGGAGAGCGACACATGCGGCTTTTGTGTCGTGGCGGGTGTAGGGGCCTGCAAGACATGGGTACGAGTGCACCCGAAGGGAAAACAAGGCGCCTAGCGCGTTCTCCAGCTGCACTTTCGCTCCAAGGGGAGACGAGCGAAACGCCTTTGTTAAGCTGAGCCTGAAAACGGCGTCAAGATGTAGCAAGCACTCGCCGTGCAATAGCGCGCCCCTCAAGTGCCTATTTTGCAAAGACCACCGTTGGATATGGAGGTACTCTATGGCCCACCACGTGGGGACGGAACACGCCGTGGCCGTCGCCGTGAGGTCCAAGGATCTCGTGGCTTTGGCATTCCGAGCCAAGTACGACGTGAGCGAGTCATAGAAAGTAGCCGTGAAGGAGAGGATGCAGTCAACTTGGTTACGAAAGCGCCCCAGGAAAGGAACCAGCGTGACGATTCGACCCCGCAAGAGATCAGGTGGAAGGGGACGGACGGAGCGGAAACCGACAGCAACCAAGCGACGTTCCCATCGACATCGATAGTTCGACGAAGAGGACGAGGAAAAGGAGGAGGTGGGGTAGGAGTAGGAGTAGGAGGAGGGGGGTGACGACGAGGAGGACGAGGGGGGCGACGAAGTGGAGGAGGGGGAAGAGGAGGGGGATGACGGGGAGGAGGAGGGGGAGGAGGAGGAGGGCGGGGAAGACGAGAAGGAAGAGGACGAAGTGGGGTGGATGAGGAGGAGGACGAACAAATAGAGGATAAGGAGAAGACATAGAAGCAGAAAAGGAGAAAGGTGAGGAATATAGAGAAAAAAAACGAGGAGAACGGGTGGCGAGTTGATGGTGTAGGAAAAAAGGATGTCGGGCGTGGGATTCGGGGTGTACGGGCAGCAACGCCTTACGCTGTCAGCAAAACCGGGCGGCGCTGTACGTCGAAGAGGCAGTGGAGTCAGTTGGGTTGATTGGGGTACGTCGACTTGTTTTGAGTGTTCTAGCAAGTGTTTTAGTTTTTTTCTTTTTTGCTTTGCACTCCGAAGCATACATTCGGCATGCAGAAAACAAGCCACAACTTTGAACGCAAAGCGGTGGTAGACGCCAGATACACGTACGTAGAGCAGCGTCTACAGGCGTTTAAGACAAACAAAACGTACACGAAAAAACAAAACCTTGATCTCGGCCCTCCAATACACGGGGGGGGTTAGTGTGGTGTCTAGGAATCAGATCTGCGTGCACCCTCGACGTACCGGGTACGACTACCACGGTACGACTACCACAGGAAACAATCAACCCAAATAAGCTATGCTTACGGCTAGTGTTCGGTATGTCGTGCCGAAAGTTCCGATGTATCGTTCGATTTAAAACAACAATATTGTCGAACCGAAAACCGATCGGTATTTCCATTTTGTTTTCCATATTTCGACAAACGATAGCGATACGATAAAATCAATGCGAAAGGCCGAACGTCCCCCCAGGGAGGCAGGTAACACAGCAATAAACTACAGCAGTATAAAACTTCCCATGGGAAGCCCATCACCCCATGGGACCGCGCCTACATTGGACTTCTCATAAGGTGTTCATTGGATGTCCCATCGGCATGTCCCATAGAGTGTTGCACGGGATATCTCATCTAAGATCCCATGAAAAGTCCCGCACGGAATTCCATGGGAGCCCATGTCACACCCAATACGAAGCCCCATAGGAAGTCAGTTCCATGCGACATCGCACAGGAAGTCCTATGGCTGTCCCGTATATGCCCCATGAGAACAATTGTCCCGTGTAATATCCGATGCGACGTCCGACGGGATGAACGACACCACCCAATGGGCCATCTCATAACCCACCCGGGGGCATCCCAATTTTCATCCTGGGACATCCTACGGGATGTATGGTGTCATCTCACGGGATGTATGGGATTCGATGGGATGAACGGCTCTCCGTGGGCATCGGATATAACGACCCATGGGGCATCCCATTGGACGAACAACCTCTCACGGGCGATCCCATGCCACATACCGTGGAACATATAATGGAATGTTCCATGGGATATCCCATGGAATCAACGACGTCCCACGGGCATCACACATCATGGGATGCAACGCGGCATGTATTCCATGGAAAGATGGGCATCCCAATGGACGTTCGAGTTGAGCGGCGGGCCATCCCACGAAAAGGCCCGCATGGGATGTACCCGTGAGACGCCCCATGAGACGATTGGCATCTGAACGGCATCCCATGGATCATGCCGTGGATCGTCCCATGGGACGGCTCATCAGGATGTTTGGAATCCCCACGAGACATCCTACCGTAAGGATTAAGAGACTACGGGACGTTCCACGGGACAGCCGACGGGGAAAAATATTTGGACATCCCGTAGAATGCTCGACATCTCATGGGACATCCCATCTGATGCATAGGATGTTACATGCGGAGTCCTATGACTACAAGACGTAGGACGCTGTAGCCTCTGCCTCTGGGATCGTCACTCACGCGAGAGAGTTCTTTCGATGTTACATCTCCGGCATTTGTTGCTCGCTGTCCGCCGGGTACCTACAGAACGGCGGAGCGGAGCCGTTCGTCCTGGCAGGCGATCACGCCTGCGAGCTACAAAGAGGACAAGTGCTATAAATCATAACCCCCCAACGGGGTGAACGGGATATACCCGAACAACGTCCAATAAGTTATCGCATGGGATGTCCCATAGGTTTTTCCCATGGCATTATGCATGTCTCATCGGATGTCCCACGGAAACTTCCTACCAGGTATGAGATGCCTCACATTATTACGACTAGGGGTCTTAGATTGACCCCTGAGACGTCTTGTGTCCCAAATAGGCGTCCTATGGAACTTCCCTATCTTTGTAGTATAGCGCAATATAGAGTGGGAATGTTCCACAGGATGTCCCATGAGATGCCATGGGGTATGCCCATACGATGCCAAAGACCATGTAGGACATCCACACTCCCGCCGGACGTTCCATGAGACGCGAACAATCTGTGGGACCATCCGGCTTTTCGGTAGTTTTGTGAAACGAGTCCTCCCGATTTGGATATTCCATAGGATCCTGCAGATCATCGGCGGGGTCCGTTTCTACTGTGAGACGGCCCATGGGGTCGTCGGACACTTTCGTCCCATTGGACGCCCCATCGGACGTCCCAGAGGAATGCAAGTGTTTTTACGGTAGATATCCCTGACGTACATGAAAATAGTACACAAACAGAAGTACACTCCAGCTGTGAGATCGAAGATTTCGTCGAACCTCATATTTGCAACCTCTGTGTGATACTCCGATCGCGCGTATTACGGGTTGTGTGTTCTCATTAGGGATATATAGGTCGGCGACTCCCCTTAGAAATACAGCAGTGTAGCTTGTATCAGGGTCAACTGGTTGATGTTAATCTGCGCGCGGAAACTATGAAACCCGTTTTTGAGCGGGACACAATCTGACGGCTGTGGAAGAAATGCATCAATTCATCATGTATATCCTGTAACTCGGGTAACAGGGGAGGATAGGGCGGAGTTTTAAAGGGGGGGGAGGGATCAATCTGTGCGCGGAAACGACAAAGCCGTTTTTGAGAGGGACACAATCTGACGGCTGTGGAGGAGATGCATCAGTTTATCCTGTATATCCTGCAAACCGTATAACCGGTAAGGGGAGCGCGGAGCTTTTATCAGGGGGGGGTTACAAGGAGAGGGGGGGGGGGGGGGGGGGGCGTTCCAACAGTTTTAGGTCGCATAACTGGATAGCCTACGAGTTTACGGTATGTACGCTTGGTGCTAGGTCCAGGCGATGCTGGGGGTGGCGTGGAAGGAGGGGGGGGGGGGGGGGGGGGGGGGGTCATTTGAACTTGAAGCCTACCAGGTATAACTTAAATTAATTGGAGCTACCACATGGGTGGCTCGAGAGGCAAAGAGGTGATATCACCTGTCGGGTAGTGTTTACTATTCTCTGGCAGATGTTGGTTCTAGATGGGGCGGCGGGGGAGGGGGAGGGTGTTGTTGTGAGCGTTTGTGGGGTTGACTTCAAGCAAAAGGAGTGTATAGTCATTCGTGTTCGTACTGGATAGTGGTGTCATCACATGTGTGTAAGATGGTGCCCGGTGCCATGTAAATTACAAGTGCCGACGCATCATACCACCACGGCGGCATGGTGTGGCATTATCTACTTGGTGTGTCAAGCTATGGCTGTCGTTGTGTCCTGGTACTGAATAATTATAGAGGAAGTTGCACATATTCCAGCACAGCAGGGTAGTTGTTGTTGTTGTAGTTGTAGTTGTTGCTATCACATTAACTCGAATAATCAAGTCCGTGGTCACAGGACAGGCTCCAGTCACTCTAGAGCTGAGGAATACCCCAGGGAAAGAACACAAACAAAAAAAGGTGGTAAACGCATAGTCTAAATCACAGCTGACGCCATTCATACCTACGCCAGAAACATATGAAAGTGAAATCGGGAGTCAGCCTACGATGTGCCAGGTCCATACTGGTGCATACGTCTCACTACTCGCGCCTGGAAAAACCAACTACGTATACAAGTACCGCTTGCCACCCAAGAAGGACTACCACGTACATATTACATGTAGTACCTATGACTACGCATACGCGCGTCAGGCGCAAGTCAATTGGAAAGAAGGAACAAAGATAAGAAAAGAAGAGAAAGGAAAGGAAAGGAAAGGAAAGGAAAGGAAAGGAAAGGAAAGGAAAGGAAAAGAAAGGGAAGGAAAGGACAGGAAAGGACAGGAAAGGAACGGAAAGAAATAAAGGAAGGCCAAAAAGGAAAGGAAGTAATAGAAAAGTATACCTCGCCGAGTTTATATTTCTTCATCATGTTTGTACACAATACACGACATGCCTGGTAGCCAATACGAGAATTTTTGTTTCTCAGATCAGCACCCGCAAGCTGCGTGGAGAATTCAAGAGGAGAATTTTGTTTTTTTGGGACGGGGGAAAAGGGGAACCGATAGAATTGAGTGTCAACGAGAGCAAGTGCGAAGGAGCGGGCCGAGTGAGCTAAGGCGACGAGGCGGCCATGGAGAACCACAACAGGAGGATGGCACACGGAGACCCACGACCCGCACGCACACCATCATTACGGGAGCAGCGATCGTCTTTTCTTTCAGTTTTTTTTCACGAGGCAGTAGTACAACATGTTACTTACGTCACTGATTTTTGTAGAGTTGGTAGAGGAGTTGTACACCCTTCATGGGGAGTGACCCCCCGCAGTTTTCAATTTTCAGGCACGGGCGTAGTAGCTGCGCTGCAACCTGTCAGATAACTCGGGAAGGCGAGGCGATCATTGATATTTGCATTTTGGTTTTTGGCTCGATTGCTCTTGTTTCATTGCATGCCTGGGGGTCGTCACTTTGACAGCACTCCAGACAGCAGGCGCGTTCGTCTGTGCTCACGATTACCGTGAGGTTCGTACGGTGCAGGCAGCCCAACCGCTGTAGTTTGTAGCGGCGAGTTGGTTCGTTGTGGGAACGGGGGAACTATGCTGTAGTTGAGTGAGTACCCGCGGCCACGTGAGTCCAGTTTGCACTTGGACCCTTTCAGTTGTGCGCCTTCTTCGTTTCGTGCGTTTTAGGCGAAAATTTCCCGGACGAATCAATTTTTTTGGATGTTCCTAGGGCTCTAGGACCTTTGTGTGACCACGGACACTTAGATATTTGACAAGAGTTAATGTGAGACAACATCAACAACCTGGAATATATTGATCCTGGGAGCCTTCTGCTGGTGGTGGTGGTGTTGTATTCGTTTGTATTTACCCTGCGGGCTCTCGTGTTGTTGATGACGCGACCCCCGAAAAGTATAAACGAATGCGCTTTTTTTGCGCCGGTCTTCGACTCCACATTATCGTTATCATCTTGTTTTCGACGCTTTGGGTTTTCCGGTTTGGTAACGATATTCATCGCTATCGTTATCGTTATCGTTCTATCGAAGTTATTTGGCCTTACCGTATCGAAACGTTCTTGGTTCCGATATCCAATACACCACTTACAGTGTGGTGTCAACACTACTTACAGTGTGGTGTCAACACTACTTACAGTGTGGTGTCAACACTACTTACTAATATTCTCTGTTCCCCTTGCCGCCTCGGTAAGGCATGCTGCGAGGCATGCTCTAGCAGGCTAGGCTTGTAGCGAGGGTTTAGGGGTCTTTCTGGTGTAAGGCCGGACTCACCCTCAAGGAGTGATAACTGCCTGTCGCTGTGTGTGGCCGCGAGGCTTAGGCGTGGCGGTAGAGTTGGGCCATACGTGGTGCGTTAGGCATGATCAGCTACGATTCGCGCGTTCTTTTAGGCAGCAGCGGCGGAGCAGCAATGCTTAATCGGGATGCTCGTGCGCGGAGGCAGGCGCGCGCCACCACGAGCTACACTGCGGCGCAGTCTCGGTTTGCGTTGAGGGAACTGCGCCGGCAGGAGGCTGGATTCGACGACGAAGGAGGAGGGCGACTGAGCGTCGACGGGCCGGGAAGAGACGGATTGAACTGTTGGTGAAAACCGGGAGTGCTCCGACCCGGTTCGGTGGAAACAATGTCTGCCTGGTTGGTGAAAACCCGACGTGCTCCGACCCGGCTCGATGCAAACAATGTCTGCCTGGTTGGTGAAAACCCAACGTGCTCCGACCCGGCAAAGTAGGCATGCGAGGGTCTATGGTCATACGACTACGGCCATGCACAAAATGAGTACACCCCCCCCACCCATTCACCCCGCCCGCCCCCTCGCCTAATTTGTCCATCTCTATCCAACGGCTCCCTCTCCCTGCTTTCTCGCCCCTCTCTGGTGCAACTGTGCAACGGCTTTTCGTTGTTATATGTGAGCCTATCTAATATCTCTTCCCCGCCAATATGTTGTTGCTTGTGGTTTTTGTCGCAGGCTGCGTTTCGCGGAGCCGGCGCTAGGAAGAATTTGACTGCGATGCTCAAGGCTCAAGCCGATGATGCGGCTATCAAACACCACGCCACCACTGTCATCACGGTAAGGTTTAACGCGGTACCTCCCCACCTTCACCCCATCCCCCCACCCACTCGCCCACCAGCCACACGCCCACGGGGAGGGGGCGAGGGGGGATGGGGGAGGGGGCGAGGGGGGGAGGGGAGGAGGGGGGAGAGGGGAGGGGGCGTCCTGCCCAAGAGACTGAAGTCTGGGTCTGGACATCATGTTTAAATTCATGGGCCTTCCAGTGGTCGTCACAAGACAGCGTAAGACCGCCCTGGCTTCTTCGATGTTGTGTTCTCGCCCCAGTGCCATTGATGATAATCAGATTCACTTGATACCCTCAATGAGCCCAATGCCGTCTTTAGTCGTCTTTAGTCGGTTCCTAGGGTCTGCTAGTACGACATTTCTGGTCTCCTTTCCTTCCCTTGCTTCCTCGTGTCTTTTCTTTTCCAGCTTTTTTTGCCTTTTCTTTTCTTTCCTCTCCTCCTTCGTTTTTTGCTCTCTTGTCTTCTCTTTCCTTTATATTCTTTTCTTATCTTTGTTTCTCTTTTACGATTGACTTGCGTCTGTCGTGCGCATGCGTTGTCATGGGTGATACGTGCAATATATACGTGGTAGTCGTTCATGGGTGGCAAGCGGGTATAGTCGGTTTCTCCAGGCGCGAGTAGTGAGACGTATGGGTCAGTATGGACCTGGCACATCGTGGCCTGACTCCCGAATTCACTTTTTATACGTATGTTTCTGTTAGAGGCATGAACTGCGTCAGCTGTGGTTTAGACTATGCGTGCGTGTACCACCTTTGGTTTGTTTGTGTTTTTTCCCTGGAGTATTCCTCAGTTTCAGAGTGACAGGGGCTGTTACTGTGACCACGGACTTGAGTTAATGTCAGAACAAAAACAAAGTCTACATATACAGTAGGTGGCCCTAAATAGTGCGGGTCATATGGTGCGGGTGTCCGATATTGTGCGGGAGATCGTATGGCACAATATAGACCCCTCTATAGTGGCCGCTTTTTATATAGTGCGGGTGCCCGGTACAGTGCGAGTAATTTTTCGTGACACATACCCGCACTATACAGGGCCACCTTCTACTGTATATTGTATTTTGTACGAGGAAGCAGTATAGCTTTATCGTCACTGGCAAGTAAATGCACTGCACCCCGTTAGAAAGTCGGGGAAGACGTCTAGTCTATACGTGGCGACTGCTGTAGTTACTTGTACGGCGGTCTTTGGTTAGATTGCTATTTCTTCACTGAATGCCCGCGCGGGTCGTAACCCTGACAGCACTCCAGGCGACAGGCGTGTTCCTCTGTGCTCAACGACTATTTACGGGGGACCCTAGTAAATAGGACCTACGGTGGACACCAAAACCTATATATTCATATATTCTTACTAACAATATTTGGTCCTATTTACTACCGTTCTCCGTAAATAGTATACATACCCCGTGCGGTTATAGTGCGGTGCAGGTAACACCCCGCAGACAGCAACAAGACAGCAACAAACCGTTGTAGAGTAAGTAAGTAGCCACGAGTTGGTTGGTTGCGGAAACGGGGGGAGTCTATCTGAACCGTCGTTGAGTGGATGGCCGCGCGGCCCAGTGATGCACTTTATTGTGCCTTTTCAACCGTTTTACCCCAGTGACGACACCAGCGGGTAATTCGACCGTTACTATTTCGTACCAGGTATGGGGTTAGGACAAGAATAATGTAGGACACCCGTGTGGCCGCGCTTACCGCTACTTACTGTGTGTAGTTCAATTTGCCCGTTGACCACTTCCACGTGTTTGTGCGTCTTCTTCGTCTCGTGTTCGGGTGTTTTACGGCTATACCATAAAAATTATTATACACTCCAGCTGTGAGATCGAATATTTTGTCGAAACTCATCTTTGCAAGCTGTGTGTGATACTCCGATCGCGCGTGTCACGTGTTGTGTGTCCTCATTAAAGGCATAGGTCGGCGACTCCCCTCGCAGCGTCAGCAGTGTAGCTATCAGGGTCAACAGGGTGATGTTACGGCTACATCTGGTGGGATAGTAATACGGCAGTTGTTGTTGTTGTTGTTGTTGTTGTTGTTGCTGTTGTTGTTGTTGTTGTTGTTGTTGTTCTCGCATTAACTCGCATAGTCAAGTCCGTGGTCACAGGACAGGCTCCTGTCACTCTGGAGTAGACTTTCACGGCCAAATTTTAATTTAATTTTAGGATCTTCCTACATATGGCTCCATCCAGCACCTTATTGTGATCATGGCGGCTGGACCACGGACTCGAGATTTTTGCAAGAGTCGTAACAGACACATCACCACCACAAACAACAATACTACCAGGTATAGTCTATACTAAACGCTGAGAAAAAAAACGGAAGGACTCCTGGAATGTTGGGTACCATGGCGGCGGTCGTATGCGTATGACCAGCAAGGGAGAAAATTCGAGAAGGTGAGGAATCTCCCGTGTTCAGGTGAGTCGTACAGCATACGGGGGGGGGGGCAAATACCCCACAAGTCTATGGTCGGGGGGGTATCCTGCGTTTTCTTTCCCTATATATTCTTTGATTTTCTCATCTTTGTTTTTCTTTTCCAAATGACTTGCGTCTGTCGTGCGTATGCGTAGTGATAAGTACTACGTGAAATATATACGTGGTAGTCTTTCTTGGGTGGCAAGCGGTATAGTCGTTTTTTCCAGGCGCGAGAGTAGTGAGACGTATGCACCAGCATGGACCTGGCACATCGTAGGCCGACTCCCGATTTCACTTTTATATGTTTCTGGCGGAGGCATGAATTGCGTCAGCTATGATCAAGTCTTGACTATACGTGTACCGCCTTTGGTTTGCTTGTGCTTTTTCCCTGGGGTATTCCTCAGCTCCAGAGTGACAGGAGCCTGTTCTGTGACCACGGGCTTGATTAAGCGACAACAACAACAACAACAAAAACAACAACAATAACAACAACAACAACCTTCCATCTTTCTTTTTACTACTCGTGCATACAGCAGTAGTCGTACCGGGTTTGAGCCACTCGCACGAACGAGTGTTTACGCTGTACTGGTACTCGTGCCTCACTACCTCACGGACAACAGCAGCATGTACTTCATCAGGCAACTTGTTTGGCGCAGCGGTGCGAGCGATTCAATTGCAGATCCACATGAAACAAATAACGAGAAATTTAAAATGCCCAACGGAACAACAATGGGGTCATGACCACGAACAAAAAAAAACGACCCAAAAAAAGACCCCCCTCAATATATATACTGCTGTACCGCCGTAGGTAACTGTCGTCTAAAGTTGAAAAAAAAAAAACGAAGTTCCATGATGTCCCGGTTCCATCACGCGCGGCTCACCACCAAAGAAATAAAAATGAAACTACTTGTATAGTCTAGTCTAGTCTAAAACCCGGAGCATTAAAAAAAAAAAACTCACCCTTCGTATCGCCCACACACAACTATACACACAGGCCAGGCAAGGGGCGGGATAGAACCAACCAAACATTGTATCATATACAAAAGTTAGTTGTGAAAAAAATGTTATACCTAATATCATATTATTGTAGCCTCGATCGCAAAAAAAATCACAACAACGCCGAGCTCCGAATTTGATTCTTTCTTTCCGTTTCGACTACTAATAATAGGTATCCTTCCCAGATGTAGGGTTGCCAGTGGCTCCGCTTTTCCGGGTGCTCCAATGTCTTAGACTATACTGAGGAGATGGCATGCAGGAAAATGAGGGGAAAAAAAAAAAAGCCTACCTTATTCCGGGACATGCACGACAGGAAACAAAAACTTACCATGGTTGGCTCTACCATCGCCTCGGCCGCGGCTTCCCTCGCAAGACGCGAGCCTTCATAATCTGGAAAACCTAGACCTAAGTTGCACACCCCAGGCTGGCTCGCCAATGCCACTTGTTCGTCCCACATCGCGCTTGAGGTGTCTGAGCTCAGCTCTGACAACGTCATTTTAGACAGAGGGGTGGGCGTAGTAGTAGCTGCAGTAGCAAGACTCGTGGTAGTACCATAATCGCTCATGGGGCTGTGAATGGTGGTGTCGTTCATTCTTCTTTCCGGCAGTGCGCCCGTTTTCTCAGATGGGTGTGGCGGTGTTGCTGCTGTTGCTGCTGCTGCTGCTTTTGTTGTGTGTTTGCGCACATAACCTTCCAACCTTCGACAAAAAAATCGCCTGGCGTGGATCATCATGTACCCGCAAGTAGGCGTTTTTTGCCCTGGCGCAGCACAAACTTTAACCTGCGACAAAAAAAAAAGCATTGGGGGGCTCCCATTAGTTGAAAACTTATTATTGTGGTCTAGACTAGTATAAAGTAAAAATACACTCCAGCTGTGAGATCGAACATTTTGCCGAAACTCATCTTTTGCAAGCTGTGTGTGATACTCCGATCGCGCGTTTTTGTTGTTCTCACATTAGCTCCCATAATCAAGTCCGTGGTCACAGGACAGGCTCCACTCACTCTGGAGGAGCTGAGGGATACCCCAGGGAAAAAACAAGAACAATCCAAAGGTGATACACGCATACATCACAGCTGACGCAATCCATGCCTCCACCAGAAACATATAAAAGTGAAATCGGGAGTCAGCTTTTTTTTTTTTTTTTTCCACACACATTTACTTTCCAGCTTCTGGACAAGCCGTGGCCACAGGTGTCGTCCCTTCTCCCTCCGGTTCTTGCCTTCACTTTTTACCGCGCATAGGGTTCAGCAATCCCACCGCTCGTCGATTTTTCATCGAGTATTGCTAACTTACGCTCTCGCGCTTTCCGCAAGTCAATTTGTACGCAAGAAAAAGTCCCCACGAATTTATACGAGAATGCACTTGGGGGGATTCGAACTCACGAAAATGACCTATACCAGGCTCGAGGATAATCTGATACACCACCGGGGCGACTGCCTACGATGCGCCAGGTCCATGCTGGTGCATACGTCTCACTACTCGCGCCTGGAAGACCGACTATACCCGCTTGCCACCCAAGAAAGACTACCATATATAAATCGCACGTAGTTCTTATCACTACGCATACGCACGGCAGACGCAAGTCATTTGAAAAAAAGAAAAAAAGAAAAGAAAATGAGCTAAAGGCAAGGAAAGAACAGACAAGGAAGCGCAAAAACGAAAAAGAAAAGGAGATGAGAGAAAAGACAAGAAAAGCAAGGAGAGACAAGACAAGAAGAGGAAGCAAGGAAAGGAAAAGAGAGAAGAAATACCATACTAGCAGACCCTAGGAACTGACTAAAAAAACGACATTTGGGCTCAGAGAGGGTATCAAGTAAGTGCATCATCGATGGCACTGGGGAGAGAACGCAATGTGGCGAAGAAGTCAGGGCGGTCTCATGCTACCTTGTGACGGCCATTGGAAGGCCCACAAATTTCAGGACGATGACGGTCAGGCCCAGACTTCAGTCTCTTAGGCCCTGACGTTCCCCTCTTCCCCCCCCCCCTTCTCCCCCCCCCCCCCCCCCCCCCCCCCCCCCCCTCTCCCACTCCGCCCTCCTCCCTAATCGACAATCTGTATGTCCGCCCGCGTAGGATGGCTCACGGGGTGATTGCTCTCGGTACCCGACGAGGGACCATCAGGCAGAGGAGAAGATAAGAAGATGGAATATATATATACATATATTTTAGGGCAATAACCAAAAACGGGTATACCTGGTCACTTTTTTCTCAAAAACGGGTACAGTCTAAAATCAAGTGAAAAGCACACCCCACGAGCCACGCGACTGCCCATCGATGAACCTCTCGTTTTTTTGTCCTGCTGATGCTATACATGAGGTGTACTCGTACAAGGTACATGTCTATTGTGTAGTTGGTAACTGGATGCATGCATTTGTTTCTTAATCACACTCATTCGTACTTGTGCTACGAAACGTATCACGTATATGAGTATTCTCGTCAAACATGTACTAAGGTATTCATCACATCAAAACAGAGTATAATCATGGATCATGGTAGTACGAGTAACGAGAGCGACGGCGGGCGAGCGAACGAGCGAGCGATGATGAAATACGTGTATTTGTTGTTGTTGTGATCAGACTCATTCTTACTCCTACTACGACATGTACCACATACTAGACTACATACTAGACTACTCGTCAAACATGGACTGTTGTACGATATGATTATGTAGTAGTACTGGGACGGATCCTGCTTCGGTTCGGTGGCTCGGCCGCCCCGGGGCACGAGTACGTCTTGTATCACCCACTGCATTTCCCAGAGGCCCTGTACCCATGACCGGGTGCCAGATACGCCCGCGCAACAGCCGAACGAAGTTCCTTCGTGCTGCCAAACACAGAGACTACACGCAGATACGATGAGCCAGACGAGTTGCCCTCCGTGGCCACGGTGCTCGCCCGTCGGAGGTGAAGGGAAGGAGAGAGCTACGTTTGTGGCAGGTGTTCAATGTGGAAGGGGGGCGAAGCTGCTGTGAACCGCTTGGCCTCCCTTCTTTCAGGCATCAAGATGGCGGTCCATCCCGGCGAAAGCGACGTTCGTATAGAGGGATCAATGTATTGCCTCTGATTGGGTGTAATGTATATATGCAGGCATTTGATTCGCTTAGATACAACCAAAAACGGGTGAAAGCTAAGCATAATGGCCATTTACTGGTATACCCGGGACAATATATATCAAAAACAGGTACAATTTTGTTTTGACCAATCGCGTGGCTCGTGGGGTGGGCTTTTCAAGTGATTCTAGAGTGTACCCGTTTTTGAGAAAAAAGTGGCCGGGTATACCCGTTTTTGGTTATTGCCCTATATTTAATCCCACCCCCACCCCCTCGAACACTCCGCCCTCTACTCGCTGGTTGTACGACTTACCCCAGGATATACATGATAAACTGATGCATTCTTTCTAAAACCGTCACATTTATCCCCTTGAAAGAATGTATAGTTCCACGCACAGATTGAGCTGCCCCACCGGCCCCACCCCCGCCCCAACCCCCCCTCACCCATAATAAACTGGTGCATTTTTTTTTCTTTCCAAAACCGTCAGATTTATCCCCTTGAAGGAATTATAGCTTCCACGCACAAATTGCCCGCCCGTCCGCCCCCCCCCTCCAACCCCGCTCCCTTTTGATCAAAACCAGGCCCCTACGTCCTTCGAAACTCCGCCCTCCCTTCACCGGTTATTCGACTTACTTACATGATTCACGTGATAAACGGATGCATTTCCTTCCACAGCTGTCAGATTATGTCCCCCTCAGAAACGGGTTTTATAGTTTCCGCGCACAGGCTGACCAACATCACCCTGTTGACCCTGATAGCTACACTGCTGTAGTTGCACAGGGGGGTCGCCGACCTATATCCTTAATGAGGACACACAACCCGTAATACGCGCGATCGGAGTATCACACACACCTTGCAAATATGAGTTTCGACAGTTTCGACAAAATATTCGATCTCACAGCTGGAGAGTATTTTCATTGTTCAAAATATCAAAGTACCGGAGTCCCGGAGGCTACTCTGAACATGCACACCCGAAAAACAAAATAGTGAATTGAGTAACAGCAGCAGTACTAGTACACTGAGCCAAAGGGATCTCAACTCGAACCTATCGAAGATTGGGACCGCCTATCATATCAATAGTTCTACTCTACCATCTCCGTAGATTCTATGCAGTCATACACATCATACATCAGATTTGTGCGCAGGGATAAAACAACATCCCCCTCCCCCCTCCCCCCGGCCGCTTAGAGATGCCGACGGTGGATGGCGCTGCCGCAGCCTTTGCGCGTCGCTCTGCAGCTTTGCGTCTCTCCGTCTCATGCCAATTCCGCATGAACAACTCAGCTCTCTACTCTACTCGTCGAAACCATCTGCCGGCGTCCGCCTTTCGCCACCCTTCGAATTTCATTCCGAAGACCGACATATCCTCCTTCAGATGAGCCATCCAGTCCTTCTCTTGCCCCCCTGAGTAGCCCTTACCCCCAACAAGCTCCCCAAACATCACCCTCTGTGGCAGACGCTCCTCCCCCATGCGTGCTACAAATCCGGCAAACAATATCCTCTGTTTGCGCACTATCGCCTCTATGCTCTCGAAAGCTGTCTTGGAAAGCGCGTCGGCGTACAACAGGGTGGGGTCGTCGCGCTTCCGTTTCCGCCATCCAAGGCATCGGAGGAGCATGGAGCGGTGAACCCGTCGTAGCCTGTCATAGTCAGGCTTCTTCGGGCTACACGTCATGCATGCAACCGTCAAGCAGTGTCTTGACCACCTCAGCTTTCAGCAACCGTACCTTCACCCGTAAGCGCACACCCGGGCGATCATAGATTTCCATCTTGTACGCCCGTATTACTGAGTGTGTCCTCATTAAGGATAGTGTTGTCGTCTTACATTAACTTCGTAAGTCAAACATCTAGAGTCCATGGTCACACAAAGGTGCTGGAGGCCTAGGAAGATCCGAAAAACCAAAATGTGAAAGCAAATTCGTCCGGGAAGTACTACGGTTTCCCGCCTAAAACGCACAACATGAAGAACGCGCACAAGTGAAATGATCCAATGTCCACACTGAACTCACATGGCAGTGGGTATCAACTTTTTTCCTTTCCTTTTTCGTTTTTTCGCTTCCTTGTCTTTTCTTTCCTTTCCTTCATCTTCTTTTCTTCTCTTTTTTTATTTTTTCCAATTGACGTGCGCCATTCGTGCGTATGCGCAGTGATAGGTACTACGTGCAATATATACGTGGTAGTCTTTCTAGGGTGGCACGCGGTATAGTCGGTTTTTCCAGGCGCGAGTAGTGAGACGTATGCACCAGTATGGACCTGGCACATCGTAGGCGGTCGCCCCGGTGGCGTATCAGGTTATCCTCGAGCCTGATACAGGTCATTTTCGTGAGTTCGAATCCCCCCGAGTGCATTCTCGTATAGATTCGTGGGAACTTTTTCTGGTGTACAAATTGACTTGCGGTAAGCGCGAGAGCGTGAGTTGGCAACACTCGATGAAAAATCGAAGAGCAATGGGATTGCTGAACCCTATGCGCGGTAAAAATTGAAGGCAAGAATCGGAGGGAGAAGGGACGCCACCTGTGACCACGGCTTGTCCAGAAGCTGCAAAGTAAAAGCGTGAGAAGAAGAAAAATAAAATGAATCAATAAATAGAGGAATGTCTTCTTGCTACGACCGTCAGATTCGTCCCCTTCAAGGGTTTACAGTTTTCGCGCACATATTCAAATGCCCCCCCCCCCCCCCCCCGATCCCTCTTGTTCCAACGCCCGACCTATAATCAAAATCTACCAGAGCAGTAAACAGTACCAGCCAGCTGATATCATCTCAATATCTTTCTAGCCATCCAACCATGCCGTAGCTCCAACTCATTTCCGCCGTGTCCTCCTCCCCCCCCCCCTTTTTTTCCCCGCCCAGTTTGTTCAAACGACCCACTAACAATCGAAACGGACAGAGTAATAAACACTTCTACGCAATTGATATCACGTCATTGTCTTTCTAGCCGTCCATGACGTAGCTTTCATCCATTCCCCCCCCCTCCAACGCCCCCTCCTTCCCCGCCACCGGCACGATCGCCTAGACCTAGCACCACGCGTATAGCAAGCCCCTATATATGCGTAATACGCGCGATCGGAGTATCACGCACAATCTTGCAAAGATGAGATTCGACCAAATCTTTGATCTCACAGCTGGAGTGTATTTTAATAATATATGTAATGTAAACCTCTTGAAAACGCTTCCCCCCCCCTTCCCTTGGTCAAACGCCCCACCTAATATCGAAATCCGCCAGAGTAATAAACACTTCCAAGCACTAGATATCACCTCATTATCTTTCTAGAGCCATCCATGCCGCTGCTGCAATTCCCACCCCCCCCCGTCCCCTCCTTCCCCACCACCCGCACCATCGCCTAAACCTAGAACCACGCGTATAGCAAACCCCTACATCAGTGCGACCCAAAGCCCTTTCGCCCCCCCCCCTCCCCCAGCCCCCACCCCACCCCCTCGAACACTCCGCCCTCTACTCACTGGTGGTACGACTCACAGGATATACATGATAAACTGGTGTATTCTTCCCAAAACCGTCAGATTTATTATACCCTTGGAGGATTTATAGTTTCCACGCACAAATTGAGCTGCCCCCCCCGCCCCCCCCCCCCGCTCCCTCCTGATCGAAACCAGGCCCCCACGTCCTTTAAACCTCCGCCCTCCCCTCACCGGTTATTCGACATACGGGATTCACTTGACGAACTGATGCGTTTCCTTCCACAGCTGTCAGATGTTGTCTCCCTCAGAAACGGGTTTTATAGTTTCCGCGCACAGACTGACAAACATCACCCTGTTGACCCTGATAGCTACACTGTAGTCGCAAGGGGAGTCGCCGACCTGTATCCTTAATGAGGACACACAACCCGTAATACGCGCGATCGGAATATCAAAAAGAGGTTGCAAATATGAGATTCGACAAAATATTCGATCTCACAGCTGGAGTGTATTTTAATTTTCATAATATGCGTGTAATCACCTTTGGTTTGTGTTTTTTTCCGAGGGTATTCCTCAGCTCGAAAGTGACAGGTGTCTGTTCCGTGACCAAGGACATGATTATTGTGAGAACAACTCAACTACAGCATAGAGTTACCCCGTTCCCACAATTACCCAATTCGCGGCTACCAACTTCAGCGGTTGGGCTGCCTGCACCGTACGAACCGCACGGTAATCGTGAGCACAGACGAACGCGCCTGCTGTCTGGAGTTTTGTCAGAGTGACGACCCGCGGGCATGCAGTGAAGAGGAGCAATCGAACCAACAAATACCATACGAATATCAATGATCGCCTCGGCTTCCCGGGTTATCTGACAGGTTGTTGCAGCGCAGCTACTACGCCCGTGCCTAAAAATTGAAGATTCCGGGGAGTCGCTCCCCATGAAGGGTACACAACTCGACCAACTCTACAAAAATCAGTGACGTAAGTAATATGTTGTACCACTGCCTCGTAAAAAACCCTGAAAAAAGACGATCGCTGCTCTCGTGGTGATGGTGTGCGTGCGGATCGTGGGTCTCCGTGTGCCATCCTCCTGCTGTGGTTCTCCATGGCCGCCTCATCGCCTTAGCTCACTCGGCCCGCTCGTTCGCACTTGTGCTCTCGTTGACACTCAATTCCAATCGGTTCCCCTTCTCCCCCGTCCCGAAAAGCAAAAAGTCCTCGCAGCTTTCAGTGCTGGTCTGAAAAACAAAAACATGGTTCAGGGAGAGTTCAATCCGTCTCTTCCCCGCCCGTCCACGCTCAGTCGCCCTCCTCCTTCGTCGTCGAATCCAGCCTCCTGCCGGCGCAGCTCCCTCCATTCAAACCGAGACTGCGCCGTAGTGTGGCTGGTGGTGTCGCCTGGTTCCGCGCACGAGCATCCTGATCAAGCATTGCTGATCCGCCGCTGCTGCCTGAAAAGACCGCGAATCGTAGATGGCCATGCCTAACGCACGACGTACGACCCAACTCTACCGCCACGCCTACGCCTGGCGGCCACACGCAGCATCAAGAAGGTATCACTCCTTGAGGGTGAGTCCGGCCTTACACCCGCCAGAAAGACCCTTCCCCACTCGCTACAAGCCTAGCTTGCTAGGGCATGCCTCGCAGCATGCCTTCACCGAGGCGGCAAGGGGAACGGAAGCCTATAAGGATATAGGTCGGGGACTCCCCTTGGAACTACAGTCAGTGTAGCTTGTACCAAGGTCACCAGGGTGATGTTAGTCAGTCTGTGCGCGGAAACTCAAGAATCCGTTTTTGAAGGGGACAAAATCTGACAGCTGTAGAAGGAAATGCACCAGTTTATTAAAAAAAAAAAAATACATTCCAGCTGTGAGATCGAAGATTTTGCCGAAACTTATCGTTGCAAGCTGTTCGTAATACTCCGATCGCGCGTAGTAAGGTTTGTGTGTCCTCATTAAGGATATACCCCCTTGCAACTACAGTGTAGCTATCAGGGTCAGCAGGGTGATGTTGGTCAGTCTGTGCGCGGAAACTATAAAACCCGTTTCTGAGGGGGACAACATCTGACAGCTGTGGAAAGCAATGCATCAGCTTATCAAGTGTATCCTGTAAGTCGTATAACCGGTGAGGAGAGAGCGGATTTTTTAGGACGTGGAGGTCTGGGTTTGAACAAGTGGGGAGCGGGGGGGGAGGGGCCGGGCGGACGGCCGGGGCAGCTCAATCTGTGCGTGGAAACTATAAATCCTATCCTGTGAGTCGTAAAACCAGTGAGGAGAGGGCGGAGTGTTCGAGGGGGTAGGGGGCCGGGGGGAGCGAAAGGGGCTTTCAACAGCTTTAGGTCGCATATATGTACTCGTAGGGGTTTGCTATTCGCGTGGTGCTAGGTTTAGGCGATTGTGCGGGTGGTGGGGAAGGAGGGGGCGTTGGGGGGGGGCGGGGGGGATGAATTGAAGCAGTGGCATGGATGGCTCTAGAAAGGTGATGAGGTGATATCAAGTGCGTGGAAGTGTTTATTCCTTTTGCAGATTTAGATGTTAGGTGGGGCGTTTGAGCAAGAGGGAGTGGGGAAAAAAAAAAGAGGGGGACCAGTTTATCAAGTGTATCCTGTAAGTCGTATAACCGGTGAGGCGAGGTAAATTTTACATACTTGTATACATTTTATGCGCATGTAAATATGTATGTAGTCTATGCATATCATTATTATAATTTAGTATGCATGTCCAAGTATGCATAGTATGGGCCAACCCAGCACCCGTTTTTCTTTTCTTTCATCCCATCTATATCTTGGCAATTTTTGTTTTTTCTCCCTCCGGTGACGCAACTCAGATCAGGGGGCTCTTCTACCTCCACCGCCCCACGGTACGCGCCTTGGTTTGGGTTGTTATCGTCATCATATGAAGCACCAATAGAAGACTTCATTCAGTCCTGTCATCCCTCGTTGACTCGAATCGAATTGCGCCTACTATACCCAGAATGCTGGCACTATTTACGGCACCTTCGTTCCCCTTGCCGCTTCGATAAAGGCATGCTGCGAAACATGCTCTAGCAGGCTTGTAGCGAGTGGGGAAGGGTCTTTCTGGCGGGGGTAAGGCCGGACTCACCCTCAAGGAGTGATACCTTCTTGCTGCTGCGTGTGGCCGCCAGGCGTAGGCGTGGCGGTAGAGTTGGGTCGTACGTCGTGCGTTAGGCATGGTCACTCACGATTCGCGGTCTTTTCAGGCAGCAGCGGCGGATCAGCAATGCTTAATCGGGATGCTCGTGCGCGGAACCAGGCGACACCACGAGCCACACTACGGCGCAGTCTCGGTTTGAGTGGAGGGAGCTGCGCCGGCAGGAGGCTGGATTCGACGACGAAGGAGGAGGGCGACTGAGCGTGGACGGGCGGGGAAGAGACGGATTGAACTCTCCCTGAAGCATATTTTTGTTTTTCAGATCAGCACTGCAAGCTGCGACAAGTTTTTGTTTTTGGGGACGGGGGAGAAGGGGAACCGATTGGAATTGAGTGTCAACGAGAGCAAGTGCGAATGAGCGGGCCGAGTGAGCTAAGGCGATGAGGCGGCCATGGAGAACCACAGCAGGAGGATGGCACACGGAGACCCACGACCCGCACGCACACCATCATCACGAGAGCAGCAATCATCTTTTTTCAGGGTTTCTTACGAGGCAGTGGTACAACATGTTCCTTATGTCACTGATTTTTGTAGAGTTTGTAGAAGAGTTGTGTACCCTTCACGGGGAACGACCCGCCGCAATTTTCAATTTTTAGGCACGGGGGTCGCAGCTGCGCTCCAACCTCTCCAACCTGTCAAACAACTCGGGAAGGAGGGGCGATCATTGATATTTGTATGGTGTTCTTTGGTTCGATTGCTCTTTTTTCACTGCATGCCCGCGGGTCGTCACTCTGACAGCACTCCAGACAGCAGGCGCGTTCGTCTATACTCACGATTACCGTGCGGTTCGTACGGTGCAGGCAGCCCAACCGCGGTAGTTTGTAGCCGCGAGTTGGTTAGTTGTGGGAACGGGGGAACTCTATGCTGTAGTTGAGAGCTTACCCGCGGCCATGTGAGTTCAGTTTGCACATTGGACCTTTTCACTTGTTGTGCGCCTTTTTCCGTATCGTGCGTTTTTAGGCGGGAAAGCGTAGTATTTCCCGGACGAATTTTGATTTCACTTGGTTTTTCGCATCTTCCTAGGGCTCCAGCACCTTTGTGTGACCACGGACTCTAGAGTTTTGACAAGAGTTAATGTGAGAAAACAACCACAACAACAACATACGCCGGTCGCCCCGGTGGCGTATTGTTGTTGTTCTCACATTAACTCGCATAATCAAGTCCGTGGTCGAACCAGGCTACGGTAGGGGGATCCCCTTTTGGGCCTTTTATTTCAGTGGCCAGGGGTCACTCGCGCGAGTAACCCCTTTGTTCCTATGCGAATTTACGTATTCTTCACGTTTTACATTGGCGAAATTAATTCGCAATGCAAAGGTGATCTAAGCTGCGCCGAAACAAGTGCCGAAACCATCTTCATCTGTGGGGTACAGAGCCACTCGTGCGAGTGGCTCAAGCACACCAGTGAAAATGGGGGTACCCCCCCTACCGTAGCCTCGGTCGGTCACAGGATATGCTCCAGTCACTTGTTACGTTATACTGGAGCCTGGTACAGTATAGGTCAGTTTCGTGAGTTCGAGCCCCGCAGAGTGCAAACTCGTATAAATTCGTTGGGATTTTTCTTGTGCACAAATTGACTTCCGGAAAGCGCGAGAGCGTGAGTTAGCAACACTCGATGAATATAGACTAGCAGTGGGATTACCGAACTCTATGCGCGATAAAAAATTGAAGGCAAGAACCGAGGGGGAGAAGGGACGACACCTGTGTCCACGGCTTGTCCAGAAGCTTGAAAGTAGAAGTGTGAGAAAAAAAAAGGAAAACGTACACACTCTATTGGTTTATGCCTGCGCACAAGTCAGATGTATGATGTGTATGATTGCGTAGAATCTACGGAGATGGTAGAGTAGAATTATCGATATGATTGGCGGTCTCAATCTTCGATACGTTCGAGTTGAGCGCTGTTGGTGGTACTATACGGTTTCCGATACTGGTCTGCAGATATCTGAGTTTTATAATATATGCGGAAGCATTATTGATATGTGCGTCGAGGCTTCGTGAGGTGAAAGGTTGCCTCACGGAGGCAGTCGGTCATGATAATGATACGCACCCGCGGGCTTTGATGGAATGATACTGCCCGTGTATATGCCGAGGGGAGTCCGTGACAAATTGGTACGGCTCACTCGTGTGTGTGTGAAGTGCGTGAAATACTGGTACCGCTTCTTTAAGGTTTATGCGAGGGCCTTTGAAAATCAGGTACTGGCCCCTGTGTGTGTTTTGTGATACTCTTCTATATTCAACGCTCCCCACCTATTGACTATGGCATCGGGGCAAGCCGCGCAACCACACAGCTTGCGTTATCTACAGCAGTTCTACCAGGCGACAAGCCCCCTTTGGCTCAGTCTATAGTGCTTGCTTCTTTTTAGTATTTTATTGTATATTTCCTACTTCTTCTCTTCTCCCAGCCCATGGCTCTCCGGATTTCGTGACTTCTGTCTCCCTGAGTGAGCCAGCAATGCGTCCACCACTCGTGTACGATGCGTCCACCACTCGTGTACGTGGATGGTCAAACACGCACGGCAGATTCAAATCGATTGGAAAGAAAAACAAAACGAAATAAATTTCAGGAAATATAGATATGTAAATTAAAAAGAACGAAAAAGGAAAGGAAAAGAAGAGGAAGCAATGGAAGGGAAGGGGAAAAACACACACTACCACTACCCCCCCCGGGAGGGCCGAAGATTTTTTTTTTCGTGGACGTTTCTAGTCTAACCCTTTTCCCTGCCTCAACTTTGGTCTCAATGCCGATGCTATGCTTGTGTGCTTGGGTTTACTCTACACGTAAACGTTCTAATCCTAATATGTAGGCTGAGATGACACATAACAATAATAGAAACGCTGAGACACCTAGATAGGAGCAATAATCTACGACGGGAATCGATGGAAGTACGATGCATGGAAACAACTCCCCCCAAACTTGCCTCAACATAAAACCAAACAAAGATCTTGCTTTTCAATCAAGTGCTTGTTGTTTGCTTGCTTCTCAATGCTTCTGCGACAAGTCCACGACAACCTTAGGCGATCGTCTGAGTGTGACTCGTCTGATTAACCTGATCCCACCTTCTGCTGGGAGACCTTAGGGCGTACGACGGAAGCTCTGATACCCTCACTTACTCTTTGGTTGTGAGACCTTTCGGCCTGCTACGGGGGCTCTGAAAACCTTAGCCTTGCCCTTTATTAGTTTTTTCGACACACCGCCGCCTTTTCTGCCTTCCTTGCTTATTACGTCAAAGCTGTCTTCGAATCTCACAGTTTTGGGACGTGTATTGCTCAGAGCCGACGAATTTGCATGCCTCTCTTCTACGTGGCGGGGCATGGAGTACGCCCACACCCACTCTACGGGGTTACGTATAAAATAAGAACTTCATGGCTACGTTGGTGCAGCATGGTGTATGTATGTAGACAGATGATGACGGGCTCTTCGAACCGCCGCTTGCAGGCGTAAAGAACTGCACCTTTTTGCGAGTCCCTCTTGGGCGCGAAAGGACAGGTGAAATGTTTCTGAGGTGCACCTTTCCCGGTATTGGGTTCTGCAACCCACATCTTGGCCTTGCCCTCGTACTTTCCTGAACCGTCGTCGAAGTTATGCCCACACCAGGAAATGAACTCCGGGCCATCCGCTCGCTTTCCGCAGGAGGTGCATCCTATCTAAGGCGTCGTTGTATCGAAGGGAGTCAGTAAGAGGGCTCCCCCCGTCACGAAGACTGTGCTCATCGTGACCACTCCCTCTCACTCTTTGTGTCCCCTGCGGTACGCAGGGCGTCGCAGTCCGTGATCACGTCGACCTCAGGGGCTACCTGTATTGCAGTATCCCCTCCCCTGAACTGTAAAATGTGCCCCCTTAATTATATATATTTTATTTTTTAGTATGGGGTTGCTTTCTATAGGAAAGTGAGTGGAATGGTTGTTTTATACAGGACATTGGGTGGCGTTTGGAGGAGGGAGACGTGGGGGTATCATATTCCCCCCCTGAGAGGTCCAAAGCAAACTTTCGGGGGTGTGGTGTCGAAAAATATTTTTTTGTGCGCCACACCAGACCCAATGAACTGATCAAAGACGATATTGGGCCCATAGAGGGTATGAAGTGTATCAATGGCACTGAAGGGAAAGCGCAACAAGGCAAAGAAGCCAGGGCGGCGTTACACAAACTTGTGATGGCCGTTGGAAGGCCCGCTTCAAGACGATGATGGCCAGACTTCAGTCTCTTGGGCAGAACGCCTCCCCCCCCTCCCCCTTCTCCCCCCCCCGCCTCCCTCCCCCCGGCCGCTTAGAGATGCCGACATGCCGACGTTGGACGATGGATGGCGCTGCCACGACCTTTGCATGTCACTCTTCAGCGCTGTATCTCTCCGTGTCATATCATTTCCTCCACATCAACGACTCTGCTCCCTCTCTACCCATCTAAACCATCTTCCGGCCTTCTGTGCAGCCTTTCGCCACCTTACGAACTTCATTCCAAAGGCCGAAATGTCATCCTTGAGATGCGCCATCCAATCCCCGTGAGTAGCCCTTACTCCCAACAATCTCCCCAAACATCACTCTCTCTCCGTGGCAGACGCTGTACTCAGTTTTGACTAGTGGCATGTTCTGAAATACGAGCACAAAGGAAACCCCAAAGATACAATAAAAAAAAGTATCTGGTACTATTAATCCGACCCCAGAAAGGGCAGCGTACGAGCAAAACAATATACAATACCTAGCATACCATCCCACCGCAAGCTGTCAGGAATCAACACTTCCTTACATGACCAGTGCACCAGTCAGTGCACAGCCACCACGCCTGAGAGCCGAATGGTATGCAACACATTACGAGGTAATAACTATCAGCATCGTAGTGATTTTTTTTGAAAATATCAATGAGATAATAGCACACCAATTGCTACTCGGATCACAAGACACCGTTCGAAAGCCCCACCAAAAACTCACTTCCAAAGGAAACCCTACCAAGGACGACTGAAAGATTTAAAGCACACCGCCCGATGATAAATATTAAACACGCCACCCAACCCACCCACCCGTCTACTGCAAACCCATTCCCACACTAAACAAACGAAGAGCACACACAGCCATCGCGGGTACTGAAGGACACGCCCCAGCTAGCGCCGGATTGCGAAAGCAATTGAATTGAGTTAAATTGACACACGGCATGTATGAAAACAATAGGTGAAAGTGTGGCGAGCTTTTTGAAGCTTTATTTTTCCCCATCTGCCGGAGGATAAGAAAAAAGAAAAAATAAGTTGCAGTGGTAAAAGTAGTAGTAGTAGTAACAGTAGCAGTAGTAGTAGTGGTAGTAGTAGCAGCAGTAATTCGCAGTGTAATAACGTAGAATACGAAACACCTAATACAAGATACAGTAGGGGTCCCCCATTAAGGCGTTCTGAGTAAGGCGGTATCTCTATATAAGGCGGTCAAAATCGCTTGGCGCGACTGTGTAATTGCACTCATAACCCAGAATGAATAATGCGGCTTCCCCCTGTAAGGCGGTCATATTGCGCTGGCGCACCACCGCCTTATTGTGGGATCCCTACTGTAAGGACAGAAGCCCACAGGTGGTCCACGGAGGGGCGCGAAGCTGAACTTGGGGACTGAGCGATCGTATATGTTGATGTTGTTCTCACATCAACTCGCATAATCAAGTCCGTGGTCACAGTATATACAAGTCGGTCGCCCCGGTGGCGTATCACGTTATCTTCGAGCCCGGTATAGGTCAGTTTCGTGAGTTCGAATCCCCCCTAGTGCGTACTCGTAAAAATCCGTGGGGGCCTTTTCTTTTGCACAAATCGACTTGCGGAAAGCGCGACAGCGTGGTGAGTTAGCAACACTCGCTGAAAAATCGACGATCAGTGGGACTGCTGAAGCTTATCTATGCGCGATAAAAATTGAAGTCAAGAACCGCGGGGAAGAAGGGGCGACACCTGTGACCACGGCTTGTCCAGAAGCTGGGAAGTAGAAGTGTGAAAATGTATATTGTAAACAAAAATTGTATAATGTACGAAATCTTTGACATCACAGCTAGCTGGAGAGTATTTTTATTTTTACAATATATAATATGTTGGGGACTAAACGATATACGGGAGATGGGGTCCACATTCACCGAGGAGCAGGGATAGAGGGATCAAGGGACCGAACTGTCTAACGGCGGTTGTGACGACAGTGAAGCACGGCTGGCTGTCATGACACCAGTGAACAATGGCTCTGAAGTACCGAGGAGCAGGGATAGAGGGATCAAGGGACCGAACTGTCTAACGGCGGTTGTGACGACAGTGAAGCACGGCTGGCTGTCATGACACCAGTGAAGAATGGCTCTGAAGTTTTTTTCAAATGACTATACAAGTACAGCGACGGTGGTTGACAAAATTAGCACCGAATACAATACCACGCAGCAGCAGACAACCAGGTCACATCGTAGAGAGCGCGGGAGCAATGGCTCTCTAGCACCTACCCCTGAGGTTGCGCGTACGCGCCATGCTTCCTCAGCTACCCTTTGGTGCCTCCGCATCAAGGTTGGGTTGCGTCTACCGCTGCCAAGCACAGCGCAAAGCGAGCGGTGTCTGCTGTGTGCTGGCGTGTGGATTGTGCCCTCGTGACCTCTGGCTGATGTGCCTTTGTGCATAGAGAGCAACGGTGTTAAGCTCGGTATTTGTAGGCCAATCGTATGAGTTGGTCGTCATTGACGGAAGTTCGCTCTAAATCGCTCACTCGAATCAGAATTTTCATGCCGTTTTGGGGCAAATTCTTCCTTCAAAGGTCGCTCGCCGATTTTTTTAATGGAATTTTAGATTGAATTCTCGATAATGAAAATGTGAATACACTCCAGCTGTGAGATCGAAGATCCAAGTCGAAACTCATCTTTGCAAGGTGTGTGTGATACTCCGATCGCGCGTATTACGGGTTGTGTGTCCTCATTAAGGATATAGGTCGGCGACTCCCCTTGCAACTACAGTGTAGCTATCAGGGTCAACAGGGTGATGTTAGTCAGTCTGTGCGCGGAAACTATAAAACCCGTTTTTGAGGGGGACAAAATCTGACAAGTATATTACAAAAATTGAAATACACTCCAGCTGTGAGATCGAATATTTTGTCGAAAGTCATCTTTGCAAGCTGTGTGTGATACTCCGATCGCGCGTACTATGGGTTGTGTGTCCTCATTAAGGATATAGGTCGGCGACTCCCCTTGCAACTACCGTGTAGCTATATATATATATATATATATCGACATGATCGCATCACCAAGCAAGGGGAACACATCGGTGAAGACTGTTTTTATAAAAAAAAAACTACACTCGAGCTGTGAGATCGAAGATTTTTTGGTCGAAACTCATCTTTGCAAGCTGTGTGTGATACTCCGATCGCGCGTATTACTGCGTGTTGCGTGTTTCCCTTGAGGATGACGCACTTCGGCCGAGTTGACATGGGGGAGGGATACACCAAGTTGCATACTTTTGGAGTGTGTACTGGTACGCCCTCTTGTGATTTCAGTTGGGGATTTTGCGCACTGCTGTCGATGGTTACTGGAAACGAGCGTGTTTGTCTCCGGGGACGGATGTGGTATTGGAGGTGGTTCGGATGGCGATGCATGAGCAGTTTCCGACTCTTACGACTACGTTGTACCCTGATTCGAAGGCAACGAACTCGAGACCATACGTCTCGTTGGATGCTATGTGGAGGGTTTTGAAAGACTTGGCTCATAATAAGACATCTGCCGTCAACGGCGAAAAACAATATTTTCGGCCTGTTTCTTCGACGGGAGCGTGGTCATCCGCCCCGTCGGGGCGCCGGCCCGCCGATCATGGGCGCGGCCAGGGCTGAGCGCCGTCTCAGTTGCGTTCGTGGCAGGTGGGATCGAGCCATATTTCAATTGTCATGCCCATCACGGATTCAACTGACCCTTGGCGTGACCCGACATCGAACTGCTGGCCACTAGAAGAACATAATGCCTTGTTTAAGACCACCGAGCCTGCCCTTTGGAGCGGCTTTCTTTCACTCTCCGCTCGCGCTGATGCCCTCCCAGAAAACCGGGGACTTTGTCTCAACTGCCACGAAGACCATTACTCCTCAAAGAATTGTAGGCATCCTTTCATCACTGCGAGCGGATTTTAAACCCTGAGCTTGGGCAACTTGGCGACGATGACGCATATAGACGTTCGCAAGCACGCATGATCTGCTACCGCCGAGACGGCAAATCTTCTCGCCGGAACAACCACAAGAAAAATCGCCGCCATCATTCAGGCCAATCCCGATGGTACCATAAGGATCAGGGCCAGAAAAACTGTCACAACAATAACGCATTCACGTCGGATCACCATCGTGGTATCCCGCCCTCGCCCGCCTCTTCTGACCCCGCTCCTGCACCTGGAATGCGCTTTGGAGCCGCCCGTAACCGGGGCGGAAACCCTAACGGCACGCCAGCCTGGCGCATTCCATACTGGCAATTGACAGCTAGACGGCGGTACGGCACACCCAGCCTGTCCATTGACGGCACTATCGGGGACACCTCTTTTAATTTCACAATATGTTCGTGTACCTGTTGCTAGCCTGTCCAATAACGCAGCAAAAATTGTCTCTGTGAAGAGCCCACGGGCTCCTACGCCGTCTGTTTATGATTCTCACGGCGTAGTACCGGCGGCGGGAACTAGTGCTTCGAGCATGGTTTCCCTCAGTCAGGTAGTTTTCTCGACGGCGAGAACGCGCGCTTCCAGTGCCGTTCCCCTCGGTCATGGTCTGAGTTCGGCGACGGGTACCCGCGCTTCCAGCGCCGTTCCCCTCAGCCGCGGTATATATTCGGCAACGGGGGTACGCGCTCCAAACGCCGCCGCCATCAACCATGGCGCGAAAGCCTGCGCTTTGAGCGCTTCCCCCAGGCACGCGTCGCGCATCAACAAGGCTGCGGTGAACGCCATTTTTGGGCGAAAGTGTGCATCCCGCCCTCTGCCTGATCATGTGGTGGCGGTCGGTTTGAAGTGTGGGACGTCCGACCCTAAAACCTTTTTTCCTGACCACGAGGTGGCAGTCGGTTTGAGGTGTGGGAAGGCCAACACTAAAGCACCGGTATCTTTCGCGAGACTTGATCCGATGTTTTTGGTCGCGATAGCAGCGGGCGCTCTACCGTTTTTTCCATCAACGAGTCATCCCACGCTAGGAGTTGCACCCGAAAGTCCCTGAGCTCCTCACATGAGGAACTCAATATCTCACCCGAAAAATGACTTCGAAGGCATTCGTTCGCAAAACCCGACCAAGCTTTTATGCCCTAGTCCAAAAAATAAAGTACTCGTAAAAATGCTTCATTGACCGGCAGTTCCTTACATGAGGAACTCAATCGTAAGGAACTCAATCGCCCAGGGACTTTTTGGTGCAGAAAGTGCAACCCCTACCGTGGGATGACTCCAACGAGGAGACGACAATATTTGCTATCTCGAGAATTCTTTCTCCAAGAGGCCTAACGGAAAACAGCTTTCTCGGGTGGAAGTTTTGTTGCCACTTGCCCCAGCTTCCTCCTGAAGACGCCCACAGGGTCTACGGGTCCGGTTTCGTCTTCTAGCACGCTAACCGTGCATCAGGCTACGTCGGCCCCAGTGGTACACGAAGGAGATCCGGCACTGTGCGACGGGCCAGTGGCCTCCAGCCTGATCGGCTGGACGCTATTCCCGTAATTGTATGGAAGAATGGCGCCTTTCGTCAAGCAGAAACAACTCAGAGCCCCTGTCCCTTCGGGCGCAGTCAGAGAGCAGTTTTCTTGCGATATTACGTCAAAGAGCGAAGAGGCCACGACACGAGAAACCGTAGGGTGGGACTCGCGTCGTGCTCCCGACGCCTGGTGTTCAGAGAGGGACACTTTACAGGCCCAAAGTGCCGAGGACTGGTTTTCCCAGAGGGGCCCCCATGCCCAACGAGGCTACCGACGGGTTGGAAACGTCGGGTTTGGTTGGACTATTTTTCAGCTCAGATATGGTGGCTTCTCACATGTTTCCGCAGCGAGTGAGGAGGAACCGAGGCGAGAAACCGTGGGTTCGGACTCGCATAATGCTCCCCAGGCCTGGTGTTCCCGCAAGGGGACTACTCCAGACCCAACGAGCCGGGGGCTGGTGTTCCCAGAAGGGACGCTGCAGACCGAAATGCCCACCGAGGCTACCGACGTTCTGGAATCGTCGGTTTTTAAACTTTTTTTGGGAGTAGTTTGAGCGGATTCTTGAGTTTTTCCGCCAACGAGCGACGCGGACCCGAGGCAGGACACCGCGGATTTGAATTCGCGTCGTGCTCCCAAGGCCTGGTGTTCTCGCGGGGGGACACCACAGGCCCAGAGTGCGGAGGCTTGGTGTTCCAGGACAGAGACATTGCAGGCCCAAAATTCCAACACGGCTTTTAACCATTTTCTTGAAAATCCCAGACAAAGTGCTGTTCTGGCAGCCCCCATCCTACTTTTCACAGTGGCCCACTTCGTCGTTTGTCGTGGACGACGTGTTATATTCTCGCGCGGAGCAGTATATGATGGCCGAAAAGGCCAGGAATTGTAAAGATCATCGAGCAGTGGGGCTCATTATGTCGCCACCTGACCCAAGCACACACAAACGCATCCGTCGAGGCGTGCGCAACTTTGACCCCGCTGTTCGGGACCGGAAGTGAAGCAAAACACCGTGCTTTTTGGCATCTACGCTAAATTGGCGCAGAATCCAGCCATAAAAAAATAACTTTTGAGCATTGGCAACAAGCTTCTGGCTGAAGCCAGTTCTCTGGACCCAGTTTGGGGCATTGGCCTCCAGGCGGATAATCCCTGGGCCAACAAACCATGCCAGCGGAGAAGGAAATTTTTCTCGATGAGGCACTTTCTGCCGTTCGCGAAGCAATTCATGAAAGTGAGACCAGGTCGACGCACCCGGCCTCCCCTAGCCGGTTTCGCACTGGCACCGAAAATGCAGGAACCCGCGAGATTTCGTCAACGCCGCGGCCGTGCCGTTAACAGCGACCAGCTCTCGCAAAGGTCCTATTTCGGAGTTTTCGACCTATTTTTCGGACGCGCCGGTCGGCTAACAGCCGTCAAGGTTTTGAGATAGCTTCTGACGTCGGCCCTGACATTGCGCTGTCAGAACACGGCCACTGTCACATCGGGGCTACTGTGACGCTGAACGACGTTTCGTTCACTTTCGCGTATATCAGTTGAGCAATGCTCGACTCGGAGAGGCATTGGACTCCTCTTGATTTTTGAGATCGGCCGTATTATTTGTGGGCTCAAACGCCTCCGAAGGTACTTGTGGGGACAAGGTTCCGCATATTCTCCGGCCACGAGGCACTGGAGAGCATTGTCAAAGTGGGGACCCACAATGCACGAGTCCTGCTCAAGTTCGTCACCGGGTCCGACTACACACTCGAGTACCACAAGGCAGCATCAACGGCAACGCCGATTTTTGACCGCTCGCCAGAGCTCGCCCCGGAGCATGGACGCAGTGGGTCGACAAGCGTCAACCCCGCTTGACAAGCCTCAACTACGTTGAAAATAGCGGTATCTTCCTCATACGGACCTGCCGGCTGCGCACTCCCTCCTCGCCCATACCAGGGGTCGGTTTGGGTGGGCTCGTGCCCCGCACCGAAAGCACTGCCTTGGGTGGGCTCGTATCCCGCACCCAAAGCACTACTGCCTGGGGTGGGGTTGTGCCCCACGCTTAACGGGCCACCTGGGGTGGATTCCCCCTCACCTGCACCGATTAACGACTTTTGCACTAACGAGCCACGCGTAAGGATTGACGGCCTTTTTGCCCCCCCGGGAAGATTCGTGGCTCGTGTTTCTGCTTCGTCGCCTCTGCCGAAGGCTGTACCGGCCGCGTGTCGATTTCGCCAGCCGCCGACAACGTTTTCGCTTTTGGTTTCGCCATACCCACCGAGGGCGGCACGGGCTCCGCATAAGCCCTGGCTGCAGCGACGACCGTCGCATAGTCGACTCCTCTATCAAAGAGTTCTACACAGGACACGGACTCCGCCGCGACCACCGGCTTGATCGCGCCCGCCTATGCCTCGCTTGGCACTCCAGCGTCTCCGTCGGCGACGTCGCCTTCGGATCGCATCTCAACTCGGACGCGCCGACGAACAGCGACAACAACCGGCAGTGCACCCACGTCGTAGATCATGGACTCGGGCCCGGCGGGGCCCCTCTCGACCATCTGCCCGGAGTTTCAACACCCCGCTGCAAGTCCCATAGTCGCAGGCGACTCCATCGACGCGACCCCTGCTCCTGCCGCCGCTCCGATCTCAGCGATACCGATTCCGTCCGACCGTGACCGCGCGGCGCCTATTAGGACGCCTATATTACGACTTCCGTCGACTTCTGACGACACGCCAACTGCACGTACAATTTTCGACGCCCTTGACGACGTTGTTGAATTGCTGTTCACTGATTCCGTTGGGCAATTTTCGCATTTCGATTGGGAGGGACAACACCAGGTTGAGCCGATATTCCATGCCGCAGTGCGCTACCCCACTATCGGCCGGCCGCCGTACTTGCGCGACCCGACCAAGCTTTTATGCCTAGGCCTAAAACAAATTATTCTTGTTAATTAGTAGACTATATTGATAACCAGTAGTTCCTCAGTTGAGGAGGTCAACATCAACGTCAACATCAACATCAACGTCAACATCAACATTGCATCAGGAGCCCTTTTGGGCTCAAGAAGTGCAAACCCTACCGTGGGATGACTCCTTTAGTTATACGTAAAATCTTATCTAGGCTTTTTTTCGGCTGGCTGCTCTCCGGCGGCCGAGTGTTTCCTTCTTGCACTTTAGCAGGGGGGCAAGCTAGCCTGGGCCATATACATGGGTACATTATGAAACATGCTTGGATCTCGGCCGAGTTCCGTGGCGGCGCTCGGCGCATTAAACGCGCATTAAACGTCGCTTAGCTGGCTCTATTTGGGAAGGGATTGCGTTCCGCCTCCCTGAGACGAGGAGGTCACTTGGAACACCCCAAATCGTTTTTCAAATTTTGATATTCAACAGTTTGATAGTCAACAGTAGCTTCGGAAAAGTTTTTGTCAGAATAAAAATATTACCAGAATCAGAGGAAAAAAAAACGTTTTGTTCTGGGTTTCGCTCCCTAATCCAGAACCAGAGGATATTTTGGGGCTCTCGTTATCAAAACTCAAAGCAGAAGCAGCAACATACAGCAGTAGTAGCAGCAGTACACATGTAGATCGGATTAGTGTGGGGTTTGGGGGCGCGCTGCCCTGGGCCGTTTCGGCCACGAATCTCGACGTGGGTACGTGGGCATATATATGGGTGCAGACAAGGGCAAACCGGTCTGCGCTCTCCTGCCGCGCGGGGCGGCCGCTCGTTGGGCAGGAGCGAAAGCGTCTATGGGCGTGGTTGACCCGCTGTTTTATTTTTCTCTTGCGCGGTAACTACACGTGTCCAGATGTAAGGATCGTTTTTACTTGAACAAAACAAACATTCCGGTATTACAATTCCGAGCAGAGCGGATGCCAGCAGGAGGAGGCTGGGAGGTAGAGGACGGGAGCAGCCGAGTGTTGGAACGAGCGCCACAGGGCACGGCTGGCATCTCTCCGCGAGCGAGACGGGGCTCACAGGAACATAGAGCGGGAAAAGCTTTGAAGATGGCGCCGAGCGCGGCGAGGGTGGCAGGCATCGCGAACGCAGCATGCACGCGAGTCTCGACCAGGTCAACCGTTTATTTCGGGCAGAGTGGAATCATGGGTAGGGTTCAAGGATATATGACTCCTTATTTGTGATAGTCAAACTCAGGTATATTGCACGGTGATACTGTGGCCGAAATCGGGTACAGTTCTGTGTCAGCGTTCGCCACGCGCCCAGGATGCCATCTGATTCGCTGGGTGGATTGGTTCTAGGTCTGTTGCTATTATCGTACACACATATCATACTGTACACACATACACTTCTGATCACATGTTTTTTTTCCTCACACTTCTACTTTCCAGCTTTTGGACAGGCCGTGGTCACAGGTGTTGTCCCTTCTCCCCCCCGGTTCTTGCCTCCAATTTTATCGCGCATAGGCTTGAGCAATCCCACTGCTCGTCGATTTTCATTGAGTGTTGCTAACTCACGCTCTCGCGCTTTCCGCAAGTTAATTCGTGCACAAGAAAAAGTCCCAACGAATTTACACGAGTACAAGGGCTCCGCATGGGTCCCGGCATTCGCCGGCACCCATGCTCCGGGTAGGGCAGGGTAGCACTTCGAATTGTTCGATTCAATACTTATAAGAGTAAAAAATGTCACCACACACAGTCATAGTCTGCACGTACAGCATGTAAGGTAATGCCAACGGTTCGATATCGAAAAACAAACATGACAATGTACTTACTGTTTGTAGCTACCGTTTTTTTAATGAATCCGATTCCGAGCTTCATTCGTCAGATTTTGATCGGATAAATCCGACCACACGCCGACACACCCTTTAGTCTGGCGACGAAACGTGTCGAGTGCGTTTCTTATGATATTTCAACTCAATCAAGCATCCGGAGCCAGTAAGGTCACTGACCATGTCCGCTGCGTTTCCTCTTCGTAGCCATCGAGAGGTGCGCACTGAGCCAGCTTCTGGAATATACAATGTATGATACAATAGTATCATCTTGATCCGAGCCTCCCAGATCGACCGTCTGTGTGTTGTCTGATCGTGGAGAAACGTGCTGACGTTGTTCCAAGCGCGAAACACGGTGGTATGACTGCCTTCGTCATTCAACTCCTCAAATGCTACTACAATGCTGCTGCTTCTTGCTAGCTGTCACTTCTTGTAGATACAGCACGCGACTACAGCGCTTACGATTTTGTCAGCTAAGTATTCAGATTCGAGTTTTATTAGACGAAAATAAAATTATTTCAGTTTTGTCTGATAGCGCATTGGACAGGATTCATACACAAAGCAGGTGTCACCCGGGCACGATAGGGTCACATGCCGGGATAAGAGTCCATCCACACACATGATAAATTCCCGCCCGGTGTGGAAATCCCAACCCCACCGGCCGACTGACTTTCCGATTGGCCATGGTTCGCATATTGAGCCAGCTTCACCTCGGGAGGATATAGGGTACCATCTCCGGTCCAGAGGTCGTTCCACATTTCTAAAACTGCCATCAATCGGGAAAGAAAATGGAGCTTTCTCGGGTCGACACCACCCTGCACGGGTGTGGAAATCCCAACCCCACCGGCCGACTGACTTTCCGATTGGCCATGGTTCGCATATTGAGCCAGCTTCACCTCGGGAGGATATAGGGTACCATCTCCGTTCCAGAGGTCGTTCCACATCTCTAAAACTGCCATCAATCGGGAAAGCAAATGGAGCTTTCTCGGGTCGACACCACCCTGCACGGTGAGAAAACCCCAATCCCGTTGGCTAATCGATGATTGGTTCGAGCTCCACAGCACCGTCTAGGTGGATAGAGGCCCATCAATGGGGGGCATTTCCGTCGCACACGGGGAAAGTAGGGCCCCATCCCCGATTCATGAATCCCCCAAATCTCTTCAGCTCCAAAGCCGCGGAAACAATAACGATGAGCTCCCGTTTCTCGACACCACTCCGCAGGACGTGGAACTCCAACGATATTCGCTTACCGCTGATTGGCTGGGGCTTGGACATAAGGGCAACGCCACCATAGGAGGGTATAGTCCTGTAACCGTTTCAGAAATCCTGACGAACCGGGGACCATATCCGATTTCTCCCGCGGGTCGACACAGCCCCGCATGATGGTGCGACAATAATCAATTATTCACATTGGCTTATCGGTGAGTGGCTGTGCAGCTCGTAGAGCCAAGGGTACCCGGTGAGGAGATAGACCAGCAAACGAGCGGGGGGCGTTTCGACGCACCCGATGAGGATAGGGCCCCATCGTCGTTCCAGAAATCCTTCCACACTCCATCAACGCCAACAAACCGGGGATCAAAACCGACTTCTCCTAGGTCGTCACCACACCGCACGGTGTGGAAGCCTTAGCTAGCTGAGGTTCGTATACAAAGCCAGCACCACGGAACAGGGTCCAACCCCGGTTCAGAAACCCTTCAAGTTATTTTCAACTAGAAAAAAATGGGGCAACTCGCGCTACTGCTGACTTTTTATTCGTATACCCCAACCCCGCAGTACGCGAACATTTCATTTGGCCCCCTGCCTCGATGCCACCCCGCACAGTGTAACCCAACCTTCGACTGATCGGCTCGGCTGGGGTTCGTGGATAGAGGAAACCACCAATCACTAAGAAGTTAAGCAAGTTAAATAAAGTCACTATCATCTCATACTGGCCTGTGATGAGAGAAGGTGTACACGGACCAATTGCATAATATACAGCAGTCGGTCTCTAGATCGAATCGATCGGTGCAACTTGCTTGTGTATGGTATTATTACAGAAGCAGTAGACTAACAAACTTCATTTTTTTCCTTTTTCCCACCCCATTTATTGTGATGCTCGCACTACTCTCGCCCTCCCAGTAGTACAACTCAGATCCGGGATCATATAGCGGGCTCCCCTCTCCCATTCCCATTACGGCGGTACATGCCCTAAATTTTTGTCGCGAGAAGAATTCTAAAGCATTTTCTCTCCTCAACGATTCGCGTCGAATTGTACCTACCCACGCTGCTTGGCGATTTCAGCAGTTAGTTATTAATAGTTCATCCTTTTTTTCTCGTATATTTCTGCAAATAAATAAAGTCAACGAAGCTCACAACGCGGTGGTTATTTAACTCAAGGACCAACGCTATTATTCATAGTATTAACCGTGTAACCGCACAAGACCACCGGGGCCATACATCACTCTCTGCCCCGGGTGGCGTATGAGGTTATCCTCGAGCCTGGCGTAATAGGTCAATTTCGTGAGTTCGAATCCCCCCGAGTTCGTACTCGACGAATAAAGTTTTGTGGGCCTTTTTCTTGTGCACTACTTGACTTGCGAAAAGCGCGAGGAGAGCGTGAGTTAGCAACACTCGATGAAAACTCGACGAGCAGTGGGTGCTGAACCACATATACGCTAATGAAAATGAAGGCACAATAACCGGGGGGGGGGGTGGGGGGGACACGACACCTGTGATCACGGCTTGTATGTCCAGAAGCTGGAAGGTAGAAGTGTGCCAAACAGAAAACAAAATCACTAGACTAAGCTGGAAGGTAGAAGTGTGCCAAACAGAAAACAAAATCACTAGACTACTGGTAGAAGAGGTGATCAATCAGCAATCAGCAGAAGCACTAGACGTATTTAAGCCTCGAGGTTAGGTCTTAAGTACTTCCAACTGGAAGAGCTAGGCCATTCGATATTTCGACCTAACGCATAAAAAAAACACCACATGTCTAAAACTCGAAATAGTGGTCTCTTTCAGTACGCATTAAAAGAAAAGCCGAAGAAAGATCAAACTACTTGAACATAGACTATGATATTTCTGCACTACTCCAGACGTAGATGGCAAGACGAGGATTTATGTCATCAGTTAGCACATGAGTGGGTGGAAACTTCGAGGAAGACCCTCCCCTGCCCATGCTGTTCGAGCTTGAACAAACGGCCAAAACAAATAACTGGTGCCTGGCAAAAACATTGAGTGCTTCGTACTCCATACTCGCTTCATATCTAGGATACCTCGGAGGCGTCTGCCGCCTTCGGTGTGCCTCAGTGTGGCAGTCAGTACAGCAGCACAGCAGGACTGGCCCTCAACCCGGTTCAATTTCCACCCTCGAAATGTAGGCATCCGCGGGAAAGAGGCAACAGGGTTGTAAACTGCAGCAGCTCCGGCCATGCGCTACGTCGGGCACAAAAACCAAACAAAAAAAATGTGTCATCGAAAAATTACAGCCTCAGGTCGAGAGAGCAGGAGCACGAGCGCGCGACGAACTATGTCAGAGTCCCAGCTCTCTGACCGCAGAGAACGCCAGGGTAGAAGGAGTCTCGCGGGCGTTTCCCACCGGCTAGTAGTGCTGTAGTTGGGTTGGCTGTTGGGGTGCTGGTTGTCTGTGTGTTGTGCTGTGTTGTTTTTGTTTTGTGGTGTGTTGTGTTGTGTGTGTGCGCTCGATCCTCGTGAATGAACAAGGGGTCCTTTTCAAGTAATAGTACGTAGAGGCATGCCGCTCCACGAGAGTGGGACGCCTCTGACCACCGCCAACGTTCCTGATGGTGTTGTACACGCAGGTTGATTAACCCGGGTTGGGGATACACCAAGCGGCTTGCTAGGTTGAGCGTTGCAATTACTGCGTGGGTGTTGTGCTGTGCTGCTGCTGCAGAGTGTCTGTTGTTGCCTCGAGCTTTTGTCGTCTGAAATGCTGTTGTTTGCTGGAAAATACTCGGAAAATTGCTTCAAATATGCACTTGGGCCAAAATGTGCCCAAGTGCATATTTTGGGAAAATCCACATCTCACCGTGGTCTGCCGTGGTCGTTAGGTCGATAAAATAGACCTATTTTTTAGACATTTAAAACACGATAGGGCTTTATTTGGTTTAGAGCCAAAAATATAGGCATATCGTCAGGCTTAAATACGTCTACTAAGCAACACAAACTTATTTCTGTCAGCTGCGTACCAACACGACCGCTTGCACTTGGCGGCAACCGATTACAGCAACGGAGTCAGGGACCACAGCAACACCAAAGCACGCCATCCTCCAAAGAGTCTTGTCGGGAAAAAAAAACACCAAACGTGTACGATGCGATATACGGGACGAATGCAAGCCACTCACTGGTTTCTTCCGTGGATGACGACCTTTGCGTGGCGCAACTCGGAAATATGATCGTGATATTGGGCGTTTAGAGCCGAATTATGTGCGTCTGGAGTTTTAGAAGACCCCG
This sequence comes from Undaria pinnatifida, assembly GCA_012845835.1. NCBI lineage: Eukaryota > Phaeophyceae > Laminariales > Alariaceae > Undaria > Undaria pinnatifida. Next base: position 897,631 of record JABAKD010000030.1, read on the forward strand.
GGCTGTTGGGATATTTTCGCCATACGTGGTCCGCACATACCAAAATATGACGTAGGTAGGAATTGCCACCTTCGCGATATTCTGTGTTTTTTTTTGGAGGAAAGATGTTGTTCGTGCCTTGGGAGAGACCCACCTGCAGCCACATGGCCAGCGCACACACAGCACATGACTGCCCAACAGCACACACACAACCAACCGATGCACAGCCTCCAGCGCGGCACCATCAATAACGAACGACCGCGACAGCTGGATTAGGCCTTTGACAGACCGGCGTCTCTGCTCTCGAGCCCGAGCAAGATGTGTGTCTACTGCTTGGTTTCAGTTGATGAGGGCACACCACAGTAGTAGCTAGCTGGAGCACAGCAGTCAGTTATTCCTCCGTTGTGTAAACCCTCTTGCCTGCGTTCGTTCCTCGGCATCGATCGCTTTAAATTGTGTCTATCCCCAAGCTACCTCAACAGTAATCATGTAAAGCAAAACTCAAAGCATGACCCATCGCGGCTTCCGCGCGTTTATGCTGTGCCGGGCAGTTGTTGCAGGCAACGTTACCTGGTCCATGCCGTGCATGCCTCGTCTCACACCCCGGGCAGCTGGCGCCCTACGCTGCTCTGGGTCTCGGACGGGGCGGGGCAAAAATGCTTTGCTTCGTCTTGTCCCGAGTGGTGGGCCCTTGATGACTCGAGTGTAGAAAAAACGCCATATTCAGTTAGAGACATCACAAAGTGCCCACACAAATATCGCGATATATAATAAAGCGCCAAATACCTAAATATCGGCGTACTCGGGGTTTTAGATATCTCTAACAACAGGAGGAAGAACGATTTTTTCTCCCTTAATTTTTGGTGTCGAAAATGTATGGTACACCCTCGGTCCCATGCCATACAGTATGTCGTAGACAAAAAGCATGTTGTGTGTGGTCGTCCTCATACTGACCTACTTGGAAGTATGTTGCTTGCCCGAGAGTGCAAACCATGTCGATTTGTCCGAACTTGTATAATACCACCCTCGAGGCCCCGGGGACGCAAGCATTCGCAATGCTGCTGTGTGGATTTTTCTGGGGCGGTAATCGTGACCACTACTACATACTGTATCTTCCCCTCGTTTTAGGCATGCGTCCGCTTGCCACGTCTATATCCATGTATGTATGTACGTGCGCTTAAACCGAAATTCAACAAATAAATGCACTACAGTACGGGGTCCTCTATAGTGCTGGTTAGTGTCCAGAGGGAAAAGCGGTACTATACCGAGCACCGGCAGTATTGAGACTTTGAATATCCCTCGGCAGTGCCGGTCCGGCAATATTGAGGAGGTGTGTTGATTTCATGGTGCAGCGCTCAAGCTTTGCGGGGCCAACAGAGTACGATGTCGATCGTGGATCAAATATGAGTGTATTATTAGTGGACGTCTACGTCCTCGTTGCCCTATTTCGATGTTGCCACAGATAAAAAAGACAACAGAGAACCACGACAGGAAGCGCACCGCGCGAAAAATAAACGACCACTACATACTACCACAGCTGTTCTCAACTCTCTCATGTTTGCCTGGCGCATCCCCTTGGATGTTGCAAGAATCAAAACAACCCAAAGAACACGAGCACGACAGGAAGCGCACCGCACGAAAAATAAACGACCATTACATACTACCACAGCTGTTCTCCCCGCCCTCGCAACGTAGCAGCGACTCTCTCATGTCTGCCTGGCGCAACCCCTTGGATGTTACAAGAAGAAACAAAAACAAAGAAAAGCACGACAGGAAGGGCAACCGTACGAAAAATAAACGACTATTACATCCTACCAGAGCTATTCTCACCTCTATCATGTTTGCCCGGCGCACCCCCTTGGATGTTGCAAGTAAGAATCAAAACAACCCGAAGAACACAAGCACGACAGGAAACGCACCGCACGAAAAATAAACGACCACTACACACCACCACGGCTGTTCTTCCCGCGGTTGCAACGTAGCAAGCAACGGAGACGCGGCGTTCTTCCTGACGAAAGCGAAGATGGCGATGATTGCAGCGCATTCCGCTAAGCGGGTGCGCCAGGCAGACATGAGAGAGTTTGTTGCTGCTACGGAGTAAGGTTGAGGAATACAGCTGTAACAGTTGTTGTTGTAGCAATCGTTGTTTGCTTTTCTTCGGGTGCGCTTCCTGTCGTGCTTTTCTTTGTTTCTGTTTCTTCTCGTAACATCCAAGGGGGTGCGCCAGGCAAACATGAGAGAGTTGCTGCTTCGTTGCGAGGGCGGGGAGAACAGCTGTGGTAGTATAAAAATGCTCGTTTATTTTTCGTGCGGTGCGCTTCCTGTCTTGCTTGTGTTCTTCGGGTTGTTTTGATTTTTTCTTGCAACATCCAAGGGGGTGCGCCAGGCAAACATGAGAGAGTTGAGAATAGCTCTGGTATGTAATGGTCGTAAATTTTTCGTGCGGTGCGCTTCCTGTCGTGGTTCTCTGTTGTATTTTTTATCTGACGGGCGTTAAGATAGTCCCGCCCCAGCACCGTCAGCTGCTGTCGCTTTGCGCTTGCCAATCCTTGTAACGCACGTGCTGCAGATAGATGCGGTGCGTCTTGATGTCGTCAAACACGCTGCCGCAATTGCCTTGGAGCCACCCGCCACATCCTCCCTGGCAGACGTGGCCATGAGGGTTTTGCGGCGTTCTGTTTTGTTGAAGGCACAGTTCACCTTCCGCACAAGGCATGGGGCGCCTCTGCGTAAAGCTCTCATGGTCTGCAGCAGCAGGTGTACACTCTTTTCAGTGTGGCGACTGTCCTCTGGTGCGTCGTGGTGTGTGTGTCTACAGCAGTAGTGAACCGGCAGTATTTGAGGGCACAGCAGCGCCCAGCCGGCACTATAACGGGCCATCCCTCAATAGCGCCGGACCAGCACTATTAAGGACGCTGTCTGTGACAAGAAGAATAACCGGCACTATTCAATCGGCACTATAGAGGGTACCCTACTGCACTATGATACCTACCACAATACCGTGGGGATTTTTGTTATAGTAAATATTACTGGAGTATTAGTTTTCAAAATATGACGCCAGTGTCTTGCCAAGTATTATTTTATCAACCGCTCCATACAACAAGATCACAAGAATAACTGGAGAGTACCTCTTAAAGTACATATATTTTTGCGCGCTTCTCGCTTGTCTCGCTCAGCATCCATCCGCGTTCATGTCGAGGTGCTGAACGGATTGACCAGCAACACAAACAACAACAACCAGTAGCCAGCGCAATTCTTGCAACCTCACAACAAAGCGTTCGAAACACCAATAATACCTTGATAATCACACCTACCTTTAGAAGTGAATCCAGGTTTCGTTTGTCGGGATAAATATACGTAAATGGAATTCGTGTGGGATATTTTTATGCGGTCCCGAGAGATGGATCGTTGATCGTGGACCAATAGACTAGGCTATATACGGAACGACTCTTTGATTTTTTTATTATGAAGTATATAGACTAGACTACGGAACGACTCTTTGGAGCGGCGACAAAAAAGACGGACAAAACATTGCTTCTCGTAAAAGGGTGCGCAAGCTAGCGATGGGCTGCGAAAGCAACTGAGTTAAATCGACACACGACGCGTATGAAAACACGTGGAAGTGTGGTGAGCTAAAGCTTTTTTTTTTTCCCCATCCGCCGGAGGATAAAAAAAAAAAAAAAAATCTCGTACCGTGATTTTTAAAAGCAACCACTCAGTTCGTTGTGTTTGGTTTCTATTTTTGTTGTGGGCTCTGGTCTGTTTTGTTGTGTTCTTGTACCCGGTACGCTAGCATTTTACTTGCTTCATACCTTGATGAATTGCGATTGTTTGTTTTACTGTCTCACAATCTGTGACCACACAATACCAAGTTGTACAAGGGCTCCGATCCGCGGGCGGCTGACGCCGCCCGCTACGCTCGCGCAAGGCAAAGAAGAATGCAACTAAAAACATGTAAAGGGGGCAGAAAGAAGAGGCCCACAATTTGGTGCGAACAGCGATTTGATAATGCCAAGAGTTGCTTAGAGCAAATTGCCCTGTTGTGCTCAGCTGTGCTGTGTGCTTTTGTTGCCCGTGTTACGTTCCGATCGGCAATACGGGGGTAATTTGCGTGGTGGGGGAAAATAAGAGGGGGCCGTGAAATATCAAATACATGTATGTAGAAAAAGAAAGAAGAAAAAAAGTAGTGCACAACAACACGTATTTTACCCGGTACTGCTCAATGTTCGAAAGAAAGCACACAGCGCAGCACGACACAGCACCGCAGCGAAGGGCACGGCACCGCACCGCACGGCTCCGCACGGCGCTACGCTGCGCTGCTGGGCTATATATAGCCGGACTGATCTGAGCTGGGCGTGCATGGTGATCCAACAGCGTAGTACCTGATGGTATGTACAAACCTGGTGTAGTAGTACGAGTATGTACTATCAATAAAAGCCTCAAGGTCTTCTCGTTGGTTCGAATCCCGGTGTCATCGGGGAATAAATGATCCTTGTGAAGAAAAAAAAATAGATACTGTATCAATGTGACTTTGTGGTCTTTTAGTAGATAGTCTGTCCGCTCATAAGACTGTTTATTTTGGTTGAATCCAGGGGTCATGTGAAAAAAAAAAAAAATCCTCATGAAAAAATTGATAGTCTATATTTGTAAAAAAGTAGTACTGGTAGATACACCAATGCTGCTGTGACATGCTGTGGTGTAGTACGTAGACTGTCCGCTTATAATCCTGGTTGCCTTTGCTATGGTTCAAATCCGGGTGTCATCGGAAGAAAAAAGTAATTCCCATGAAAAAATCAATATATAAATTGTGACAAGAACAGATGAGAAGGTGGATCAAGAAATCAAAGAAAGGCTGGACCGTTCCGCAAGTAATAAGCTGGACCGTCCGGCCTCGGAGATGCCAGGGAGACACCAACCGAGCGCTCTTGGCACAAATATATTCGTAAGTAAGTCTAGTCTAATATGACACCGCAAAATTCAAAACATTAGCAACTACTGTTTGGAAATGATGCCCATGTTGTACATCACCCAGGCGTTGCAGACTTGAGGATACATCCAAAATATCCAGAATTCCTCCTCCTCGACATGCGGCATTTTTGCATCTTCTTGCTTGTCCCTACTAGTAGTACTCGTACTACTACTAGTAGTACTACTAGTACTACTAGTACTACTAGTACTACTAGTACTACTAGTACTACTAGTACTACTAGTACTACTAGTACTACTAGTACTACTAGTACTACTACTACTACTACTACTACTACTACTACTACTACTACTACTACTAGTACTAGTACTAGTACTAGTACTAGTACTAGTACTACTACTAGTACTACTACTACTACTACTACTACTACTACTACTACTACTACTACTACTACTACTACTACTACTACTACTACTACTACTACTACTACTACTACTACTACTACTACTACTACTACTACTACTACTACTACTACTACTACTACTACTACTACTACTACTTACTACTAGTAGTAGTACTACTAGTAGTACTACTAGTAGTAGTACTAGTAGTACTACTACTAGTACTACTAGTACTACTACTGCTGCTGCTGCTGCTGCTACTACTACTACTACTACTACTATTGACGTGACGGGTTTTGAACACCAAGATATCGGTTCGTTGATGAGTGCAAAAGGAAATACTGTTAGACACTACACGCTGCTCTTGCGTATACAAAGTGTTCGAGTAAACCTTCGCGTCGAGGCGGGCGATACCATGAATAATGCGATAAAACTCCTCGGTAGTGGATATATATATGAAAATTAAATATACTGCAGCTGTGAGATCGACGATTTCGTCCAAACGCATATTTGCAAGCTGTGTGTGATACTCCGATCGCGCGTATTGCTGGGTGTATGTCCTTATTATTGAGGATACAGCTCAGCGACTCCCCTCGGAAATACAGTGTAGCTTGTACCAGGATCAAAAGGGTGGTATTGATCAATCTGTGCGCGGAAACTATAAAACCCGTTTTTGAGGGGGACAACAATATGGCAGCTGTGGCAGGAAATGCATCAGTTTATGGAGTATATCCTGTCAGTCGTGTGGCCGGTGAGGGGAGGGCGGGGTTAACAGACGTGTGGCCGGTGAGGGGAGGTCGGGGTTAACAGACGTGTGACCGGTGAGGGGAGGGCGGGGTTAAAAATCGGGGAGCCGGGGGCGAAATTGAGGGCGCAGCGGGGGGGAGCGGGAGGGGGGGGGTTCAATCTGTGCGCGGAAACTTTTGACCCCTTTACGAGGACAAATTTGACGGTTGTGGAAGGAATGCATCAGTTTACCATGTTTATCCTGTACGTCGTACAACCGGCGAGGGGAGGGCGGAATGTTCGAGGGTAGTCACAAACGCTTGAGATCGCAAAATGTATACCTGGTAGGAAGTTACGAAAATTTGCGTGGTGCTAGGTCTAGGCGATGGTGCGGGTGGCGGGGAAGGAGGGGGCGGGCGGGGGGGGATAGTTGGAGCTACGTGCGGTATAAATGGCTAGAAAGGTGATGAGGTGATATCACCCGTCTGGTAGTGTTTATTACCCCGAGAGATTTTGAATTGAGGTAGGGCGGCGGGAAATAACATAACGAGAGCGGGGCGCGGGGGGATTCCAAGCGCTTTAGGTCGCATAAATGTATACATGGTAGGAATTTACTATACGTCACAGGTGTAGGCGATGGTGCAGGCGGCTGGGAGAAGGAGGGGGGCGGGGGGGGATTAAATGAATTGGAGCTACATCACGGCTGGGTGGATAGTTAAGAAGGTGGTATGACAGGTCTGGTAGGGTTTATTACTCTAGCAGATGTGATTATTGGCGAGGCGGCGGGGAAAGGAGAGGGGGAGTTGTTTCTTATGTGGGCGTGGGGGAAGGGGTGTGTTGTGATGGTGGTGACGATGGCGGGGAACGGCGGTGGATGATGGCAATATATTTGAACTGTGGTACGATAGCCCGATATACAAATGTGTTGTAGCTACGGGGTGCTTTTTTTTTTTTTTTTTTCATCCTCCGGCGGATGGGGAAAAATAAAGCTTTAGCTCACCACACTACTTCCACGTATTTTCATATGGGTGCGTTGTCGTACATGGATCGGGTAGTGGGCATAGAGATGAAGATTATTTTGTGTTTTTCTGGACACTCGTCGGTATATTTCGTATGGGTTAGCGTTAGTAGTTCCAGACACCAGTAGTTGGCCGTAAGATAGAACATTTTATACATACGCAGCAACCATGTATTATGACCATGACGACTATTTGACAGCACGTGACTTGTGTAGAAAGTTTGCAAAATATTCATTTTGCTCCATATTTTTCTTCCCTCACTGCTACTTTCCAGCTTTTGGACAAGCCGTGCTCATGGGTGCCGTCGCTTCTCCCCCGTTTTTGTCTCCAATTTTTATCGAGCATGTAGTTCAGCAATCCCACTGCTCGTCGATTTTTCAACTAGTGTTGCTAACTCACGCTCTTGCGCTTTCCGCGAGTCAGTTTGTGCACAACAAAAAGTCCCAACGAATTGATACGAGAGTATGCACTCGGCGGTGCTCGAACTCACGAAACTGGCCTATACCAGGCTCGAGGATAACCTGTTTTTTTTTTTCCTGACACGCCACCGGGACAACTTTTTTTTTTTCTTCTTGCTCACACTTTTACTTTCCAGCTTCTGGACAAGTCATGGTCACAGGTGTTGTCCCTTCCCCCCGGTTCTCGCCTCCAATTTTATCGCGCATAGGGTTCAGCAATCCCACTGCTCGTCGAGTTTTCATTGAGTGTTACTAACTCACGCTCTCGCGCTTTCCGCAAGTACGTTTGTGCTCAACAAAAAGACCCAACTAATTTATACGAGTGAGTATGCACTCGACGAGGCTCGAACTCACTGTTCTGACCATACGAGTAGTTGTTGCTGTTGTTTTCTCACATGAACTCTGGAAAAAAAACTAGAGTCCGTGGTCACACAAAGGTGCTGGAGCCCTAGGAAGATCTGAAAAACCATGTGAAATCAAAATTCGTCCGGGAAATACTACGCTTTCCCACATGAAAAATGCACGATACGGAAAAAGGCGCACAACAAGTGAAAAGGTCCAATGTGCAAACTGAACCCACATGGCCGCGTGAATCCACTCAACTACAGGATAGAGTTCCCCCGTTCCCACAACTAACCAACTCGCGGCTACAAACTACTACAGCGATTGTGGTGCCTGCACCGTACGAACCGCGCAGTGATCGTGAGTATAGACGAACGCGCCTGCTGTCTGGAGTGCTGTCACAGTGACGACCCCCGGGCATGCAGTGAACAAGAGCAATGGAACCAAAAACCACAGGGCGAATATCAATGGTCGCCCCTCCTTCCCGAGTTATTTGACAGGTTGCAGCGCAGCTACGACGCCCGTGCCTGAAAATTGAAATTCGCAGCGGGTCGTTCCCCATGAAGGGTATACAACTCTGCTACAAACTTTACAAAAGTCAGTGACGTAAGTAACCTGTTGTACTACTGCCTCGTAAAAACAACCCTGACAAAAAAAAGGCGATCGCTGCTCTCATGATGATGGTGAACTCGCCGGTCGCGGGTCTCCGTGTGCCACCCCCCTGCTGTGGTTGTCCGTGGCCGCCTCATTGCCTTAGCTCACTCGGCCCGCTCCTTCGCACTTGCTCTCGTCCACACTTCATTTCAATCGGTTCCCCTTCTCCCCCGTAAAAAAACAAAAAAATATGCTCCACGCAGCTTGCGGTGCTGATCTGAAAAACAAAAATTCTCGTTCAGGAAGAGTTCAATCCGTCTCTTCCCCGCCCGTCGACGGCCAGTCGCCCTCCTCCTTCGTCGTTGATTCTAGCCTCCTGCCGGCGCAGTCCCCCTCCACGCAAACCGAGACTGCGCCGTAGCGTGGCTCGTGGTGGCGCCTGCCTCCGCGCACGAGCATCCCGATTAAGCATTGCTGCTCCGCCGCTGCTGCCTAAAAAGACGCGCGAATCGTGGGTGACCATGCTCAACGCACCACGTACGACCCAACTCTACCGCCACGCCTGAGCCTCGCGGCCACACGCAGCAGCAAGAAGGTACCACTCCTTGAGGGTGTGTCCAGCCATACACCCGCCAAAAAGAACCCCCCCACTCGCTACAAGCCTGCTGGGGCATGCTTCGCAGCATGCCTTTACCGAGACGGCAAGGGGAACGAAGGCATAATAGTGTACCAGGCTGGAGGATAACCTGATACGCCACCGGGGCGACGCACATAAACCATAACGACCAAAGCGCGTGCCAGATATGATCGTTATTATTCAACAGGTGTGGGATCTTCACGCTAAACTGATGTTTCACCCATCTACATCCAGCACAATCAATAACCTTGCCGACGTGGGACTCTGAGGTCACCAATTATGAGACAGAGATAAATATTTGCAAAGACAGCAAGCAAGATGATGTTGTCATGCAATGCCACTGCCAATGAACACGGGGGGAAGAGGAACACGGGGGGAAGAGGTGCCAATCAGTACACGGGCTTGAATGTTACAAGGGGACACTTGATGTGCCCACGCTAAATTACGTTCCTATTTCGTTTGGCATATACATGTTACTTCGTTCGGCACAGGTTTGGAGGCGATCACGCCGACGGTACGTACGAGTTACCCCACGTATCATTAAATGGTTGCTAGCAACATATTATCTGCCTGTAACCCTTTTGGCATTGAACGATATACGATAATACGTCCTGTATTTTCGATGTCGTCGAAGATGTTGTGGTTCTGTGGTGGATGTCGCGTCCACGCCTGATGCTCGTGTTAGTGGTGCTCACGAAAGCATGCCCTAGCATATGTAGTGGATGATCGCTGAGTGATGTTCCTTTCCTCCATATAACACCAACTAGCATATTCCGCTTTCTTGAAAACGACAAAAAAAAACTCTTCACACACCTGGTACAAAGGAGACCCGGTCCGCAGATTGCTCAGTATACCAACGGTCAGGATCAGGTTATGTTTGTTGATCCCAGCGAAGCGTAGAGGGCTTACCCGTTGAGCTGACAATAGTGGGGTAGTGGAGTCACCGGTATGAAGACAAGTGAAAGAGGTCAAAATATATATCAAGTTGCTCCTAGCCAAGCCGCAGCGTGGAGAGGAGAAGACTCACTCGGTAGAATAAGGACAACGAGGAGTGAAGGCCAAATAGCCAAAAATATTCTACCATCCCGAAATACCGCTACGATGTAGCCAACCTATCACTGTAAGCCCCTTCTGTACTCAACCGCAATCATATCACGTAACATATCCAAGCGGCATGATGCTATATTATAAAAAATGAAAGTACACTCCAGTTGTGAGATCGAAGATTTCGCCAAAACTCATCTTTGCAAGCTGTGTGTGATACTCCGATCGCGCGTATTACGAGTTGTGTGTCCTCGTTGAGGATATAGGTCGGCGACTCCCCTTACAACTACACAGCAGTGTAGCTATCAGGGTCAACAGGGTGATGGTAGTCATTTTATTATATAATCAGGGTAAAACGATTCCATGAAAAATACGGTCAATCAGTATCCTCCCAGTACTACTGACTGTGACAAGAAAGAAAGATTGCAGCACCATAGTTGATGTTAACGAGCCTAATATCTAAGTCGTAAAATCCCGAGTCCAAAAACAAAAACGCAAATCCGAAATCCATGGACCGAAACTCAAACCCGAAATACAAATTCCAACAATCCAAAAACTCAAACATCGGCCTTATCATCAGCACTCCGCGTTCCTTATTGAACGGTTGTCAGCTCCATAGAATAGGGGTGCTAACAAGTGTGATCGGACAGCCAGTCTCAAAACTCCCTTTCGAGTTGAATAAACGCCTCCTCCCCGTTGGGTACATACTAAAAATTCATTCAGGATTCCAAATGTTCAAATCCACAGCAAAGTAATGTCATACTTCCTCTGTCTCACAAGTAACTACGTTATGATCACACGGACCCGTGTCCGATGCAGTACGCGGTCATTGTTTATAAATCTTTAATGGTTTTTTAGTTGAACCCCGCGTTTTTTTTTTTTTTCCTTTCTGCATGAACCCCCCTGCCTGGATGCACAGCCGAAAAAAAAACAGTCGGCCCAACAATGGCCGTATTTTGCCCCTTTTCGGGGGGCCAAAAAGGTGTCATAAAAGAAACGTTAGTCGTCCACGCCGTCGCTGGGGCTTGATGCTAGATAGTCCTACGCCTTGCTGAAGGCCTCCTGATAATATTTGAACACCCTTTCCAGCGTTCCTGCCCTCTGCCGCTTCACTCCGGTATGCTCTACTTTAAAGTCGTTATCGCCCATCTTACGGAGTGTTCGGGTGTGAACCTTGCAAAGGCTTTGCCACACCCGTTCTGAAGTCTCGCCGTCGAACTCCTCGTACTGCTGGAAGATAATTTCTACCAGCACCTCGTCTATCGAACTGACGTTCATCCTCCACACCCTTGACTTAAGAGACGCCAAGAAGCCCAAGTCGTTGACGTTTAAGTCAGGTGATTGGGCAGGCCGCGATACAAGAAAGGCTGCGAAAACGCCTTTTGGCATCCGACTTTTACCCGGGGGAATGGACAACGCTATCTCCACCGCCATGGCGTTGCGAATGATCAGCCCACTGGTAGTTCCTACCTTCTCCGTTCCCCTTGCCGCCCCGATAAAGGCATGCTGCGAACCATGCCCTAGCAGGCTTGTAGCGAGTGGGGGGGGTCTTTTTGGCGGGTGTAAGGCCGGAATCACCCTCGAGGAGTGATACCTTCTTGATGCTGCGTGTGGCCACGAGGCCTAGGCGTGGCGGTAGAGTTAGGTCGTACGTGGTGCGTTGGGCATGGTCATCTACGATTCGGGCGTCTTTTTGGGCAGCAGCGGCGGAGCAGCAACGCTTAATCGGGATGCTAGTGCGCGGAGGCAGGCGCCACAACCAGCCACACTACGGCGCAGTCTTGTTTTGAGTGGAGGGAACTGCGCCGGCAGGAGGCTAGATTCGACGGCGAAGGAGGAGGGCGACTGGCCGTCGACGGACGGGCAAGAGATGGAAATTGAACTCTCCCTGAACGAGAATTTCTGCTCCTAGATCAGCACCGCAAGCTGCGTGGAGCATTTTGTTTTTCTGAGACGGGGGAGAAGGGCAACCGATTGGAATGGAGCGTAATCGAGAGCAAGTGCGAATGAGCGGGCCGAGTGAGCTAAGGCGATGAGGCAGCCATGGAAAACCACAGCAGGAGGATGGCACACAGAGACCCACGACTCGCACGCACACCACCATTACGAGAGCAGCGATCGTCTTTTTTGTCGGGGTTGTTTTTACGAGGCAGTAGTACAACATGTTACGTCACTGATTTTGTAGAGTTGGTAGAAGAGTTGTATACCGTTTATGCGGAACGACCTCCCGCAATTTTCATTTTTTAGGCACGAGTGTAGTAGCTGCGCTGCAATCTGTCAACTAACTCGGGAAGGCGGGGCGATCATTGATACTTGTAAGGTGGTTTTGGTTCAATTGCTCTTGTTTCACTGCATGCCCGGGGGTCGTCACTCTGACAGAACTCCAGACAGCGGGCGCGTTTGTCTGTGCTCGCGATTACCATGCGATTCGTCCGGTGCAGGCAGCCCAACTGCCGGAGTTTGTAGCCGCGAGTTGGTTGAACAGGGGAACTCTATGCTGTAGTTGAGTTGTTGTTGTTGTTGTTGTTGTTGTTGTTGTTGTTGTTGTTATTGTTGTTGTTCTTACATTAACTCGCATAATCAAGTCCGTGGTCACAGGACAGGCTCCAGTCACTCTTGAGCTGAGCAATACCCCAGGGAAATACACAAACAAACCAAAGGTGGTTCACGCATATTGTAAAATTTAAAATACACTCCAGCTGTGAGATCGAAAATTTTGTCGAAACTCATCTTTGCAAGCTGTGTGTGATACTCCAATCGCGCGTATTACGGGTTGTGTGTCCTCATTGAGGATATAGGTTGGCGACTCCCCTTACAACTACAATGTAGCTATCAGGGTCAACAGGGTGATGTTAGTCAGTCTGTGCGCGGAAACTATAAAACCCGTTTCTGAGGGGGACAAAATCTGACAGCTGTGGAAGGAAATGCATCTGCTTATCAAGTGAATCCTGTAAGTTTAATATTCGGTGAGGGTGGAGGGCGGAGTTTTCGTCGACACACGACGCTTGTGAAAATACGTGGAAGTGTGGTGAGCTAAAGCTTTGTTTTTTCCCTATCCGCCGGAGGAAAGAAAAAAAAAAAAGGACGCGGGGGCCTGATTTTGATCTCGAATATCACACAGCTGACGCAATTCATGTCTCCACCAGAATAATATAAAAGTGAAATCGGGGGTTAGTCTATGATGTGCCAGGTCCATTCCGGTGCGTACGTCTCATTACTCGCGCCTGGAAAAACCGACTGTACCTGTTGCCACCCAATAAATACCACCACGTATTTACGACACGTAGTATTTATCATTACGCATACGCAGGGCAGACGCAAGTCAATTGGAAAAAAAAACAAAGAAAAGAAAAGCAAGAAAAGACAAGACAAGAAGAGGAAGCAAGGAAAGGAAAAGAGAAGAAAAAGAAAAATGTCATACTAGCAGAACCTACAAGTAGGAGCTGACTAAAGACGCGATTGGGCTTATAATAGAGGGTATCAAGTGCATCATCAATGGCACTGGGGAGAAAACGCAACATGGGCGAAAAAGTCAGGTCGGTCTTACGCTATCTTGTAACGGCCATTGGAAGGCCCACAGCTTTCAAGACGATGATGGCCAAACCCATACTTCAGTCTCTTGGGCATTACGCCCCCCCTTCCCCTCCCCCCCCCTTCTCCCCTTCCCCCCTTCCCCCACATCAACGGGCTCAGCGGCCGGCGCTCCCACGGAGCACGACAGATACTGCTCGTAATTCAGTTTCACAACCAAATCTTCGAGCCATCCCTTCTCCCCCGTCTCAACCTGCTCCTGCTGCCCTTGCGGCTGCTGCTGTGAAGTGCGTCCGCTCCCAGTCTCAAGTCGTGGGAATACGAGCTGTGACGTCCAAACAGGGGGTGATGCCGCGGAAGGTTGCAGCTGCTGCTGCTTCAATGGCAGCTGCAAGAGCTCCTCCTGCTCTTCCCCCCTCGTCTCTAATTCCACCTCATATCTGCAAGCCACAACCACCTCCGTCTTGAACTGCTGCTGCTGTTGCTGCTGCTGCTGCTGCTGCTGCTGCGACTGCTGCTGTCCAGTGCTCTAACTCCCAGTCGCAAGTAGTGGTAACAGGAGCTGCGACTCTGACCTGGCCACGCCCACTCCCCTTTCTTGTATCTGACTCCGCTGATATCGTATTTGCTCCTCCAGTCGTGAAGAGAAGGTTGAGAGCTCGAGGAGAAGTTGCGCAACCTCGCGAATGATGAGGTCGCTTTCCTCAATGCAACCTTCGATTTGGGAGAACTCGTCCCATCCTGCCGAAATCTGGTGTATGGTCCGGAAACCATAACGGAAATCACCCGCGATTTCTTTCTCGAGTTGGTCCCGTATTGCGAGCACCTCTTCCAGCTCCAGCATCTCGGCCCTTTGAGAGCTCCCCGCTCTCTCTGCCCACCCTTTCACGTCCCGGTCCACAACGCCCATATTTACCTCACCCTCAGGCATGCTACAAAAAAGGCACCCAGCTCGCTCCCTTTCACGGGGAGAGCTGTTCTTGTGATATCTCCAGCTAGGTCTCTTCCGCAGAAGAGCCCACGTCACTCAACACACTTTGCTTCGAACAGGGGAAGTACACAGCCAGTGTACGATACGCGATAATTGTTGTGTGTGTTGATCACAACGAAGCGTAGATGACTTTCCCGTTGAGACGACAATAGTGGGGTAGTGGAGTCACCGGTATGGAGACAAGCAGAAGATATACAAACATATATTAAGTTTGCTCCTAGCCACAGCGCAGCGTGGAGAGAAGACTCACTCGGCAGAAGAAGCACAATAAGGAGTGACGGCGAAATAGCCTGAATAATTATGCCATCCCGATATACCGCTACGATTTAGCCAACCTATCACTGGCAGCCCCTTCTGTACTCAACCTCAATCAAATCCGTATCATATCCAAGCATACAATCAACAGGTTATCGAGCAGCGTACGTGGTTTTTACTACCGCTCTTCACTCCACCTAAGACACTACTACGAGCATGGGTTGAACCTAGTTCGCGGATCCCCAAAACCTACTCCAAGGAGGTGGCGTGGTGGTCAAAGCAAGACTGTTATGAAATACGCTGTTTCGATTACCCCGTCTCTCGGTCTGTTTGCTCGTCTTGCGTTCTCGATACAGCTGCTATTTCGGCAATGAGCAGTTTCACCCAGTTTTTGAAATATAGTCTAGTCTATGTATGTACTCGGAGTTTGCTTTCTAACAACGCGTGATTTTGCGCATGGACGCGTTTGTTGTTTCTCTTATGCACTCGTATTCCGTGCGTGATTCACACACCCCGTAACTCGTAACACGCGCGATCGAAGTATCACACGGTGCTTGCAAAGCTGAGTAAAAATCGTTTTTGGTCGATCCCACAAATTCAAAGCTGACGTGAATATTTTCATTTTTATAAATATGACATGATATGTGGAACATCCATCTGAAATCTGAAGTCCCATTTTACTTGTCGTGAAAAATATACCTGGTACCTGGTACCTCGTATGATTCTTTTTTTTCCCTCTTCTTCTTTCCTTGCTTTCTTGTTTTATCTTTTCTTGCTTTTCTTGTCTTTTTCTTCTCTTTGCTTGCCTTTTTCGTTTTGTTTCGTTTTTCTTCTCTTTTCTTTCCTTTCCTTTATCTTCTTTTCTTTTCTTTGTTTCTTTTCCTCCAATTGACTTATGCCTGTCGTGCGTATGCGTAGTGATAGATACTACGTGTAATATATACGTGGTAGTCTTCCTTGCTTGGGTGGCAAGCGGAATATTTGGTTTCTCCAGGTGTGAGTAGTGAGACGTATACACCGGCCTGGACCTGGCACATCGTAGACTACTCCCGATTTCACTTTTATATGTTTCTGGTGGAGGCATGAATTGCGTCAGCTGTGATATATGCGTGTACCACCTTGGGTTGTGTGTGTGTTTTCCCTGGGGTATCCCTCAGCTCCAGAGTGACTGGAGCCTGTCCTGTGACCACGGACTTGATTATGCGAGTTGATGTGAGAACAACAACAACTATGACAAAATGATATAATAAAATCTAAAATACACTCCAGCTGTGAGATCGAAGATTTTGTCGAAACTTATCTTTGCAAGCTGCGTGTGATACCCCGGTCGCGCATATTACGGGGTGTGTGTCCTCATAGGTCGGCGACTCTCCTCAGAACTGCAGTGTAGCTTATTAGTGTCAACAGGGTGATGTTATGGTCAGTCTGTGCGCGGAAACTACAAAACCCGGGTCAGTCTGTGCGCGGAAACTACAAAACCCGTTCTTGAGGGGGGGACAATGTGAGAGCTGTCGAAGGAAATGCATCAGTTCATCGATCATGTCCTGTACGTGGTATAACCGGTGAGGGGAGGGAGGAGTTATTAGGGCGTGGGAGCCTGAGTTTGAACAAGATGGAGCGGGGGGCGGGGGCGGGCGTGTTGGACGTACTCACTCCACTGTCAAATTGTAAACAAGAATCCGTCGAAAAGATAGATCGAAGAATTTTGGGGGTTTCGTATATGTGTGGGATGGATTTCCACAACGGGATTTTGTGTTGTGGGTTTTTGTGTGCCCGAATAATATCACTCTATTTTTCAACTCTATTTTTGCCTCTACCTTGTGTCTTCTCTGTCTCTTATACGGCCACCACGCCAAGGGATACCACGCCTCATATATATTGCAAGGGCTATTACGCCTTCACCACTGCACGGCTACCACGCCTGTGTATTTACATCCCGGCTACCACGCCACAGTTCCGAGTTCCATTTCTGGGTTATCACACCTGAGCTATCACGCTCTACCACACACGTAAATCGGGTTATCACACCCGCCTTAGTTAGTAGTTCGTAGTTTACCGATCACCGGCTATTACGCCACCTTTCTCCTCCACCTACACCACCACCGGGGCGCCACACGTACCAATTTACTCCACACGCTAGCGTCAACGATCTTCAACGAACGAGTGGGTTGTGCGTTGCTAAGCGCCAACGAGGAGAAGCGACACAAGATCTTCGTCGGGGGAAAGGTTAAGCAACCTTCCCGACGGAGTAGGCAACGGGGGAGAGGGACGCGAGTCCCCCTCCGCCAATGCACAACACCATGGAGGAGAGGGACGCGAGTCCTTCCCCGCCAATGCACAACACCATGAAACAGCGGCAGCTCCATCAGCAACTTTATCGAACATGATCGCGGACCTAGCCAACGTCCTTGGCCAAGTGCTGCAGATGACCAACGAGGGAGGGCCAACCGCCCCAACAGCAGGCACGTACGAGTCTAGATCCATAGAAATTCGTCAGAAAAATGAAATGCTTGCTTGGTCGGGAAAGTTTGAGAGCGGGCAACGTGTTGGATCAGCTTTCCGTGTTTTCCGAGGTTCTGTTCGTTCCTGGGTCTCGGCTGAAGGGTTGATGGACGTATTGAAGGGAGAATCGATACCAGTGGGGGTTCCGGATGTAGACCTGTCACGACTCAGGAGTTACTTTGGGAAGGAGAGAGTAGATAAGTCGCTCAAGCTATGGTCACAACTGATCGCAAAACTCACAGCCCAACCAGTCCAAGAAATGATTTTTGCTGAGGGGTCACCCCAAGAAGCGTGGAAGGTGTTTGAGTCTCACTACGCTGTCAAAAATGAACATGAGAGGGAAATAGTAGAGGATGAGTGGAATTAACTGAGACAGAAGGAGGGAGAGAACATCATGTCATTTTTTGGTAGGGCAAAGGCCATGAGGATGAAGCTAGAATCATACGGTGATAAGCGACCAGATGCATCTATGTGCAAACATATTGCCCGTAGAATGCTGCCATTTTTCAAGCTATGTAGTGACCACGTGCTTCTCCTTCCCGATCTTTCGAGTCGTACCATGGAAGATTTGCTCAGGAGAGCTGCTCACGAGCTGGAGCGCAATGGGAGATCAGGAGAAGAGAGAGAGGAGACAATGCATGCCCTGGCCGCAGCCGGCGTGGGTCGGGGCGACCGGGGTGGGAGGAATGCTGGTGATAGGGGGTATGGGGAGCGCGAATGAACGTACACCTACTGCGCGTACCACGGCGAGGGGCAGGGCCACAACACCCCCGAATGCATCGTAATGCGTCGAGAATTCGACAGATAGTACGGTGATTTCCACGAATACCTGCAGACGCGGGGACTCGGGCCGTACGCCGGACGCGGAGGAAGGCGCGGGGCGAAAGGTAAAACCCGACAGCAACCGTACCCAAACAACTCGGGTGCGCGTTGGAGTCGGGGTCACCCGCCGAAGAAGCAGAGAACGCCGCCGCCAGGACACGGACCCGGGCATGGCGGGTATGCAAACACCTTCCATCAACCGTACCCAAACGACTCGGGTGCGCGTTGGAGTCGGGGCCACCCGCCGGAGCAGCAGAGAACGCCGCCGCCAGGACACGGACCCGGGCCTGGCGGATATGCGAACACCTTCCCCGGAGGACGTGGCCACGACCGCCATTATCATTCGGGCGGGCGCGGCCGAGGCAGGGGCGAGGGCTTCGGGCAGGTGCCACCGCCTAATTTTCCGTCTAATTCGCCGCCGAGTTTTTCGCCTAATTTGCCGCCTGGAAAATTTCCCAACGCACCGCGGCACGCATTTGCGGCAGATTATTCCTACTAGAACGAATACATGGGATACTCGGGGTGGGGGGAGCCAGCGGGGCACTGGTCATCACCACCACCGACAGCAGAGTTGGGGACTCCCGAGCAGCAGTAGCAGCAGCACCAACAACACCAAGAGCAGCAAGAGGGCACGCCTTCTGCCACGTCTACCTCTCCTACTGCAACTCTCTCTTCTCCGGCTCCCGGCGCAGCTCAAGCCAGCGGAGCTCCTCTGCAGCTCTTCATCGCACGTAATTGAAAGTACGCAAGTCTGAGTCTGGTGATTCTGTTGCTGTAGATCGTGATGGTGTGGTGCGTGGTAGCGTTGTAGGACGTGTTGAGCCAGCGTTGATTACACGTGTTGCTAGCGCCCTTCGGTGTACCCCGGGGCAACCTAGGCCGTATGGTAGCGAGGAATAGGACGTGGACTCGGGAGCTAGTGTCATGATGTCCAACAACAAAGAGGGCATGTACCCCTACAGACCAATACATACAGATAGGCGATTCAGGGTTGATTAGAGTCGAGGCAATCGGGGACGTCAATTTAGTGTTTCACCAGCTAGATGAACAGGGAAACCCGGAGGACGTTGTGGCGTGTGTGCAAGATGCGATATATACTCCGTGGCTTGGCTTCAACCTTTCTCGATTTGGAAGGTGGCTCACAAAAACTCCTGTTCTGTAAACCCCACTGGTACACCAGCGGGAAGGCTCCGCTTCATTCGGGGATCGGCGAACGACTCCCTCTACGCCACCCGACTCCCCCCTCCTCCGTTTCCAGTGGATGTAGCGAATGAGAGTGCCCCCGAGTCTTCTGCTTGCAACCCATTGATGCCAGTTGGTGCAGTTGCTGCTTCGCGTGAGAGTGCATTCGTGTCTGCTGCCTGCATATCCCCCCCGCTTCCTCTTAGTGAAAACAACCTCGTACAACCTTCGAGCGTTGTGATGGCTTCTCCCATGGAGTTGGAGCTTGAGCTTGAGACTGCTTTATCCCACCCCACTCCGTGTGATTCAAGTACGGCATGTATTTATCGACCCCAGAGCATTTCTGACGAGAAGACTGAGGCGTATGCCGTAGAATGGGACATTTTCGACCGTATGATGCAAGATAGAGAGAGTGGAGAGTGTGCACTGGCCATTTTGGGCCGAGGGAAAAACCCTTTCCATGTTGGCAACGATCGCAAGCGAGTTGATATTAACGTGTTACGTGACCGCGCCGGCCACCTGTCTGAACCTATTTTGAGGAAATCTGCTCGGCAGCGAGGGATCACCCTCACCGGACGGATGGAACCCTGCACTACGTGCATACCGGTGAGGAGGATGCGAGCGGACGTGCCGAAGCGAAGCGAGGGACGAGCGGGGAAGGCGCCTGGCGATCTCCCACATATCAACACGTGCGGCCCGTACACCGCCACCATAGGCGGCAACCACTACATGTTCTATGCTGTCGATGCTGCAACGGGTTACATCGCGAACTACGCCCTGCGTCGCAAGTCTGACGCCGTGGCTGTCTTCCGGCGGTGTATCGTCGACCTAGCCCACAACGCGGGGACAAGGATACGGAGTGTCCGTGGCGACTGCGATTCGCTCTGGACCAGCAAGGACTTCCGTGACTTTTGCTCCACCATGGGAATCGCCGTGCAGTACTCCTCCGCTGGAGCGCAGCAATATAATGGGGTAGTGGAGAAAATCGCCATGGCCATGGCATCTCGCCGCGCCGCGGAGCGACGCTTGGGGCCGGGGGGGTTCTCGTGTGTTCGCGGCTTGGATGCTCGCGGGGACAAGCTCTGCGCGGAATCGGCAAAGGATGCCGCGCAGAAGCTCAACCAGGCTGCCTCCCCTTCAAACCCCGGTCGCGCGTCGCCGCAGGAGCTGCTCACCGGCAAGAAGGGTGCTTTCTTGGTGGTGCCGTTATTTCAGTACGGTTTAATGCACCGGGAGAGGAGGTCGAAGCTGGACGACAAGGCAGTGCCGTGCTACTTTCTCAACGCGGGCGACAACCATGCCGACTGCTGTGTGAAGGTACTCAGGGATGACACAGGGCGCGTATGCTACTCTAGCAACGTTACATGGGCGCCGCTGCCACAGTCGGGGGAGGGGGGTTCAGTACTGCCCCTTCCGCGCCAGCACCGCCCACGCCGCCGGGGGTGTCATTCGAGATTGCCTCGACGCCGCCCGCCACTGCCGGTCCGCTGCCCGCGCACTCACCCAGCGCTCACACCTCGCCGCCACCCGGACCGACTGCTATGCCGCCCATGGCTGCCGGTCCGCCGCCCGCGCACTCACCCAGCGCTCACACCTCGCCGCCGACCGGACCGTCTGGTATGCCGCCCGCCGCTGCCGGTCCGCCGCCCGCGCACTCACCCAGCGCTTACACCCCTCGCTCGAACCCGCCTGCCACTGCAGGTACACCGCCTGCAGCAGCCACCTGGCCGCCACCACAGCTGCAATCGTCATCACCGCCGTCCGCGCACTCACCCAGTGCTCACACCTCGCCGCCGCCCGGACCGGCTGCTATGCCGCCCGCTGCTGCCGGTCCGCCGCCTGCGCACTCGCCCAGCGCTCACACACCGCCTGCCGCATATTCGCCGATGCCGGAGTGGTCTCCCTCTTCTATCGAGGACACCGGCTCGACGACATCGTCATCGCCATCACCGACGGCGACACCGGCCCCGCGGACGTACAGAAGGAGACAGCCGCTATGCCGCCCGCTGCTGCCGGTCCGCCGCCTGCGCACTCGCCCAGCGCTCACACACCGCCTGCCGCATATTCGCCGATGCCGGAGTGGTCTCCCTCTTCTATTGAGGACACCGGCTCGACGACATCGTCATCGCCATCACCGGCGGCGACACCGGCCCCGCGGACGTACAGAAGGAGACAGCCGCCGCCGGTCGCCGCACGATATTCTCCCCCGTGCAACGAGAATGCTGGGCGAGAGGGGCGACGAGCGCGTGCCGGGAAGGACCAGGTCGGAGGGCCGTCAGCTTTCAGGCGTGCCGGAAGAAGCGGTCTCTACGCCGCTGCCGGAGGCGACGTCGTTCGACCACGGGGTAGGACTCCTATCTCATGCGGGGGGGGATGTGCTACTGTCGCTGCTGGCCAAACGGCGCGCCCTGAACGCGAAACGGGTGCTCCTGCAGGGGCACGGATCTGGTGAGCTGGGGGGCGGAGGCAAGCAGCATGCGGGGTCGGGGGGCGTGGAGGAGAGCAAAAGTGCACCGCCATACGACACCACGGGCGGTGGAGAGCGGGGGTAACTATTGGTCCCTTGGGCCGTCGGGACGGGGAGTGCCGCTCGGCCTTGTGTCGCGACTCGCCACGCGGGAGGATGTCGACGCAGCTCTTCGCGAGATGCGCCCCTCTCACCCGCGGCCCGACATGCCCCTCTGCCACGCCAAGGACCTCCGCGGACCAAAGACGTTAAGGGAGGCGCGTGACGGTGAGCATGGAGCACAGTTCATGGACGCGACTAAGCGTGAAGTGTTCGGTTTACTTGAAGCAGGGACGTTCGAAATTGTGACGAGTAGCAACGAATAGACAACGTGATCAGTAGCAAGCTCATTTTTCATTGGAAGGTTGATCAATTTGGTTGGCCTACGAAAGCGAAGGCGAGACTTATGCCGAGAGAGTACATTGACTTTGGAGATTTGTACGCGCCTACCGTTGCTTCGACCAGTGTCCGTTTGTTGGCTGCGTTTGCGTGTGAACATGACCTAGAGTTGTGACATTTCGATATATACCAGGCTTTTGCGAGGGCAGATCTTGCCGAGGATATCTATATGCGATTGCCAGAAGGGTGTGGTTCATTGTCAGGGAAGGTTGTGAAGCTGAGCGAGAGCCTTTATGGTTTAAGACAGGCATCCAGACAGTGGTGTGCATTACTGAGGAAGTGTCTTTTGGCTTTGAGGTTTGTGCAGTGCTTGGCTGATTCGTGTGTTTTTCGTTTGGTTGAAGGGGGGAAAGTCGTGATGCACCTAGTGGTGCATGTTGATGATATTATTGGTGTTGGAAAGAAGGAAAGGAGTGATCAGTTCGGTAAGGATCTCGGACGTCTTGTTCCAGTTAAGTCGTTGGGCGAGCTCAAGTGGTACTCGGGGTGCTATTACGAGAGACACAGGGAGGCAGGGAGGTTGACTATTTCGCAACAGACGTACACGGAAGAATTGGGAGAGAAGTATGGTGTGGAATGGGGCAACGCTATCCCGATTCCCACAACTTGGAGGCTTTGAGGTTTTGATGTTGACGAGCCGAATGTTCTGTTTCCTTTCCGGGAGTTGATCGGTGCGCTTTTGTGGATTGCCTTGTTGACCAGGCCGGATATCGCGAATTCAGTGAGGGCAGTAGCAAGGTATTGCAGTGCGCCGAAGCTGATCCACTGAAAAGCGGCACGTAGTATACTGGGGTATGCAATGAGGACGAGTTATTTTGGTATTTGCTTTCAAAAGGGGACATTAACGGTGATGAGTTTGATTTCGTTCGCAGATGCCGACTATGCTTCGCGCAGTACGGACAGGAGAAGCGTGTCGGGGGGGGTAGTAATGTGTGCGGGGGGGCCTGTTTCGTGGTACTCCAAGACGCAGAAGTGTGTAACTCTCTCGACTACTCAGGCGGAGTATGTGGCTATGTCGGACATGGGGAAGGAGATTCTATTTTTGAGGCAGGTTTGGTGTTTTATGTTGCCGAAGGCTAGGATGCCGTGCATTGCCATGTATGAGGATAACGAGGGTGCCATCCAAATAGCAAAGCAACCGATTTCGAACTCGAACTCGAAGCGCATTGACATGAGGCATCACTTTTTGAGGGAACTGGTAGAAAGGAAGGAGGTCGAAATTATCCACGTAGCGTCGCAGTACCAGTATGCTGACTTCCTCACCAAAGTATTACCTGAGAGGGAGTTTGAATTTCACCGGGGGATAATGATGAATTTAGTGTGATTTCTCTCTCGGATAGTGTTTGATTTTCTGACTTTCTATTTCTCACCCTGGTACATGTTTCTTTGTTTTGTTTTATGATGTATGTTTATGGGAGTTCAAGGACTTGCATTCAAATTGGTTGATGGAAAATAGTGAATAGTGTTTGAGTTTTAGTGGTCATGGATGTGATGAGAACGGATTTGAGTGTTTTTGCAAATGCAACATTTTTTTGTTTTCTGGACTTGAGTAAAGAAAACTCTGCAGTATTTCGGTATCTGGGAATGTACGTTTTGAAAAGGTAGTCTGGATAAACCATGACAATATTGCGAGTGAGAGGGCTGTTGGACGTACTCACTCCATTGTCAGATTGCAAACGAGAATCCGTCGAAAAGATGGATCGGACAATTTTGGGGGTTTCGTATATATGTGGGATGGATCTCCACAACGGGATTTTGTGTTGTGGGTTTTTATGTGCCCGAACAATATCACTCTATTTTTCGACTCTATTTTTGCCTCTACCTTGTGTCTTCTCTGTCTCTTATACGGCCACCACGCCAAGGGCTACCACGCCCCATATATATTACAAGGGCTATTACGCCTTCACCACTGAACGGCTACCACGCCTGTGTATTTACATCCCGGCTACCACGCCACAGTTCCGAGTTCCATTTCTGGGTTATCACACCTGAGCTATCACGCTCTACCACACACGTAAATCGGGTTATCACACCCGCCTTAGTTAGTAGTTCGTAGTTTACCGATCACCGGCTATTACGCCACCTTTCTCCTCCACCTACACCACCACCGGGGCGCCACACGTACCAACCTACTCCACAGGGCGGAGCGACTCAATCTGTGTGCGGAAGCTATAATTTTTTCAAGGGGGCATATCTGACGGTCATAAAAGGGATGCACCAGTTTATCATGTATATCCTGTGGTCATACAACCAGTGAGGAGAGGGCGGAGTGTTCGAAATGGGGGATTTCAACATCTCACTACCTGCTCTACCTGCTCTACCTGCTCTACCTGCTCTACCTGCTCTACCTGCTCTACCCTGCGTTTCCCTGCGTTATCCCGCACTGCCGTGCCTAGTCCTGTTATGTCTGTCTTTTAATATCTTCTTTGGGAAGTAATGCATGTAATGTTTTGAGTCTATCCAACGAGCCACGAAGAGATACGAATAACGACACTAGAACCAACGAGGAGCACGCTTCCCAACACCGACCAGCCACGCATTCCCCACTCGGAGTACCACTGCAATTGGCGTCGTCGGCGGAACTGAACGTGTCGACCTTGGGCTTGCACAACCTCCTCCCTGGTGCTCTTATCTCCCCAAGGCAAGCTCTTTTGGCCTTGCACACATAGATCTTTGCATTTTCCGTTTTTTCCGTTTTTTTTTTGGTAGTTATTGTTTGATTTTCCCTTCGCCTTTTACCATACCTTCTTTCTTCCAGTAACGAGCTTGGTCATCCTCTTGTCTCATATATGTTGAACCACAGGCCCCTCTGGGCGTCTGCTTTGTGACTGACACGTCGAGCCCGCAGCTACCACGGCTTTGCGGCAGCAGCGTTTCGGACAATTGTCTCCCCGTGCTCTCTCTTCGTGGGACACTACCTATGACAATCGAACAAAGAAAGCGTTCCTCTATAATAATATTTGATCTCACAGCTGGAGTGTATTTCAATTTTTATAATATATTATTTTCAGTGTTTTACTAGTATTTACCTCTTTTCCATCTTCCAAAAGCGTTTCTTGTCTAATTTCAAGTGGTTTGTGCACATGTTTCGAGTCCTGCCCCTCAGAATACCCCGCCAGGTTGATAATAACTTGTGGGGAATTTCGCTGTTGGAATCAACCCCGTGAGCTAGGTGCACTCGCCTAATTCGAGTGGCCCGCTCCGTTGCACCACACCTTACTACTGTACCGTGCCGCTACGGAATAGGGGTACGTGCAATAGTTTGCCTTACCACACACCCCCGAGTACGTGTTACGCGCTTCGGATGAACATGCAATAACTCGCCCTTGTTCTGCTCTCCTGCTTTTGGTCATCCAGTCGCATATCTGCTAATGATATATTACTGACTGCAGTGCGTGACTATAGTTTTGGTTCCCTCGTACTATTACTATTACTACAAGAAAGTACGACCGTAACCGTTTTACTCCGGCCTATTTTTCTTGTTTTTCAGCTGTGAACCGTATGTTTGGGTTGTTTTCTTCGCAAATTTTAATAAGGTACCAGCACGCATTGTGCTGTAACCTCTTTGGCATTGCTTCTGACATATGACACACTCCACCTTTATGTGTGTGCGCGCAGAGTACGGCTAATCTACTTGAATAGGCCCACCACCTGCGGTGCATGACGCCTAGCTGTACTACTGTGTTGACTCGTTCAGTGAGCAGTAGTGCATGTCGCGACTATTACTATTAATAGTGTTCATTATGGTAATCTTCTATCTGGCTTTAATGAAGCTTTTAAAACATTTCGTCTTGCCCTACTGGAACTTTTGAAGCATCTAGTGTGTGAGATGGACACCTGTAGGTACCATACGACTCTCAGGACCAAACCTACAGCAGAAAGTACCAAGCGTCCTTGTGTGCTGTTGTTGGTGTTGTCTCACATTGCTATAATACACGCTCTCTCCTAGCTACCAGTACCCTCTGGTATCTGTTCTTGTTTTTTCTCATGCGCTCTTGAGCTTTATGCGTCGTAGCTGCAAATTATACACTGATATCGAATACGGCACAAGAGTTGTCCTTAGTGCCTTCTCTTTTGTTGGCAGGTTTCGTCCTTTGGTACATATCGATGTGACACGTATGTGGTGCCGACACAATTAGATCGTTCTGCGACCCGCGGAACGTTTGAATGGGTCCCAACCAACTAGCCCCCTGCGGAAACAGCGTACCATGGTTGTAATTATGTAGCGTATTCGAATCAGCGTGTTCAGCAGAATTTCAAGAGAAAACAAAAGCTGGGTGTATAACAGTGGAATAGGGAAGAACACCCTTTCTCCAAATCCTGGATCAGCCGTCTCCTATTGATAATGAAAAAAATAATACACTTCAGCTGTGAGATCGAATACTTTGTCGAAACTCATCTTTGCAAGCTGTGTGTGATACTCCGATCGCGCGTATTACGGGTTGTGTGTGTCCTCATTAAGGATATAGGTCGGCGACTCCCCTTGCAACTACAGTGTAGCTATCAGGGTCAACAGGGTGATGTTAGGCAGTCTGCGCGCGGAAACTATAAAACCCGTTTCTGAGGGGGACAAAATCTGACAGCTGTGGAAGGAAATGCATCAGTTTATCGAGTGAATCCTGTAAGTCGAATATCCGGTGGGGGGAGGGCGGAGTTTTGAAGGACGTGGGGGGCTGACTTTGAACAAAAGGGGGGCGGGAGGGGGGGAGGGGGGGGGAGGGGACGGGTGGGGCAGGTCAATTTGTGCGTGGAAACTATAAATCCTTCTGTGGGGGATGGGGGTGGGATGTGGCGGGGGGGGGCGGGGGGCGGGGGGGGGAGAGCCTTAGGTCGCATAGATGTAGGGGTTTGCTATACGCGTGGTGCTAGGTCTAGGCGATGGTGCGTGTGGTGGGGAAGGAGGGGGCGTGGGGGGCGGAGGTGGGTGGGAATTGCAGCAGCGGCATGGACGGCTCTAAAAAGATAACGAAGCGATATCCAGGGCGTGGAAGTGTTTATTATTATTACTCTGGCAGATTTCGGTATTAGGTGGGGCGTTTGAGCAAGAGGAAGCGAGGAAAAAAAAAAAGGAGGTGAGGCGGGGGGGGGTGGGGATGGGTTTTCAAGAGGTTTAGGTCACATAAATATTAAAATACACTCCAGCTATGAGATCAAGGATTTGGTCGACACTGATCTTCGCAACATTGTGTGTGGTCCTCCGATCGCGCGTATTAATCATATATGTAGGGGCTTGCTATACGCGCGGTGCTGGGTCTAGGCGATCGTGCGGGGTGTGGGGAAGGAGGGGGTGTTGAAGGGGGGGAAGGGGGGATGAATGAAAACTACGTCATGGATGGCTAGAAAGATAATGACGTGATATCAAATGCTTAGAAGTGTTTATTACTCTGGCCGGTTCCTATTGTAAGTGGGGCGTTTGAACAAACTGGGCGGGGAACAAAGGGGGGGGGGGGAGGGAGGGCGGATATGAGTTGGAGCTACGGCATGGATGGCTAGAAGGATAATGAGATGATATCAGCTGGCTGGTAGTGTTTACTACTCTGGTAGATTTTTATTTTAGGTGGGGCGTTTGAACAAGAGGGATCGGGGGGGGGGAGGGGAGGGGGGGGCGGGACATTTCAATATGTGCGCGGAAACTATAAACCCTCAAAGGGAACGAATCTGACGGTTGCAGCAAGAAGACACCCCTTTATATCACCCGCCTGGTAATGTTTATTTTCCTAGAAGGTTTGATGTTACATGTAGTATGCAACCCAGTTCTTAGGTGTGGTAAACAACGTGTTAAAAGCTTCATAATTTGTTATTGTAGATGGATCGAAAGATAGAATATTTCAATCGATAGGTACAATCAGTAGGCAACATTATTTTCTGACATCGCTAATTATAAGAGATACATATTGCCAAATACAACACAGTCGAGGTGATGTGGTCATGCAATGTCACCGCCATTGAGAACGAAAGGGAGAGATGCGAATCAATATTGTTTTGAAAGGATTGCTTAGTGTACACGCGCTCAATTAGGTTACTTCGTTAGTCATACTTCGCTTGGCATAGGTTGGGGGGCGATCATGCAGACGGTATGTACGGAATACCTTACGTAATAAGTTGGTAGTGCGGTTTACCGAAATTTTGACATATTTGTCTGTATCTCTTTTCACATTATTTTTGTCTCACATCTACGATTTTACGCCTATGATTTTTGCCGTGCCGATGTGGGGCTCTGAGGTCACCAACTCTGAGACAGAGATACATATTGCAAATACACCAAGCGAGGTGACGTGGGCATGCGATGTCACCACTATTGAACGCGAGGGTGACTTTACTTTGTTAGGCATATGCTACTTCGTTTGGTAGAGGTTGTCAGGCGATCATGCAAACGACCGGAGGCACGAAATACCCTGCGTAATCGGTTGGTAGCGTGGTCTACCGCAGTGTTAACATATCTGTCTGTACTTCTTTTTCACATTGTTATTATCTAGTGTACGATTATACGTCCTGTTTTCTCCCCACTGTCGTCGAAGATGTTGTGGTCCTGTAGATGTCGCATCCATGTCTGGTGCTCTTGTTAGTGGTGCTCATGAAAACATGCCCTAGCGTGTATGTAGTAGATGATCGCTGAGTGGTGTTCCTTTCCTTCACATCAAGCCAGGTAGTATATGCCAACGCAACCGCTATCAAACCGTTCTTTTGTGGTGGCAGAGCAGCTGCTTTTTTCTTTATGCCAACGTTACCATTAATATTGGTGTTTGCTGCCTGTTACACTATATATGACATGTTGTGCGCCTTTTGTCATCTATGCTTTCCCTTTTTTTAACTCTTTCGTCGGCTGGGCTTTTTTTATGGTTTGAAGGCATAAATTTCTGCTGTTAATTGCTTGGTAATAATTTTGTGAACAACCACGGGAAATGCCCCCTACCAAATTGACACTCGTTTGGCGTATTTCAATAAACTCTGACGTGCCCCCTGCGTCTTTTTTATTGTTGGTGCCAAAAAATTAAAGTAGTACCGCTTTGCTGCACGTGTTGCCTTCATTATGCTTGCGAGCATCTCGTCGTGCAATATACGATAAAGAAAGGTCATGAAACCATGATTGCCTTGTCACGAGCACCAACACGCGCTGCAAATATTATCGCTGACTTACGCAATTGACAATGACTGCTTTGTTACGGTGAATTATTGTTTTGGGGGAATTTCAACCGTGGAATGCGCGCACGACGTTATTACACGTCAAACATCCCACAATATTCATCTCGGTGCTATGGTCACCTTTTATCAAATCCTTTTCCCGTGCACTGTTCGATTTGGGAAACTTATGTGAGGGTGAAGACTCAACCTGCCATGAGCCTCGACTACACGCTTAATACCCCACGCGTGTTTGAGCTACGAGTATTCTTATGAGGCTTCCGTTTTTGCTGTTACGCACCACCGACCTGAGGCAGCGTTGGAATGACCCAAACTGTATTAGGATCATGCTTGAGCAAAAATACTTTTGGGTAAAACAGCACCCCGAGTACGTTACGCTCCGAGTGCCATCTATCTCACTTTTTCACGAGTACATTACGCGTGTTACACGGAGCCCCTCGATAATTTTAAAACAGTGCATTCCAGAAGTACACCGTCATTTTTAGGTCCGGATTTTTGTGTTGGAAAACCTCGAATATAGCCTAGGTTATCGACGGGTACGAGAGGTACACATATTGTCCGTGTTGTAAGGTCTGATTTTGTGTTGTTTTCGACTGGATAAATCGGTGGTTCTAACCATCTCCCGAGCACCACGCACCCTGCCCCGGGAATAGCTACAAGCGTCCATCACCTGCCGGTCGTCTTGGTGACGTTCGAAAACTACTTGTACTGCATGCTACCTCTACTCCGGTGCGTGCGATACCAAATCGCCTCATTCCCTACCCATTCCGGACCTAACATGGACCCACCCCCAACGCTCGCGGTAAATCTCGCACCAACCAGGACCCAACCCCTCAACCCTCACAATGAACAGTGTGTTTCGTGTTCTTCTCTTGCTGTAGCCATGGGTGGTACAGCAAAGGCGAAGGACCTTGTCATTCTTTTCAATGAAATCGAAATAATGCCAGGAGCCTATTTTAGTGGCCGGGGTCGTTGACGGTATTTCCAACGCCGCCACTGACCTCGACTCATTCAGTCAAACAGGATCCCTCGACGCTTGGTACAGCCACCTTACACGCCGAAACTAGGAGGACGGATCCCTTTACGAGAGACGGCCGCCTTATGCAACTGCGATTTTTGTTTAGCGCCTGAGGCCAAGAGGTCTATTTTTTCCCGTGGGGGATCGCAACAGCGCCGCAAGTACAGCGACGACTACCACAGAGTGTGTCGCCGCAACGGCATCCATTAGGCCCGTGCCGCGGTGGTTCCCGAATATTATGCCACCGCGACTACAGCCCTTTGTGCCCCACCAACTCGTGTACTCGAGTTTGACCGTCTCTTGTGCACCCCCTCACCGCCCCCAATCTGAGCCACGACTACGGCCCCAACCGACACGTTACTGCTCACATCCCATCCCCGGCTGCCATAGCCGCCCACCCCACGCGGCGGCGTCCACGTTTTGCTAGTATTTTCGGGTTCGCCGTTGGTTCACGACCCCTCCTTCTGGGCTTCTTCATAGTATCAACCTCCGAAACCATGATAGTTTCGCTTGATCTTTATCAGGCTAAACTTCGCTTGCACGCTGTGCATACGCGCCGCTAGCATTATTAGAGTTGTACGTGACTTGCCCCCTCCCTCTGTCCAGCTTACGGTATCAGCCCGCGACATCGTAACAGTTTCGTCTGATTCCTTCTCAGCCGAGATACCGTCTGCACCATGTGCGTGCTCTTTGGCAGAGTTCCTGGACCCTCCGTTGTGTTAAGACCCCGTTTTCACCGCTCTCAAGGTATGAGTTGCAAAAATATATATCGTGTTAGCTTGGTTTTTCTATCTTGGTTTTCCTTCCCCCTGGACTATGTGGCGGATGGGAACGTACACCCCCTCCTCTCTGCAATGTGTACATTTTCGGAACGTATTTCCTTCCGACTTTGGCGTTGGTGCATTTTCAGAACCTATACCTTGCGCTTTCGCGTCCATACAACGCGAGTATGGTTTGTCTTCTTGTTATTTCTGGACACGCTTGCTCCTAAGTGGTTATCGCTGTGCGCAGCAAATGACTGGCCGTAGTAGCCTTCTCTCCTTTCTTCGGGGAGAATTTGTTCGTAAACGCCTAGTGCGCGTATTGTATTTGGACCCCACTGTCTCAGTACAATTATACCTGGTAGGTACTAGTATAGTCTAGTCTAGTCAGTCTAATCGCCTCGTGCCCCGCCACAAAGTACTCCCTTACAGTCTGAGTATCATTGAGGCTCCAACAACGTTTCAACGTATTCGTATGCCTTCTGTCTTATTTGCCGCATTCGAAGTATGGCATTTGTTCGTTTTTTTGATTATCCTCATGGTCGCCTTGACCTTGAACTTGTGCCCAAGTTATTATACTTTTCTACAGTACCACGAGTGTTCGCGCTTGTGGTTTTGCTTCCGCCTTCTACCGCCGACGTAGTCTGCCCACTTGTCGTGAATACCGACGAACCATGGCGTTTCCGAACCATGTCGAACTTTTCCGTCGTCTCGTTCCCACCTCGCCTTATGCGATTAGTGACAACATGGATGCTTTCCGCGTTATTTCGCTTCGTTTTTTGCGAGGAATTGCCTCTTTTTTTTGTTGGTGTTGAATTTTCCTCGTCCCTTGGCGTACTTCCCTTTTCTTGTGGTGCCGTCCTTGCTTCTTGGCGTACTTCTTTCCACAACTAACTTCACTGCACTGTAACTCCAACAACTTAGTATTGCGGCATTCCAGCTATTGCTACCGTCTATGGTCCCACATTTGTCGACGACTGGCTACACATTGAGAGCGCTTCTTTGGTCCCGAGTTAGAGACCCCATGCTGACTCTCTAGCCCATCTGTCGGTTCTCTTTGACCTCTACTTTTTTAGGTCGTACCTGCCCCCAGGAGTTCTTTTTTTCTCGGCACCCCTACCCCTACGGTCCAACGACACTGACCCCCGTCCTGGCTTTGTAGCTGACAGTTTTTTTTTCTCTCGGCCGCTTTTTCTTGTTTCCTTTCGGCATGCATGCCAATAGGGTTTAACTACACCGGTCTTAATCATGGGTTTACAGCCCGTCCTGACTGTACAGTCCACAGGCCGTCCCCTCTTGGCCCCCGTTTTTCTCTTGTCTTGTTGGTGTACTTGTCGCATCGGTCCCACGTTTTGACCCTAGTTTGGCTTCACAGCCTATATAGGTCGTTTCCTGTCGATCCCCTTTCATGTTATGTTGTCGGCGAAACCGTTTTCGGAGGAATGCCTTCGCTACGTACATAGTGTTGCTCGTTTTCTAAATGTAGCATTTCAAGGTCCCTTGCTATGGAACCTCCTTTTTTTTGTCAGGCTGCAGTACGTTGCTATGACACGATTTGCCTATTTCCTGTTTTTCCGTGCATTTTTCTCGGTTACCTTTTTAGGGTTGCTCCACGTTAGCGACCCCGTGTTCCCGACATATAGCACCTAGCTGCGGCTTTATTCATATTGTCAGCTCTGTTCCCTGCATTCTTTCTGAAGCTAGACACTTCTAGCGCTGCTTCAAGCTAAACGAGTGTCTTCTTGTTGACCCCATTTTTAATTGCTTTGTTACGGTTGAATAGCCTCGCTACGTTTGCTGGCATTGTTCCCGATGTTATTAGTTAGCCTCTCAAGGTGTCATATGTCGACTCTCTTTCCGGCTTCCGATAGTACCTTCCGTCTTTTTGTGTCTACGTTTCAGTTTCGTCCTCGTTTGCGTGTTGTTTTGGCTAGGTGACCTCACCACTTACCTCTTCCCGTTTTCCTGGTACTGCACCCAGATAGCTTCTAAGAGTACTCCACTCACTGTTGCCGCCTGGTTCAGCCTTCCGGCGTATCACACACGCCTCCAGTATCACCATTTTGGTGTTGCCTGTGTCAATGTTTAGGTGTTGTCTTTCTCTGCGTTTTAGCGATTTGTTTTGGTTGCCTCGGTTTCCCGTTCTACAGTCCGACCAAGGGCCTTATGCTAGCCTCCTAGGTCCCACATTACGGCCCCTGTGCTGCCGTTACACCTCAGCTTACTGGTTCTTTATAGTTTTGCCTTTTGACCAATGGTCCCACGTCAGCCTTCCAGGTCCAACCTCGCGCACCCTGACATTGTTCAAGGCAGTGTCCTTCGTTTTTTTCTCGTTTCAGGCTCTTGCTCTTCGGCCTTTCGACCAATGAACCGACGCTTGCGTACTTCCTCGCGTCTTGGTTGTTTCTCTTTCACCGTACAACCGATGGCCGCACGTCAGCTTTCCATGTCCAACGTAGCGGACTCTGACGTTCCTCTTTTTAAGCAGTGTTCCTGGCTTTCTCTTCTGTCTTTCGGCAAATGGACCGCCCGCCCGCCCCTTCATCACTACGATTCAGGCCGTAAAGTTGTCTGGCCTCCACAGCGTGACACGTGTTCCCTTCTTCTCTTCTGACATTGTTTCCGCGTCTATACCTTCCTCTTTAGCTCCTTCCGCATCTTTGCGCTGAGTGGCCGCGCCCTTCGTGTTTTCGTAGGCCGATTGCTACTGGTATACCGTAGGTACACACCCTTCCTCGAGCTCTCACGGTTGTGAGCTCCATCATAGGGTTGTATATATGGCAATGAGGCATTTAATCCTCATAATCACGAGGTTTGGGGGAATCCGTAGCCTCATTTTCGTTTGTTTCGAATGGCCGCATCTTCGATCTCCTTTCCAATTCTCGATATTTTGTTGACATCCTTTGGCTGCCAGGGGATCTGCATCTACGACTATTCAGGGTGGCCTAATGTAATGGAGTGCCCTCCGTAGATACATAGTTTATGGATTCGACGTGAAACCATGTCATGGATGTGGTAAAACCACGTGACATTAGATGTCACGTTCACGCGAAAGCCATCATAGATGGGCGATAATGTAGGTGACGATTATGGCACAAGCAGGACGCCCCTCATCTCACTACCTGCTCTACCCTGCTCTACCTGCGTTTCCTTGCGTTACCCCGCACTACCGTGCCCAGCCCTGTTACGTCTGTCTTTCAGCATCCTCATTAGGTGAAAAAAATCATATAAGGTTTTGAGTCTATCCAGCGAACCATGGGGAGAGACCAATCGAGGCACTGGAATCAATGAGGAGCACGCTTCCCAACACCGACCAACCACGCATTCCCCACTCGGAGTACCGCTACAACATACGTGGTAGTTTGGCTATCTTAATGCCGGCTATTCCAGAATAGGTGGTTGTCAACCTCAACAGCAATCTAGCATAGTGCGGAACACGAAATGCAGAAACCGGCAGTGAGGAAATATAGTATTACTCACGTGTTATAATGCAATATGGCAAAAAACGGACTGCCTCACCACCTGGAAACTTTTGATTTTGTAGCCATACACACTAACATTCCGGTCAAACGTCTTAAACGTATCATGGGCGAGTTACTGGACTTGGTATTCACGTACCAAGATGCAAAGACGGTTCCAAATCGATGTACACTAAGTATGAGTTCAAAAATAAATGATGAAAAGGAACCGAAGATCAACAAAATACACTGGTTTCTCAACCCCCCTGTAAATACTAATGAAACGATCAACAACAAAAGGGAATTTAATGTTGGTCATGATAAACTGTGTAAATGGATTAACTTCGTATTAGACGAAGGGTTTGTACAATTTGGAGGAGCGGTATATAAGCAATCATCGGGCATATTCATGGGCACTGCACCCGCATCCGATTTAGGATTTAGCGAACGATTTTGCGTTCATGCATGAACTCAATTTCCTAAAAATTGTGATAAATAGATATTTGCTCGTTACGAGAAACAACATTGAACCTCTTCACCCTTTAGAGCTTTGTTGAACAGTACGGCAGTAACACTAAGAGATTCATAGACGACATACTTACGGTAGCACCAGGCTTACCAAGTAGGAAAGGTCCTACATTTGAACAAATTATTAAGCGGGAAGGAGGGGAGGCGGGGGTGTATGGTGGAATGTATCCAGAACACACCCTGGACGACGAGGGTGAGCAGGTTGCGAACCCTGTATTTATCACCAAAGAGCAAAGAGGGCAAACAGTGCATTTCCTGGATATGGAAATTCTTCAAAGTACTCCTGGAGTGTCACAAATTCGAATGTATGATAAACGGGACCACATGGAGACACTGAAGCAGTACCGTAGATACCGCCACATTGAAACACGATTATCAAAAAAGTGTTTGTATGCGACCCTCCACTGCCAACTTTGTCGATTTGCAATTATTAGGTGCTCGGAAATCCATTTCTTCCAGGTAACAGCAGCGAAGTTGATGACGGACATGATTGAGTCGTTCTACGGTAGCCCCCCCAACGTTTCTTTAACGAAATCGCCGGTTTCAAAACCAGCGCCCGGGCGTATCTCCTGAAATGCGGTGTCCCTCGACCCCCCGACGTCATCGATCGATAGACATTTGCACACAGGAAAATATATGGATACACTTTTTTAAAGAGTATCCTTCCTTGCGTCGAGCAGCCGTGATACGTTCGTTAAAGAAAATCGCTGGTTTTGGGGGGGGCTATCGTAGAATCGCTTGATTCGACATGGTTACGCCAAGGAACGTTTGCGGAGCAAACTCCAAAATTTCCGCAAAACATTTATCAAAATCTCACCGATAAAACCGACTATTAATAGACTGCATGACCCGGTTGTACGTGAGAAGTATTGGTGGTTGGTCACTGAGGGAGTTTGGAAAAGTATCGAAAGGGAAGGTCAAGCACCCGTGCATGATAGACTGCTGAGTGATGAGTAGGTATGTCTTTGTACGTTACATGATTTTTTCAAGAATGAGCGATTGAATTGCAGAAGATATACATGGTTGATGGGAATGGCCACTTCGCCTGTCCCTCAAACGTTTATTTTTACAAAAGGGTCATAGAGGAATGAACAACCACCGTTTATGGGAATAGACAGATATAGGAGTTGTGGAGTATTTTCGTGAATAAGTGGAAACGTAGTCACGTAAGCATAGCCGTAGACATTAGAGTATAAGAGTGTAATGTACAGTCGTTCCTGAGTAAACAACGTGTGCGGGCATGTTGATTCGAGTTATTCGGAAAAGGTGTGTAGGTTACGTATGCTACATTTGGATGTGTGTGGGTTGGGAAGCTGGTACATATGAGTGTGGAAGTGTGTAATCTATAGACTGTGCATGTCGAGTACTGGGTATTTGTGGGTTGAAAAGAGGGTGTATATAAGCATGGAAGTTTTCAACCTACGCACGTAGGTTACAACGTCTTTTTTAAATACGTTACCAAAGGCGTTACGATACATCTGAGGATTACAAAACGTTATCACAAATAATATTGTTATGTATGGGTTATTTTGTCTTTTCTACAACGTCGATTGAGGAATGAAAATTATAACCAAGTTTCTCAATTATACCAACGCAAAACACACAGTCATGACGTACACATCAAACACGCTACCTAGAACCAAAATATTCAGGAAATGAACAACGCCGACAATCATGCCAAAACATGGTATGTCCACGGAAACAACGAACGTTACTGAGTCCAAATCACGCATTAATGCAAGGGCTAGTCGTCGTTTGTTTGTTTTTTTCTTTTTTTTTTCTCCCTCGCTTTCCCTTAAACGCCCCACATCGAAATCCGCCAGAGTAATAAACACTTCCACGCACTGGATATCTCGCTGCTGAAATTCACCCCCACCGCCCCCCCCCCCCCCCCCTTCCCTCACCAGATATTGGATTTACAGGCTTCAGTTGATAAACTGATGCATTACCTTCCACGAATTTCATAGTTTCTGTCCACTTACTGACTAACACCACCCTGTTGACCCTGATAGCTACACTGTAGTTGCAAGTGGAGTCGCCGAAACCTCCCAAAACCTCCCACAGCTCATCACATGTCACCCGCCAACATGACGGGATATTCAATAAGCAGACTACCTATACATACAAACGTGTTCTTGTAAAATCCCTCCCTCCCCTTTTTCTTAAACCCTAGCCTCACTCCGTATTTCGATTCAACCCACACCGTGTAGTAAAATAATTAATACACACATAGTCAAACTATGAAGAGTAACGGTATTATAAGTGTATTATGATACCGCTACAACCCATAGTTGTCAAGGCTGGTTGTTGCATGTTTATCTTCAGGGATAAATATGCATTTAACCATACTCGACGAAAGACGCGAGGGGGAACGTTGAAATTCCCAAATGTCCTTCGCAACTTCATGTTTAGCCCCCCGAAGCATTTTTCTCGGCGTACATAAATACGTTTTGCAGATATATACAACAGCCCCCGCCCCCCTCCCCAACCATTGTAAACCAATGTGTATTCGAAGACACCACCCTGATACAATACGATAACGAAGCCTAGAACATCAACCAAAACGTACACGTGTAGCAAAAACTACGCGGTTACGAATAATATGTTTTCGAAAACACCAATCCGAAACAACACGATAACGAAATCTAGAAAATAAACGAAAACATATACGTGTAGCAACAAAAACGCGGAAAGCATCACTTTAAAACAGCACGATAACGGAGTCGAAAATATCAACCGAAACATACGTGAAGCAAAAGCCACGCGGACACACGACACGCTAAAAACATATATACGTCTGCATACGAACACCAAATTGAGGTCCCTACTAGTCAGAAACATCACATAGTCTACATAAAGTCTTTACACAACCTAAAAATGCGTCACAACTGCTCGTTGCCAAATGACAGGTTCATCAAGAACGCAAAAACAAACAGAACGAGAGACGGGGTAATCGCAGCAGCGCAAATCATTATAGCATTCGCCCACCCCTTCAACTCCTTTGAAATTGGTTTTGGGCATCAGCGAACTGGGTCCAACGCATGCCCGTAGTGTCTTAGGTGGAGTGAGGAGCGGTAGTAAAAATCAAGTGCGCTGCTCGATAACCTGTTCCTGGCCGTCGGTATACTGAACAATCTTCGGGCCGCGTCTTCTCTGTGTCAGGTGTGTGCGGAATTTCTTTGTCGTTTTTCAAGCAAGCGGTTGCGTTGGCATATACTACCTGGCTTGATGTAAAGGAAAGGAACACCACTCAGCGATCATCTACTACACGTTAGGGCATGTTTTCATGGGCACCACTAACAAGAGCACCAGACATGGACGCGACATCTACAGGACCACAACATCTTCGACGACAGTGGGGAGAAAACAGGACGTACAATCGTATACTATAGTCTATAATAATAATAATCCTAATAATAATGTGAAAAGTAAGTACAGACAGGTATGTTAACACTGCGGTAAACCACACGACCAACCTATTACGCAGGGTATTTCGTGCCTCCAACCGTTTACATGATTGCCGGACAACCTCCACCATACCAAACGCAGTAGCATATGCCTAACGACGTAAAGTCACCCTCGCGTTCAATAGTGGTGACATCGCATGCCCACGTGAGACAACCTCTACGAAATGCAGTAGCATATGCCTAACGAAGTAAAGTCACCCTCGCGTTCAATAGTAGTGACATCGCATATATATGACATCGCATGCTCACCTCGCCTGCTGTATTTGTAAGGTGTATCTCTGTCTTAGAATTGGCGACCTCAGAGCCCCACAGCTGCACGGTAAAAATCATGGGCGTGAAATTGCACATTTGAGACAATAATAATTCCGCGCTCCCCTCACCGGTTATTCGACTTACAGGATTCACTTGATAAACTGATGCATTTTCTTCCACAGCTGTCAGACTTTGTCCCCCTCAGAAACGGGTTTCATAGTTTACGCGCACAGACTGCCTAACATCACCCTGTTGACCCTGATAGCTACACTGTAGGTGCAAGGGAAGTCGCCGACCTATATCCTTAATGAGGATACACAGCCCGTAATACGCGCGATCGGAGTATCACACACAACTTGCAAAGATGAGTTTTGACAAAATCTTCGATCTCACAGCAAGCTGGAGTGAATTTTGATTTTTATAATAATAATTTGAAAAGGAAGCACAAGCAGATGTGTTGAAATCGCGGTAAACCACCTTACCAACACATTACGTAGGGTATTTCGTACATACCGTCTGCATGATCGCCTCCCAACGTATGCCAAGCAAAGTATGACTAACGAGGTAACGTAATGGAGCGCGTGTATACCAAGTATGACTGACGAGGTAACGTAATTGAGCGCGTGTATACCAAGCGTTCCTTAAAAACACTGACGATTCGCATTTTTCCCTCTAGTGCTCAATGCGGAGACAGTGCATGGCCACATCACCTCGCATGTTGTATTTGTCAATACGTATCTCTTTCGTATAATTAGAGATGTCAGAAAATAATGGTAACTATATGATGGTGGTGACAAAACAGTGCATAACCACATCACCTCGCCTGTTGTATTTGGCAATACGTATCTCTTTCTCATAATTAGCGATGTCAGAAAATAATGGCAACTACAAATATTCCATAAAATACTCTAGCTTTCGATCCATGTACAACAACAAATTATGAAGAATTAACACGTTATTTACTACACTTAAAGTCTGGGTTGCATACTGCATCTAACATCAAACCTTCTAGAATAGTAATAAACATTACCAGGCAGATGATATATAGGGATGTCTTCTTGCTACAATCGTCAGGTTTGTCCCCTTTAAGGATTTAGTGTTTCCGCGCACATATTGAAATGTCCCGCCCCCCCCTCCCCTCCCCCTCCCCCTCCCCCGATCCCTCTTGTTCAAAAAAAAAACACCCCTTTCCCCCCCCCCCCCTCCCACGATCTCTCTCCCCCCCCCCCCCCCCCCCTTCCCGCCTAGTTTGTCCAAACGCCCCACTCACAATCGAAATCGGCCAGAGTAATTAACACCTATACGCAGTTGATATCACGTCAGTATCTTTCTGACCATCCACGACGTAGTTTTCATTCTTTCCCCCCACCCCCCTCAACCCCCCCTACAACGCCACCTCTTTTCCCACCACCCGCACGATCGCCTAGACCAAGCACCACGCGTATAGCAAGCCCCTACGTATCTTTGATCTCACAGCCGGAGTGTATTTGAATATCATTTGTGACCTAAACCTCCTAAAAAATATTCCCCTCCCCCCCCCCCTCTTCTCGTTCTCTCTTGCTCAAACGCCCCACCTAATATCGAAACCCGCCAGATTAATATGTGACCTCATTCTCTTTCTAGAGCCATCCATGCCGCTGCCCCCCCCCCCCCCCCCCGCCCCGAACGCCCCCTTCTTCCGCATTACCCGCACCATCGCCTAGACCTAGCACCACACGTATAACAAACCCCTCACCTAAAACCCTTCCCTTCCCCCCCCCCCCCACCCCCTCCTCCCCCCCCCCCCCCCGCCCTGCCCCCACCCCCCACCTCCCCAACCTCCCCACCCCATCCCACCCCCATCCCCTCGAAACCTCCGCCCTCTCTCTACTCACTGATTGTACGACTTACCCCAGGATATACACGATAAACCGATGCATTCTTTCAAAAACCGTCACATTTATCCCCTCAAAGTAATATATAGTTTCGACGCACAGATAAAGCTGCCCCACCCGCCCCACC
The DNA here is from genome assembly GCA_012845835.1 of Undaria pinnatifida. Classification (NCBI taxonomy): domain Eukaryota; class Phaeophyceae; order Laminariales; family Alariaceae; genus Undaria; species Undaria pinnatifida. Next base: position 938,571 of record JABAKD010000030.1, read on the forward strand.
CTCGCCCCAACCCCCCCCCCCATGATAAACTGGTGTTTTTTTTTAAAAACCGTCAGATTGATCCCCTTAAAAGATTTATTGCTTCCACGCACAAATTTCCTACCCGTCTGCCCCCCCCCCAGCCCCCCCCCCCCTCCCCCCCCCTCCAACCCCGCTCGCTTTTGATCAAAACCAGGCCCCCACGTCCTTCAAAACTCCGCCCCCCCCCCTCACCGGTTATTCGACTTACAGGATTCACTTGATAAACGGATACATTTCCCTCCACAGCTGTCAGATTTTGTCCCCCTCAGAAACAGGTTTTATAGTTTCCGCGCACAGACTGACTAAAATCATCCTGTTGACCCTGATAGCTACACTGTAGTTGCAAGGGGAGTCGCCGACCTATATCCTTAATGAGGACACACAACCCGTAGTACGCGCGATCGGAGTATCACACACAGCTTGCAAAGATGAGTTTCGACAAAATCTTCGATCTCACAGCTGGAGTGTATTTTCATTTTTTATAATATCATACACAGCTTGCAATGATGAGCTTCGACAAAATGTTCGATCTCACAGCTGGAGTGTATTTTCATTTTTAATACTATGTTGTGGAAATATTGGGATGTGTTCTTCTCGTTAAACTGAAGATTCCACCCTGATATTGTCCCGGTTATGCTTACTGTATTATGAATATGATATTGTAGTCTGACATGCTTTACTTGACAATGATCGATCATAGGGTTTTGAATATGTTCAAACCCCCTTTTGATAGATCGCCCTCTCAACCCCCCCCGCCCTTATCGTGCACGTGTGCAGAGTGTTATGATAAGCGGTATCTGCTGTATGCCGGACCAAAAATAATGAGCAGGGGGAATGGGGTAGAATATAAGGTTCATATAGTCCACAGTTAGGTGCTCAAATATTTTATGTACGTACGTAGTATGCGAGCATTTTGAGTACAGACGAATTTGAGTACAGACGAAGATAGTCAACATTCCTGCGTTTGGTATGGAGTTTACCTTATACCGTATCCTATGTACGCATTGTAGTCGAGGTTGCCAAACAGTTTGAAAGGATCGTTATTTCTTTACCGCGGCAGCTTATCAAGTAGCAGCATGGACTAACACTCTTGCAGCACTGTGATACTACGTGTCGCTTCCGGGAAAGAACATGCGGAATAACTTGACCCTCGATATAACAACCTCGTCACGTGTAGCGAGGCGTTTGCGCTCTGATCTATCGGTACTCTGAAACAGAATGAAACACGCGGTTGAATTCGTGCTATACTGGCATCAAATAATTTTCGAGTCAACTCTGACATATAGCGACATACTGCGGGATTTGATATATTTTTGCGGGGTTCGCAGTGAATGGTGATATATGCGTTAGTTCGGGTAGGACAACCCGCTCGAGGAAGGTCTCGAACAAACTGGCCTTTTTCGCGAGCTGGTCGGATGCCTGATGTGGCTTGCTGACCAGACACGTCCGGACATTGCGAACGCAGTGAGAGCGGTGGCTAGGAACACGAATTCACCGAGGAAAGTACACTGGAAGACTGCAGTTGGTATTTTCGTTTTCACCGGGATTCAATGATGGAAATTTGATTTTGGAGAATGGTAGAATATCTCATGATTTAGTGCGCTAGGTTTGTTATTTCAAGTGTTTGGCAATGAAGCATGAGATTTTTGAGACTTGGGGACGGCAACGGTTTTGGTAAACTACCCGGGGTCATCCCTGCGTAATCAATCAATGGTTTTCTCAACTAGCCCTGTAATGAGACCCAGCTGAGCCAAATCGTTTAGTTTTCATCCTGCAAGGAGGGGTCACGCCCACCTGTTACCGCTTGTGCGGGGTAGGATTCGCTTGACCATTAAGGAGGATTATGGCTCGTTAAGTAGGAAAAAGGTCTCAAACTCGACGAGTTCGATACGTCTGAACCCGAGGGCGACTAACTTTTCCCGAGCTGATTTTATTTATTTCTTGACGGATCATTCTGCATATATTAGCTGGGTTTTGGTGCTTTTAAGAGTACATGGTATTAAGGGAGGCAAGTAACTGTTTCTTGACTTTCGAAATAAAACTTTTTCACCATTGCGTTGTCTAGTACATGACATTATTTTGCTCTGGATTTGAGCATTTAGAATCTGAATGGATTTTTAGTAAGTATCCAGCGGGAGGCGTTTGTCTAATTCGAAAGTGAGTTTTAAGACTGCTGTCCGATCACACTTGTTGGCATTCATATTATATTGAGCTGACAACCGTTTTATAAGGGAGGCTGAGTGCTGATTATTAGGCCGATGTTTGAGTTTTTGGATTTTGGAATTTGGATTTCAGAGTTAAGTGTTCGGCGTATGGATTTCGCATTTGAGTTTTTGTTTTTGGACTCAGGATTTTATTACTTAGATCTTAGGTTCGTGAAGATTGATGTCGGATACTGTCCCTGAATTGTATCTCTAGATTTATGGAGTGATTTTCAAGGGCTATGGTGCTGCAATCTTTCTTTCTCGTCACAGCAGTACTGGGAGGATATTTATGGACTTTATGTGTCATTGAACCGTTTCACCCTGATGCTACGACAATATAGCATCATACCGTATCATTTACGAAGCATGGAGGCTGTTTATTGTGTGCTTGGAAATGATACGGATATGATGACGGTTGAGAATATATGTTTCCAGTGATAGGTTGGCTACATCGTAGCGGTACATCGGGATGGTGGGATTATTTGGGCTATTTCGCTGTCACTCCTCGTTGTGATTCTTCTACCGAGTGAGTCTTCTCCTCTTCACGCTGCCCCTTGGCTAGGAGCAACTTAATATAGACTATATTTGTACCTCTTTTACTTGTCTTCATACCGGTGACTCCACTACCCCACTATTGTCAGCTCAACGGATAAGCCCTCTTCGCTTCGTAGGGATCAACAAACAGGTGTTTTCCTTATCAAGCGTCTCACGACGATTCCCCCATCCTGACGCTATGTCTCACGTAAGAGCATTGGCAATTACCGCCAAAGGCCGCGGTGCTCGTAACACCTTCCCAGCAAGTAGAGCAACCTCCTCTTTAAGACTGCTACGAGTAATATCTTGTCTCCTTGCTTTATAGACCTGCGGGAATTATGCGGGGCTTAAGGTCAACCTTGTTGCTGTAGTTGTTGTTTTTCTCACATCGCATAGTCAAGTCCGTGGTCACAGGACAGGCTCCAGTCACTCTAGAGCTGAGGAATACCCCAGGGAAAAAACACAAACAAACCAAAGGTGGTGCACGTACATTATATATAAAAAAGACTCAAGCTCTGAAATCGAAGATTTTGTCGAAACTCATCTTTGCAAGCTGTGTGTGATATTCCGATCGCGCGTGTTACGGGTTGTGTGTCCTCATTAAGGATATAGGTCGGTGACTCCCCTTGGAACTACAGTGTAGCTTGTACCAGGGTCATCAGGGTGATGTTGATCAATCCGTGAACGGAAACTATAAAACTCGTTTTTGAGGGGGACAAAATCTGACAGCTATTAATAATCTCTCCAAAAACCGTTAAATACACCAGTTGTAAGAGGTATATCACAATCAACTAACAAGCATGTTTTGATACTACTACTGCTGTAGTAATTGAAAATAATACATGCCTTTTCGATCTCGAAGTCACCTCTTTTCGCCTACACGTGTTCGCCGCGGCCGAGTGGAACGTCGGTAAGCTGGATCACACCCCAGACGCACGAGCCATCTCGAAGGACACTCCGTACCAATGCCTTCTCGATACAAACAATTCCCATCCTCCTCACCACCGCTCTGACACCCCCCCTTCCAATAGCATTTTCCCCATGCAACCAACAATGGATCAACCTCGTGATCGTTTTTACCTCCGCCCTTTGTTTTGCATTTTTCCCAAACAAAAACGAATGAGAAACCCAGTCCATATCAGCTCAAAAACCACTAAGCACCAGTTTTTTCCTGCTATTTTGTACGCCAAATTTTGCTTCCATGTCCACCCGATCGATCTCCGGTCGCCCAACCTTGATCGGTGGGGGCGACTATACCCCCTCTAGGCAAGGCTGTCGCCCAAAGAAGGCATTGTCCTGGTTAGTAAATATCAACGCCTTCTGCCGTGGGTCCTCATCTGCAGGCATTCTAATACGAATGTGATGAAAAACAAAATTGCACATCTGTGCCTGTGTAGTAGCTGCCTCGGATAGCTGTTGCTTCTTCGCCTGCTTCGTTTGCATCTCATTGAAGGTTCTCGTCAATTCCCAACTCCACGAGGCGATCGGTGGGTAAGTCGTCACCGCCTCGGGAATCTCGTTCCTCGGGTTGCGTTCCACTCCTCTCCTCGTTGCGTCTGGGTTGCTTTGGCTCCTTGAGTGCTCTTGGCAGCGGCATCACTTGGCTCGCTAAAGCTTTATCTTTCCCCATCCGCCGGAGGATGAAAAAAAAAAAAAAAAATCTCTTCATCGTTGTTGTTGTTGTTCTCACATTAACTCGCACAATGAAATCCGTGGTCACAGGACAGGCTCCAGTCACTCTGGAGCTGAAAAATATCCCAAGGAAGAAACACAAACAAACCAAAGGTGGTACACGCATATGTCACAGCTGACGCAATTCATGCCTCCAACAGAAACATACGCATAAAAAGTGAATTGGGAGTCAGCCTACGATGTGCCAGGTCCATACTGGTGCATACGTCTCACTGCACTCTCGCCTGGAAAGCGTATTATTATCGAGGCACGAGAAAATAAGGGTTTTGTATGTACGGAAGATGTTTGGGGTTACTGCACGTTGACCAATGAGATCAACGCGGGTGGTTACTTGTACGTGTCCTGGCATAGCAAAGGGAACCTTGGATCAGTTTGTTCTGTTGCTGACTAGCAAGCGAAGCACGCAGAGAAGAGAGAAGCATCGTCAGCAAGACAAGGTCAAGGTGTGATAGACAGGCTAATTTCAGGTGTGATAGACTGGCTGATTTGCTTTGCTGCGACTACTGCTGCTGTGAGACTTCGCTGGGACTGCCGTGGCGACTGCCGTGGTAATAATTTGCTGTGACTACTGCTGTGGCGAGTGCTGCGGGCTGTCTCTTTGACGATGGGTGATTCGCCGGGTGCCGCGGCCCCTGCTGCCGCAAGCGCTAAGGCGGAGGATACTTTGGGTGCCCGGGCCGCCGCAGCTCTCGCGAGCTCGGGGTCCTCCTCCGGGGCGCAACCGGTCGGTGCGGCCTTGCCTTCGGATGACTGGGCCACTTGGGCCCGACAGGTTGAAGCCGAAATCGCGCGGGTCCATAAGCGCCTCGACGACAATTTTGCCGAGTTATCGGCAATCGCCTCTTCCTCCCGCGAAGCAGCGGCTGCATGTACTGATCAGGTCGCTAATGTAGACATCATGGTTCGACAGTTAATGGAGAACAACTCCGGGCGGGTAGCCTCCCGAGACGACGGCGACGCTCAGGAACGGCAGCGCCAAAAAGCACAACTCGCCACTGAACTGACCACGTGGAACAAGGTAAACACAGCCAGGAAGCTGTGGATTATTCGCGGGCGTATCCCCCCGAACCTCGGGGACTCTCCCGCTGACCTGCAGTCGTTTGTGGGGGAGGCCATCCACGTGACCGCCAACGTAGCGTCCCAGCTTCGGTCTTTCAGTTCCTTTGACGTCGGGGCTTATGGGCCCCGTGTGGACGGGCCCATCGGGCACTCCCTCATGGTCGCTGACCGTCTCAACCTCTTGAGATTGGCTATCGTTGCGATTCTTTCTGTGGGTCTTTCGCCTGGGGTCGCCGACGATTTCCCCTGTCTGGCGCGGGTCAACGCCCTCGGCGACGCGTTTACGGTGGCGGTCATGGGCTTGCGTGCGCACACCGTCAGCAACTACAGCATGCTGTCCGTCCCAGAAGCGCATGCAGTGTTATGTGACATGGTTAACCGCGACATCGCTTTGTGGGTGAGTGACCGCGACATCGAGTGAGCTCATGCGTGCTGCGCAGCGGTTTTTCCCTGCTATTGTTCCTCCCCAAGCTGGCACGGCGTTCGACCCCCCACCCATGCCCGCCTTCGTACGCACTCTCGAATTTTGCCGCGGCGGGGGGGAGGTTCTCCGGCTCGTACTCAGCAGCATCGGTTCCGGCGCAGACAGGCCCACCAAGCAGAAGGCAACCGCTCCCCCTGCTGGGTCGCCCGGGTCCAAGGGAAAGGCCAACTCAAGTCTTCCCCAGGTGTGCCGGATGTTCGCGCGCACCGGTAAATGCAACTGGTCTCCGTGTAAGTTCCTGCACGAGCCCCCCGCGGCCTCGGCATCATCGCCATCTCCACCCGCTCGCAGGGAGGAAGGCGGTGGAAGCGTGGCGGCGGGCGGAGGGGCGCGGGCGTTGTCGTTGCGGCCGGTCCTCCCCGCGGGGGGCAACAGGGGGGGCGAGGGGGGTAGAGGCGCTGGTTCTGGTTCGGGATGAAGACACGGGCCCTGCCGCCAGGTGGGGTCAACCTTTGCGGGCGCACCTGCGGCGCCGGCGGTGGAGGTAGCGGCGGCGTCAACAATTGAGAGTGGCGGCCGCGTGTTGAGTCCAGCCTCGGGGGGCGCGGCGGCGACGTTGGCGGTTGACGGGGGGGTTGCGTCGACGGTCGGCGTTGGCGGAACGCCGACCGTACCCGCAGCCCGCGGATTCCCGGGCGGGTTGCGGGGGCGGGCGTTGGAGGCGCTGGCGAGCGAAGGCGGCTTTGGGCGAGAGCGTGTTCCCGTTGCTCCGGGATCCGTCATATTCGGGAATAGAGGTGACCACGGGAAGCGCGCGCGCGCGTGCACGGTAGTTTCGGCGCGTCTTGTAGGAACGGGCTTACCGGTCGCGCGCGGAGACACAGTTAGCCATAGCGAACGTGTGCGACGTTCGGATTGTGACTGGGGGTGTGGACACGGCTCGACCGACGGCGAGCGCGCGCACGCACAGTTGGATTCGGCGGTTAAGGCGTGGCGCGTCGCGCAGGATAGCGTAATGCGGTCGGTATCGTCAACAGGTTCCGCGAATGTCGATGTGGTTGCCAGTGCGGGGTCGTCCCTTTTGCATGCTTGTGCCGGCAGTGTTAAATTGTTTACGTCCGCTGTCGGATCCGATTGCATTGCCCCCCATATTCATCCTCACATCATTCGTCATTGGTTTGGTACCGTCAAGAACTTCCCTCGTGTTGACCAGTTGCTCCGCGTTTTGGCACCGGGTTCCCCGGTGTGTGTTGGGCGGGGGGGTAATCTGGCTGCTGAGCTTGCATACGGTTACCACCCGAGCGTCGCCCCCCATGCCGTTGCTGTTCACCAAAGATATGTGCTGACGTTGGGCACGGTCGGGCTTTGGTGTTCAAGTTAAGTTCCGCCTCCGATATTCCGGGTTTTATGTGTTTCGCCATTGGCCGTCGTGCTTAAGCCTAAGTTTCGCATCATCCACGATCTCACGTTTGCGCGCGCGGGCGGCCACTCCAGCATTAACGACGATACCGATTTTTCCTCCGCCCCCTCCTGCGAGCTCGGCCATGTATTTCGGGATGTCTTGTTACGGGTGTTGTTTTTGCGGCAGTTGCACGGTCCCGCAGCTAGAGTCGTCCTCTGCCGCGTTGACGTGAAAGACGCCTATCGTCAAGTCTTAGTTGACCCGGTAGGGACGCCGGTGTTTGGGTACGCGGTGGGCGAATACGTAGTTGTGGATCTTCGCTTGCAATTCGGGTGGCGTAATAGTCCCGGGTTCTGGGGGCTGATAGCTTCTGCGCTGGAACATTCCCACACCCACTCTACGTTTCAAAATGCGGCTGTTTCCCCACAAGGGGCGGCTGCCGTCGAGCATGTGCGTCTTGCCCCGCCGCGGGGGGGTTCAGTGACGTCCCTCCCTCGCGATTGTCGAACCGTGTCCGGTAGCGGCGGCTACGCCTGGAGTCGTTTTTTCGTGCGGTACTACGTAGACGATGGCATTTTTGTCGAGGTTCAGTGGTGGCCGGACGGTCGTCGCTGTATGCGGGCTGTGCAGTCATTGGCGTCGGACCACTTTCGCTTGTTGGGCGTACGTGGCGCGTCCGACCCTCCTCTGTTGTCCGCCAGCAAAATCACTAACTGGGACACGCGTCTCGAAGTGCTGGCCTAGTTGGTGGATACAGAGGCGCTTACGGTGACGGCACCGCCACATAAGCGCCTCAAGATGCGATTGCTTTTAGCGGAGTGGCCCTCGACTCGCACCCATGCTTCAGCGAAGCAGGTGCCGCAGTTGGCGGGCTTCCTCATGCACATCTCGTTTGCCGTTCATTCCGGGTCTTTCTTCGTGCATCGTTTGTTGGCTTCGGTTGGGATGCCGCGCATCGCTGCCGGTGATCACTTCGCTGGCCGAATGGCCAATCCGGGTCGGCGTGTTGCCCTTGGGCCCGAGTTCCATGCGGATCTCGAGTTCTGGAGGTGGTTTGTGGACAAAGGTGTTGACGCGCGCGGCGGGGTGCTGTCGGCGCCGATGTATCATTTGTTGGAGCGCCCGGCACAACGTACGTTGTTCTCGGACGCGTCCAAAACCGCCGTCGGGGGATATTGTCTCGAAACCGGTGTTTACTGGCGCTATGATCTCACAGTCCAGGAACAGTCACGGTTTTGCGGCTCGAGTAAGTCCGTCCGCGGGGTGGACGACTTATCTATCAACGTGCTCGAACTTTTGGGCATGGTTGTGTCGGCCTTTGTATTAGTGTCTTCGTGTGCCGACCGACCGTCAGCGGCGGGAGATTGTGCTTTGTTGCGGGGAGACAACGAGGCCGCCGTGCATTGGGTGCGGCGGTGTCGGGGGGGGCTGGAACCGCGTTCCGGTGCCCTCATGAGTCTCCTCGGCGTTCTCGAAGTGTCATCCGGACGGCATTTCGAGGCCACGCATGTGCGTGGTATCCACAACGATGCCGCCGACGGTATCTCTCGCTGGGATCGCGGCTCCGTTCTTGCTAATTTGCGCGCCGTTCGTCCCAACATCCCGTGGCAGGTTCGGGAACTGGGGACCATCGGCATTTCTCTATGTACTTCGGTGTTGGCCTCGGACTCGTGCCGCACGCCGTTGCGGCCTCGACTGAACGAGCTTATTTGGGGCATTTTGGAGCATGGGTAGACTTTCAGGTACGTTCTGGTGTTCCCGTCTTTCTTGATCGCGGCATTGACGATATGACCAACGTGTGGCATTTGTTCGAATACGTAGCATACGCGTTCGCTACGAAGGTCGGCGACTATCGAAAGCCATTTGTCGGCCATCAAGTTTTTTCATTGCATTTCACGCGGTTTTGAGCTCGACACAACTCACCCCGTCATCGCGAGCGCCCTCAAAGGTGCGGCGCGCTCGCATGCCGAAGTGGGTAATCAGGCGACCGTGCGTCGGCCAGGGTCGTGGGCTATGTTGCTTGCTGGCGAAACTTTAATCCCTGCTTGGCGTAACGGGGGACGCGTGTTGTGGCTTGCGTTGTGTGCGTCGTTTTGTTTTTTTGACCCGCGCGTCTGAAATGTTCGCGGAAACCCGGTCGCGCATCCACGAAACGTATTGTTTACGGCGGGCAGACGTGGCGTTCTTTCGCGGTCGGGTACAGGTGGGGGTGGCGCAATAGTCAACAGCCGACCGCGTCGAGGTTCGATTTCGTGGATCTAAGGGCGACCAGTTGCGCAAAGGGGCGGTTATTTCGCGCGTTCGGGCGGGTTCACCAAGGCCCGTGGGGGCCGGTGGCGGTGCTGTCGATCTTATGCTCGAGTTGATGTCTTGTTATTTGTTTTTGCCCTCGTCGGCTCCCCTCGTGGCGTACGGCAGTGGTGGTGGTAGATGGTCCATGTGGACGAAACAACAAGCGACGGTAGCCCTGCGAGAAGTGGTTGCGTTGGCGGGCGGGCGGGCGGATGAGTACGCCTTGCACTCCCTTAGGATTGGGGGCGCAACGCACTTATCAGCAGGGGGTGCCTCCCCAGAGACGTTGCAACGGGAGGGCCGGTGGGCGTCTGATGCCTATAAGGCGTACGTTCGTAGCCACGGGAAGGATGCCAGCCGGGTAGCAAATTTAATGGCCCAGGAGGGGATGGGTAACGGGATCCAGCCGGGGCAGGGTACGGATTGGTGGCAAGTTAACCCCATTCCAAAGCTGGAGGGATAGAAGTCGACGTAACTACTTCAGCTGGTACGCAACCTTATCATTTGTGCCAAGCGGATAGAAAGAAGTTGGATCTTGACGTGCACATCCTAGGGGTACAGCAAAGGGGGTAGGGAAGGGACGCAATGCGTCCGTAAGCTGAGCCAAATACCATTATTGGAGGCTGGCGTCGAAAACTCGACATTGCCAGTTGGGATGGAACTTGACTCAGGGTTACGGACGACAGGGTGGGGCTGCTGTTGGAGCAGCCCCGGGGGCCTGCCCCTCTCTCCGCCCCCCCGTGCTCCGAGCGGGGGGTGCGCAATAATATGATACAACTTCGAAAGCAAAATACAAATCGTGTTATTATCGAGGCACGAGAAAATAAGGGTTTTGTATGTACGGAAGAAGTTTGGGGTTACTGCACGTTGACCAATGAGATCAACGCGGGTGGTTACTTGTACGTGTCCTGGTATAGCAAAGGGAACCTTGGATCAGTTTGTCTTGTTGCTGACTAGCAAGCGAAGCACGCAGAGAAGAGAGAAGCATCGTCAGCAAGACAAGGTCAAGGTGTGATAGACTGGCTGTTGTTGTTGTTGTTGCTGTTGTTGTTGTTGCTGTTGTTGTTGTTGTTGTTGTTGTTGTTGTTGTCCTCACATTAACTCGCACAATGAAATCCGTGGTCACAGGGCAGGCTCCAGTCACTCTGGAGCTGAGGAATACCCCAAGGAAGAAACACAAACAAACCAAAGATGGTACACGCATATGTCACAGCTGACGCGATTCATGCCTCCAACAGAAACATACGTATAAAAAGTGAATTGGGAGTCAGCCTACGATGTGCCAGGTCGTGCATACGTCTCACTACACTCTCGCCTGGAAAACCCGACTATAATACCGCTTGCCACCCGAGAAAGACTACCACGAATATATTACACGTATTAAATAGTACCTATCAATACCGATACGTACGTCAGACGCAAGTCAATTGGAAAAAGAAACAAAGAAAAGAACACAATAGAAAGGAAAGAAAAGGAAAGGAAAAGAACGGAAATAAAACCTTATTCTTACCTGGTTCTCATCAGCGGACACAGTGGGCGCTTTTAGTTGAAGAATCCAACCTTCAAACACACAAAAACTGCGGGAGAATATCATCATCTTATTATCGGTAGCAACGTGTGCTGCGTGTTCTTTACATTTAGTGATCTTTTCACCCAGTCCATACCATCCACATCCAGCACAGACAGCCAGCACAACAACCAGTCAGCAGTGTCAGTCGCGATGCCTCATAAAGACGTTGCTCTCTCTGTGGTCGGTCACAAACTACGAGACAGATACAACACTGAAAATGCAGCAAATTAGTTAGGTGACTTGGCAGGCCACAGACTCACGAGAGCAGCGGGTCGTCTTTTTTTCTGTTTCGTTTTAGTTTTGCGAGGCAGTGGTACAACATGTTACCTACGTACGTCACTCTTTTTGGTAGAGTTTGTAGAAGAGTTGTACACCCTTCATGGGGAGCGACCCTCCGCAATTTTCAGGCACGGGCGTCGTAGCTGTGCTGTAACCTGTCAAATAAGTCGGAATCACAAGGCGATCATTGATCATTTGCATGGTGGTTTTTGGTTCGAATGCTCTTTTTTCACAGCATGTCCGCGGGTAATCACTCTGACAGCACTCTAGATAGCAGGCGCGTTCGTCTGTGCTCACGATTAGCGTGCGGTTCGTATGTTGCAGGCAGCCCAACCGCTGTAGTTTGTATCCGCGAGTTGGTTAGTTGTGGGATCGGAGGAACTATGCTGTAGTTGAGTGGATACCCGCGGCCATGTGAGTTCAGTTTGCACATTGGATCATTTCACCTGTGCACCCTCGTTTCGTGCGTTCAAGGCGATAATAAAGCGTAGTATTTCCTGGACGAATTTTTATTTCATTTGTTTTTTCGGATCTTTTTTATAGGGCTCCAGCGGCTTGGCGCGACCACGGACTCTCTGCGGACTCTAGATTTTTGACAAGAGTGAATTTGACACAACAACAACATGCTGACATGCAATGAAATTTTCTAGAAACACCAACTATCTAACTGGTAATTTACCATATAGACTATTCGAGAAAATGGTTGACCTACTCGTAAAAAACAACAACTGTCAGCGACCAGCGACAAAAGATAACTAGACAAGCCGTGGTCACGGGTTTCGTCCCTTCTGCCCCCCGGTTCTTGCCTTCAATTTTTATCGCGCACAGGGTTCAGCAATCCCACTGCTCGTCGATTTTTCATCGAGTGTTGCTAGCTCACGCTCTCGCGCTTTCCGTACGTCAATTTGTGCACAACAAGAAAAGGTCCGCGCAAAATACCCTAACTAACCTAAATAAAACATAACCAACCAATACCATGGTTGGGTGAAAACCCCTTCGTCTCGTACGCCGTGTGCGTCAACCATTTTATCGAGTAAGTGGTAAGTTTTACACGGGAGAGCGCTTTTTAGCAGCGTAGGTAAGCACAATTCGACCAACAGCCAACCACGTCGACAAGGGAAGAAAGTGCTGCATTAGTTAATGCTCGCGATCAAATGAAGACCGTGCGCCAGGCGGGAACCGATTAACAACGCGGAAAAATGTGCCGTGCAAATAAATGCCGTGGTTTTTTATTACTGCACCCTTGCTGCACAAAGAATACCGTGTGGTCTGCGCTTATCGCGGAGGAAGCGTGCCGCGCAAATGCCGTGATTTCTGATTACTGTACCACCACTGCGGCCGTGGTTGTCGCTTACTACGGAAGCGTGCCGCGCAAATGCCGAGATTTGTTATCTCTGTACAGTACGGCGATTGCTGTGTGTGCTTTGCGGTTGCCCCGGAGGCGTGCCGTGCAAATGCCGTCATCCCGAGTAACCGTGCCATGATCCACCGTGTATTAGCATTTTATGTCGAAGGCAGCCAGCCCTGATTAATTTAAGGGCGAGCATCACGATCAAAAATCTAATTCGCGTCGATCGATTCTCACCTTCCAGTATTGTCCGATGGTCTCGGGATCGCGTTGGCGTTGCGCGTCAGGGCTGAAACCTTTTCACAAGAAGGGTGGGAATGAGGAGGGTGACAGACGCCATCAACCACCGGTCAAATTGCTAACTGCCACTGCGTTGTTGGCGGTTCTTGACTTTATTTTTTTTTCCCTCCGGCGGATGGGAATAATAAAGCTTTAGCTCACCACACTTCCACGTATTTTCATACGCGTCGTGTGTCGATTTCACTTGTTGACTATTGTTGTCATGCATGCGTTCTCGTGCTCAATCACCTTGCATGGTCTCTATAGTGCTCTTCCTTTATCGCAATATTACCAGGCTGGTGAGTTCTTTCGTACATGGTTTTAGTATATTGTTCGAAACAACATACCGTGCATGGCCTCTATAGTGCTCTTCCTCAGTCGCTATAATACCAGGCTGGTGAGTTACGTGATGAATGTTTTCGTGTACAACAAACAGCTGAAATAGCTGTTTGAAGTTTTTGAAGTTTGAAAATACGGAGCGGATGGATACCCCGGGGAAAAACTCAAGCAAACCAACAACAGAGTGTTATTAATAGTATCATGCATAGCGGGTTGCCCCGGCGGCGTATCAGGTTATTATCCTCGAGCCTGGTATAGGTCAGTTTCGTGAGTTCGAATCCCCCCCAGAGTGCACACTCGTAGCCGGTCGCCCCGGTGGCGTATCAGGTTATTATCCTCGAGCCTGGTATAGGTCAGTTTCGTGAGTTCGAGCCCCGCCGAGTGCATACATACGCGTATAAATTCGTTGGGACTTTTTCTTGCACAAATTGACTTGCGGAAAGCGCGAGAGCGTGAGTTAGCAACAACACTCGATGAAAAATCGACGAGCAGTGGGATTGCTGAACCGTATGCGCGATAAAAATTGAAGGCAAGAACCGAGGGGGAGAAGGGACGACACCTGTGACCACGGCTGGCCAGAAGCTGGAGAGTGAAAGTGTAAGAAAAAAAAAAAAAAAAAATACTCGTACGAGCTGTGTGGATTAGGTTGGTACGTGTGGCGCCCCGGTGGTGGTGTAGGTGGAGGAGAAAGGTGGCGTAATAGCCGGTGATCGGTAAACTACTAACTACTAACTAAGGCGGGTGTGATAACCCGATTTACCCGGTACGTGTGTGGTGAAGCGTGATAGCTCAGGTGTGATAACCCGGAAATGGAACTCGGTGCTGTGGCGTGATAGCCGGGATGTAAATACACAGGCGTGGTAGCCGTGCAGTGGTGAAGGCGTGATAGCCCTTGCAATATAGATGGGTCGTGGTAGCCCTTGGCGTGGTAGCCGTAGAAGAGACACAGAGAAGACACAAGGTAGAGGCAAATATAGAGTCGAAAATGGAGTGATATTATTCGGGCACATAAAAACCCACAACACAAAATCCCGTTGTGGAGATCCATCCCACACATATACGAAACCCCCAAAATTCTCCGATCCATCTTTTCGACGGATTCTTGTTTGCAATCTGACAATGGAGCGAGTACGTCCAACAGGCCCCTACTCGCAACATTGTCATGATTTATCCAGACTACTTTGTTAAAACGTACATTCCCAGATACTAAAATACTGCAGAGTTTTTCTTTACTCATGTCCAAACAACAAAAAAAATGTTGCATTTGCAAAAACATTCAAATCCGTTCTCATCACATCCATGACCATTAAAACTCAAATACTATTCAGTATTTTCCATCGATCAATTTGAATGCAAGTCCTTGAACCCTCATAAAGATACATCAGAAAACAAAACAAAGAAACATGTAAGAAATAGAAAGTCAGAAAATCAAACACTATCCGAGAGAGAAATCACGTCAAATTCATCACTATCCCCCGGTGAAATTCAAACTCCCTCTCAGGTAACGCCTTGGTGAGGAAGTCAGCATGCTGGTACTGCGACGCTACGTGGATAATTTCGACCTCCTTCCTTTCTACCAGTTCCCTCAAAAAGTGATGCCTCACGTCAATGTGCTTCGAGTTCGAGTTCGAAATCCGGTGCTTTGCGATTTGGATGGCACCCTCGTTGTCCTCATACATGGCAATACACGGCATCCTTGCCTTCGGCAACATAAAACACCAAACCTGCCTCAAAAATAAAATCTCCTTCCCCATGTCCGACATAGCAACATACTCCGCCTGAATAGTCGAGAGAGTCACACACTTCTGCGTCTTGGAGTACCACGAAACAGCCCCCCCCGCACACATCACTACCCGCCCGGACACATTTCTCCTGTCCGTACTGCGCGAAGCATAGTCGGCATCTGCGAACGAAATCAAACTAATGCCCGTCAACGTCCCCTTCTGAAAGGAAATCCCAAAATAACTCGTCCTCATTGCATACCCTAGTATACTACGTGCCGCTTTCCAATGGATCAGCTTCGGCGCACTGCAATACTTTACTATTGCCCTCACTGAATTCGCGATATTCGGCCTGGTCAACAAGGCAATCCACAAAAGCGCACCGATCAACTCTCGGAAGGAAACAGAACATTCGGCTCGTCAACATCAAAATCCCAAAGCCTCCAGTTGTAAAAAATCGGGATAGCGTTGCCCCATTCCACACCATACTTCTCTCCCAATTCTTCCGTGTACGTCTGTTGCGAAATGGTCAACCTCCTTGCCTCCCTGTCTCTCTCGTAATAGCACCCCGATTACCACTTGAGCTCGCCCAACGACTTAACTGGAACGAAGGCGGCACTCCCCGCCCCGACGGCCCAAGCGACCAATAGCTACCCCCGCTCTCCTCCCCGCCTGTGGTATCGTATGGCGGTGCACCTTTGCTCTCCTCCACGCCCCCCGACCCCGCATGCTGCTTGCCTCCGCCCCCCAGCTTACCAGATCCGTGCCCCTGCAGGAGCACCCATTTCGCGTTCAGGGCCCGCCGGTTGGCCAGCAGCGACAGCAGCACATCCTCCCCCGCATGATATAGGAGCCTCACCCCGTGGTCGAACGACGTCGCCTCTGGCAGCGGCGTAGAGACCGCTTCTTCCGGCACGCCTGAAAGCTGACGGCCCTTCGACCTGGTCCTTCCCGACACGCGCTCGTCGCCCCTCTCGCCCAGCATCCTCGTTGCACGGGGGGTGAGCGGCGAAGAATATCCTGCGGCGACCGGCGGCGGCTGCCCCCTTCTGTACGTCCGCGGGGCCGGTGTCGCCGCCGGTGATGGCGATGACGATGTCGTCGAGCCGGCGTCCTCGATGGAAGAGGGAGACCACTCCGGCATCGGCGAACATGCGGCAGGCGGTCTGAGAGCGCTGGGCGAGTGCGCAGGCGGCGGACCGGCAACAGCGGACGAAATAGCAGCCGGTCCGGTCGGCGGCGAGGTGTGAGCGCTGGGTGAGTGCGCGGACGGCGGTGATGACGATCGCAGCGGTGGTGGCGGCCAGGTGGCTGCTGCAGTCGGTGTACCTGCAGTAGCAGGCGGGTTCGAGCAAGTGGTGTGAGCGCTGGGTGAGTGCGCGGGCGCCGGACCGGCAGCGGCGGGCGGCATAGCAGTCAAGGGGCAGCACTGAATCCCCCCCCCCGACTGTGGCAGCGGCGCCCATGTAACGTTGAGTCGGGTGGTGTAGAGGGAGTCGTTCGCCGATCCCCGAATGAAGCGGAGCCTTCCCGCCTATTTTTACACTACGTGCGATGAAGAGCTGCAGGGGAGCTCCGCTGGCTTGAGCTGCGCCGGGAGCCGGAGAAGAGAGAGTTGTAGTAGCAGAGGTAGACGTGGCAGGAGGCGTGCCCTCTTGCTGTTGTTTGAGCTGCTGCTGCTGCTCGGGGGTCCCCGACTCCGCCGTCGGTGGTGGTGACCAGTGCCCCGCTACTGCCCCCCACCCCGAGTACCCCATGTATTCGTTCTCGTAAGGATAATCTGCTGCAAAAGCGTGCCGCGGTGCGTTGGGAAATTTTCCAGGCGGCAAATTAGGCGAAAAATTCGGCGGCGAATTAGACGGAAAACTAGGCGGTGGCACCTGCCCGAATCCCTCGCCCCTGCCTCGACCGCGCCCGCCCGAAGGATGATGCCAGTTCTCGTGGCCACTTCCTCCGGGGTAAGTGTTCGCATATCCGCCAGGCCCGGGTTCATGTCCTGGCGGCGGCGTTCTCTGCTGCTCCGGTGGGTGGCCCCGACTCCAACGCGCACCCAAGTCGTTGGGGTACGGTTGATGGTAGGTGTTCGCATACCCCCCAGGCCCGGGTCCATGTCCTGGCGGCGGCGTTCTCTGCTGCTCCGGCGGGTGGCCCCGACTCCAACGCGCACCCGAGTCGTTGGGGTACGGTTGATGGTAGGTGTTCGCATACCCCCCAGGCCCGGGTCCATGTCCTGGCGGCGGCGTTCTCTGCTGCTCAGGCGGGTGGCCCCGACTCCAACGCGCACCCGAGTCGTTTGGGTACGGTTGCTGTCGATATCTACCTTCCGCCCCGCGCCCTCCTCCGCGTCCGGCGTACGGCCTGAGTCCCCGCGACTGCAGGTATTCGTGGAAATCACCGTAGTATCTGTCGAATTCTCGACGCATTACGATGCATTCGGGGGTGTTGTGGCCTTGCCCCTCGCCGTGGAGCGCGCAGTAGGTGTACGTTCGGTCGCGCTCCCCATACCCCCGATCACCAGCATTCCTCCCACCCCGGTCGCCCCGACCTACGCCGGCCGCGGTCAGGGCATGCCTTGTCTCCTCTCTCTCTTCTCCTGATCTCCCATTGCGCTCCAGCTCGTGAGCAGCTCTCCTGAGCAAATCTTTCATGGTACGACTCGAAAGATCGGGAAGGATAAGCACGTGGTCACTACAGAGCCTAAAAGATGGTAGCATTCTACGGGCAATATGTTTGCACATAGATGCGTCTGGTCGCTTATCTCCGTATGATTCCAGCTTCATCCTAATGGCCTTTGCCCTACCGTAAAATGACATGATGCTCTCTCCCTCCTTCTGCCTCAGTTCGTTCCATTCATCCTCTACTATCTCCCTCTCATGTTCACTCTTGACAGCGTAGTGAGACTCAAACACCCTCCACGCTTCTTGGGGTGACCCCGCAGCAAAAATCATTTCTTGGACTGGTTGGGCTGTGATTTTTGCGATAAGTTGTGACCATAGCTTGAGCGACTTATCTACTCTCTCCTTCCCAAAGTAACTCCTGAGTCGTGACAGGTCTACATCCGGAACCCCCACAGGTATCGATTCTCCCCTCAATACGTCCATCAACCCTTCAGCCGAGACCCAGGAAAGAACAGAACCTCGGAAAACACGGAAAGCTGATCCAACACTTTGCCCGCTGTCAAACTTTCCAGACCAAGCAAGCATTTCATTTTTCTGACGAATTTCTATGGGTCTAGACTCGTACGTGCCTGCTGTTGGGGCGGTTGGCCCTCTCTCGTTGGTCATCTGCAGTACTTGGCGAAGGGCGTTGGCTAGGTCCGCGATCATGTTCGATGAAGTTGCTGATGGAGCTGCCGCTGCTGTTGTTTCATGGTGTTGTTCATTGGCGGGGAAGGACTCGCGTCCGTCTCCTCCATGGTGTTGTGCATTGGCGGAGGAGGACTCGCGTCCCTCTCCCCCGTTGCCTACTCCGCCGGGAGGGGTGCTCAACCTTTCCCCCGACGAAGGTCTTGTGTCGGTTCTCCTCATTGGCGCTTAGCAACGCACAACCCACTCGTTCGTTGAAGATCGTTGGCGCTAGCGTGTGGAGTAAATTGGTACGTGTGGCGCCCCGGTGGTGGTGTAGGTGGAGGAGAAAGGTGGCGAAATAGCCGGTGATCGGTAAACTACGAACTACTAACTAAGGCGGGTGTGATAACCCGATTTACGTGTGTGGTAGAGCGTGATAGCTCAGGTGTGATAACCCAGAAATGGAACTCGGGACTGTGGCGTGGTAGCCGGGATGTAAATACACAGGCGTGGTAGCCGTGCAGTGGTGAAGGCGTAATAGCCCTTGCAATATATATGAGGCGTGGTAGCCCTTGGCGTGGTGGCCGTATAAGAGACAGAGAAGACACAAGGTAGAGGCAAAAATAGAGTCGAAAAATAGAGTGATATTATTCGGGCACATAAAAACCCACAACACAAAATCCCGTTGTGGAAATCCATCCCACACATGTACGAAACCCCCCAAATTCTCCGATCCATTTTTTCGACGGATTCTTGTTAGCAATCTGACAATGGAGTGAGTACGTCCAACAAGCTGGATTGGCCAAAACGGAATATACATGGTGGAACGGGTTTTCCGACCCGGTTTCTACGACTTTTGTCCTGAAATTTTAACAGGCCATTGCTTACAGTATTTCTAATAGAATAACGACTGCGGTCTTTCTTTTTTTTTTTCTTTTCCTTGAGTTCGACATTTATTACTGAATTATTAGGGAATTTTGTTTGGCGATAAAACTACGTAAAAGAATATCAAAATACAGTAGGTGGCCCTGTATAGTGGCAACCTGAATAGTAAAGTGCCCTATATAGTGGCATGAAAATCTCCTGGCAAAATCTCAACCCGATATAGTGGCACTTTACCACTATTGAGGACGGGGCCCTCAATAGTGGCATTTTGGGCATCACACACACCCAATAGTGGCAGTTCCAAGTAGTGGGCCCCCACTACTGCTGTACCACACCTGCCCACACACACTCTCAGCGGTGGGCGCCACACGTATCATGCCAGCCTGCGCGGACCTAGAACTGTGTAAACTCCCAAACAAACCACTGGGAGAGAATTTTTTGGTCCTCTAGAACAATACGCAGAGTCGTGTGGCGTTGGTGACGCCGGGCACTTTCTCCGCAAGGCGAAAATGGCATTCTTAGTAGCTACATTCGCTAGACCGGCACAGCAGTTGGACATTAGAGTGTTTACCAACTCGTAGTGCAATCAGTCGGCTAAAGCCTACAGCAGTTGCAGAGCTTCGTGGTGGTTGGGTTGATGTGTTTGAATTTTCTATACTGGCTGTTTCAGTTAGTTTCGCGTCTCTACGTTGCTGTTTTCATGCGTTCTACACGTAGTGTTGAATGTTGAACCCCATGTTACACTGCCCGCCGGACAAAAAATATTGATGTGCCACCTATGATACAATGCGTTTGGACGTGGTTCCTGTGGTCTGCCTGCGCAGAAGAAACAGGTCTTGACCACAGAAGGCTCGGTAACCGTTGGATAATCAACGGTCATTTCATGTGTTTCATGCGGATACTGCTGCACACAAATCAACCACGAGCAGTGGAACAGTATGCACGGCTTTACCTGTACACAACAGCGTATAATCAGTGTACAGCGTGAACATCGAAGCTCTTTATTCGATATAGTGGCACTATTGCCACTATAGACTGTCTAATAGTGGCAATAGCGCCACTATTGTTGTTGTTGTTGTTGTTCTCACATTAACTCGCATAATCAAGTCCGTGGTCACAGGACAGGCTCCAGTCACTCTGGAGCTGAGGAATACCCCAGGGAAAAACACACAACCCAAGGTGGTACACGCATATATCACAGCTGACGC
Source organism: Undaria pinnatifida (assembly GCA_012845835.1). Taxonomy (NCBI): domain Eukaryota; class Phaeophyceae; order Laminariales; family Alariaceae; genus Undaria; species Undaria pinnatifida. The sequence goes on from JABAKD010000030.1 coordinate 959,115, forward strand.
AATTCATGCCTCCACCAGAAACATATAAAAGTGAAATCGGGAGTCAGTCTACGATGTGCCAGGTCCAGGCCGGTACATACGTCTCACTACTCACGCCTGGAGAAACCAAATATTCCGATTGCCACCCAAGGAAGACTACCACGTATATATTACACGTAGTATCTATCACTACGCATACGCACGACAGGCATAAGTCAATTGGAGAAAAAGAAACAAAGAAAAGAAAAAAAGCTAAAGGAAAGGAAAGAAAAGAAAAGAAAAAAACGAAACAAGACGAAAAAGGCAAGCAAAGATAAGAAAAAGACAAGAAAAGCAAGAAAAGACAAGACAGGAAAGCAAGGAAAGAAGAAGAGAAAAAAAGAAAAAAAAAGAAATAAAAAAAGAAAAGAAAGAAAAATGTCATACTAGTAGACCCTAGGAACTGGCTAAGAATGGCATTGGACTAACAGAGGGTATCACGTCCATCATCAATGGCACCTGGGAAAGAACGCAACATGGCGAAGAAATCAGGGCGGTCTTATGCCATCTTGTGATGGCCATTAGAAAGCCCACAACTTTCAATACGATGATGGCCAAACCCAGACTTCAGTCTCTTGGGCATGACGCTCCCCCTTCCGCCCCTCCCCCATTCCTCCCTTTCCCCCTCCCCCCTCCCCCCCTCCCCCACTCCCCTCCCCGCCCCCCCCCCTTCCCCCTCCCCCCGGCCGCTTAGAGATGCCAACGGTGGATGACGCTGCCGCAGCCTTTGCGCGTCGCTCTGCAGCTTTGCGTCTCTCCGTTTCATGCCAATTCCGCATGAACAACTCGGCTCCCTCCTCTACTCTTCGAAACCATCTGCCAGCCTTCTGAGCAGCCTTTCGCCATCCTTCGAATTTCATTCCAAAAACCGACATATCCTCCTTCAGATGATCCATCCAGTCTTTCTCTTGCCCCCCTGAGTAGCCTTTACCCCCAACAAACTCCCCAAACATCACCCTCTGTGGCAGACGCTCCTCCCCCATGCGTGCCACGAATCCCGCAAACAAAATCCTCCGTTTGCGCACTATCACCTCAACGCTCTCGGAATCTGTCTGGGCAAGCGCGTCGGCGTACGATAGGGTGTGGTCGTCGCGCTTCCGTTTCCGCCATCCAAGGCATCGGAGGAGCATGGAGCGGTGAACCCGTCGTAGCCTGTCATAGTCAGGCTTCTTCGGGCTCCACGTCATGCAACCGTACAGCAGTGTCTCGACCACCTCAGCTTTCAGCAACCGCACCTTCAACCGTAAACGCACACCCGGGCGATCATAGATTTCCATCTTGTACCGCTGGAAACACGCCCAGGCCCTCTGAAGACGCCGCGTTATTTCAGTGCTAAGGTTTCTGTCTGCGGTGATAGCCCCGCCCAAGTATACAAACTGGATTGTTTGTTTGTAAACCTGGCCGGCTGCATTGATCGTGAAGGACACCTTCCCCCCGCTTTTGGTTTCCAGGCACATTATTTCTGTTTTTGCCTCGGATACTGTAAGCCCGAACGACGAACACGCAGTCACGATCGTCGTCATCATCCTCTCCAGACCTTCTGATGATCGCGATACGATGCCCGCATCGTCCGCGTACAGCATACCCCACAATCTCTGCACCCCCTCCCCCTCCTTCCCCCTCCGTCCGTCGACTTTGCCTGTGCGTGAAGTGCCCTTCTCGCCTTCCTTCTTTCGTTGAAGCTGCACCATGTTGTCCGTGATGGCTGCATCAGCGAGGAAGCGTTTCTCGGCAACACGCAGTACCGCAGTGAAAAACATGTTGAACAGCAGTGGCGCGAGCACGCATCCTTGCCTGAGACCTTGCCCCACGTCGAACTTATCCGAGCACTCTCCATCATCCAGCCGCACGCATGCTTGCATACCGTCGTGGAATTGGCGGATGACGGCGAGCATTCTCGGTGGCACGCCAAAACGAGCAAGGACATCCCACAAAAGGCTTCGGTCGACGGAGTCGTATGCTTTGGTGAGGTCAATAAAGCACATGTACAAGGGGGTGTCCTTCTTCCGCGCCATTTCCTGCAGTCGTCGTACTACGAACATCATGTCAACCGTCGAGCGTTGGGGTCTGAACCCACACTGTTCCTCCGGCAGAATGTTCTCGCGTTCGCAATAGTCACTCAGGCGACCCGCGATGACTTTGAGGAGTACTTTACCGGCGTGAGCCACGAGGGAGATGCCACGATAATTGCCACACTCAGTCCGATCTTTCTTCTTGTGAAGCACCTTAATCGTAGCATCTTTCCATTGTTGGGGTACGCCACCCCCCCTCCACACAGCGACGATGATATCGTGGAAGTTTCCGAGGGTGTCGAATTCTCCTTCGTCGGCCAAAACCTTCAAGAGCTCGGCCGGGAGACCATCGGGCCCTACCGCCTTTCGGTTCGCCAGCGCCCGGATCGCCTCCTCTACTTCGTACCTAGACGGGACATCGTCCAGTGGTCTGCACGGGGGCCACTGCTTAAGCTCGCCCACAATGCTTGGATCAAGGGTCGGCGACTTGGTGTTGAGCAGTTTGTGAAACCACCTCACCCACCGCTCGCGGATGAGGACGTTATCCCGCAGCAATCGACCTTCCTCGTCCTTGATGTACTGCGAGTTAAACGTCCTCTTCCCTTCCACATCCATCCCCTTGAGGTGTTTGTAGAAGCCAAAATGATCACCTTCTCGGATACGCCCTTCGAGTTGGCGAACGTAATCTTCGAAGAACCTCTGAACAGCTTCCGCCCGCGTGCGTTTCAGCTGTTTGATGGTCGCCTTCAAGGCTTGCCGTAGACCACGATCGTTTGGAGCAGAACGGACCCGTTTCCTCGCGTCTTCTCTATCCTGCCATCGTGCATTCAACTCGGCTCTCGTCTCCTCAGTCGCACACCAGCCCCTCGGTACTTGTTTACGCCGAGTAGGGGGCGCTATGTCGGCGGCGTTTGACAGTATCGTCTCGGTCAGTAATGAGGCCATGTCATCAACGCTTCCGGCATTAGTACCGGGTGTCGGAGAGGCAAGGTTGGCTGCTATCGCATTTGTCAAATTCATCCGTAGATGCGGGTCCGCCATTAATCTTTGTAGATCAATAGCTCGCCGGCTTTTGACAACTACCTTTGGACGATTTGGTGCGATGCGGCCTAAGAGGCGAATACTTGCTATCACGAGGTTGTGGTCCGACTCGGCGTTCTCCCTGGGTGGAGTCCGCACAGTGACATTACGTACCAATCGTCTATCCACTTGCCGTGTCAGTATGTAGTCAAGTCTGTACTGGGCCTTTCCTCGGTTAGGGCTCTGAAATGTATACGATATGCAACGAGCAGGTGTAGCATAGTACGTGTTGAGGAGGGCGAGCTTGTTGTCAGTTGCGTGAGTCAATAGTCGCTCTCCGTTGTCGTTCAGCTCATCACGTCCGTATGCACCCAATACCTTGCTGTCGGTCCACTCGATCCCTCTCATGCCTGTACGAGCATTTGCGTCCATCAGGACAAGGAGGTGGTCCCTACTGGGAACCTCCTTGACCACCTCGTCAAGTGAATTCCAAAAGAAATCCTTTTCGCTGGTGCTCTTGTCGAGAGTGGGAGCATAGCCTACAATGAAAGACACACCGTTAGATTTCCCTTTGAGTTGGATGCGAACCTTCATCAGCCTAGCACTGATGCACTCAACCGCGACGTCACCCTTATCCATCCCTGCCACGATAGACTCTCTAACAGCTAAGCCTACCCCATGGGTCCCCTTCTTTTCGTACTTTCCTCCGTCTGCTCCTGAGCAAAACACAACATACCCCGCCGCCGTGAAAGCACTTTGTCCATTACGCCTCACCTCCTGCAATCCTATGACATCACAACCTGCGTCTTGGCAAGTCTTCATTATCACCTCAGCGTGGCCTATACCATTCGTGCCCTTGAAAGCAAGTGTTCGAACGTTGTACGTACCCACGACGAGTTCCCCTGCTCTCGACCTAGCCCTTGCATCTGTGCGAATTTTGTGAGCAGCCCTTCGAATCCTCCTGCGTCTCCTCCTTTTCTTCCGAGCCTCCGATTTCCTCCATTCCACCCTCCGTTTTTCCCATACAGAGCATTTCCCCCTCTCCGTCTCCCTTCGCCCAGCCCGGTTCTTGCCTAAGTGCCAACGTGAAGGGGGCAGCAGTCCCGACACGCCACGTCCATCTCCTTCCCGACTTTGGTGCTTACTCACGTGGGTTCGATCCTCTCTTCTCTGTTCGATACGTGCCCCATGCTTTCCGCGGCGGTGATGCGACACTGCGTCCGCAGGCAAGGCCGCTGCGTTAAAAAATTCCGCGAGGAAATTTTTTGCCTTGTCGCTGGATGACACCGCCGGCCCGGCCATACCCGAGCACTAGTTCAGCGCACGAGTAAGGTCGACGCCACACAACCCCTCAGGGGCTCTGGCACGTTTTGGGGAAGCCTCAGGCCCGAGCACCACCCCGGCCGGGGAGCAGCCGAGTAGAGATAATATATCGAATAGTGGCACTGCCCTGAATAGTGGCACAATTCTGTCCTGCCACTATATGCCACTATACAGGGCCACCTACTGTAATATATTGTAGCTGTCGCTAAAACAAGCGACAGCTGATAGATGTATCTGTCGTCAGACTTGTGCGTCCACGGGCCACTGGTTCGTGTGATTGCGAGGGGCACCACGTTTGACTTGCAATCGATTGGTCGTGCATCTGCAGCAGAAGAGGAAATCATTGGTTTCCTTGGGCAGCGTTGAAGACGCCCATGCCCGTGTACCTTACCCTCGTGCTCTGTAATTGCGTGTGTTGTCTGCTGTGCGTGTGGTGCTGGCTGCTGTGCGACTGCTGTGCGTGTTGGCGGCCGCTTGAGTGCTCTGTGTGCTCGTGTGTCCCGCTGTGCTGTTGTGCTGTTGTTTTTTTTTTTAGTGTGGTCCGTCACCACAACACTCATTTTTCTAGTGACCTAGTCCAAATTCAAGTTAAAGCGTACAAACACACAAACACACGAACTTTTTTTTTCGAGTAGAGCGCTATTACGGGGGGACCGCAGGTGGGAATTAGCCTCACTGACTGAGTTCGGTTCAATCGAGGCCAACGGACGTCTGTTTGGCCGGTCCATGAGGCAGCAGCTATGCCCTTCGCTATGCCATCAGCTATGCCCCCTGCTTGCGTGTGCTGTCTGCTGTGCGTGTGGTGCTGACTGCTGTGCGACCGCTGTGCGTGTTGGCGGTCGCTTGTGTGCTCTGTGTGCTCGTGTGTACCGCTGTGCTGTTGTGCTGTTTTTTTTTTTTTTCCGTGTGGTCCGCCACCACAGCACTCATTTTTCTAGTGACCTATTCTAAATTCAAGTTAAAGCGTTCAAACACACGAACTTTTTTTTTCGAATAGAGCGCTATTACGGGGGGATCGCAGGTGGGATTTTTTTTTTTTCGTGTGGTCCGCCACCACAGCACCCATTTTCTAGTGACCTATTCTAAATTCAAGTTAAAGCGTACAAACACACGAACTTTTTTTTTTCGAGTAGAGCGCTATTACGGGGGGACCGCAGGTGGGAATTAGAAACTCGCTTCGCTCGAAAAAAACCGCAGTCGTGATTCTATTTAAAATACCGATAGCAATCGTGACACGTGTCACAAAATCAGGTTGAAATTCGTCAAAACCGCACCGGAAATTGCAAATGTTGTTTCGACCCCAGGAACATGGGTGACGTGGAATATCACCCCCCCCTTGGGCTATTATAAAACATAGATATCTGTCCATCGAGAACAGTGCCAAACGTCACAAGGGTGGAAGGAGAGCAGCTGGGCGCCATGCTGTCGCTCTAGTGTGTGCGAGCTGCGTCGTGTGTGCGTCTGCTGCTGCTATGCTTCTGTGCATTCTGAAAAAATAGCTTATTCCGCCGCAAAAACAACGGTTTCAGTTTTTTTTTGCAAGTGTAAAATCTATACCTGGTATGAAATACGGCGGATTCCTTTGGTTTGATTAAAGTGCACCAAAGGCGACGTCAGAGAGCGCACGCAAACGCGCCGTGATTGGCTGAAAACACCACAGCCTGATTCTTTTTTATTACCAAGTTATGACTGGACGAATTGTGACTTTACTGGCCAATCCAGCTCGTATAAATTCGTGGGGACTTTTTCTTGCGCACAAATTGACTTGCGGAAAGCGCGAGACCGTGAGAATTTATTTTTCCCCATCCGCCGGAGGACAAAAAAAAAAAAAAAAAGTGAGTTTGCAACACTCGATGAAAAATCGACGAGCAGTGGGATTGCTGGACCCTATGCGCGATAAAAAATGAAGGCAAGAACCGGGGGGAAGAAGGGACGACACCTTCCTGTGACCACGGCTTGTCCAGAAGCTGGAAAGTAGTAGGAGTAGTAGTAGTAGTAGTAGTAGTAGTAGTAGTAGAAGTAGTAGTAGTAGCAGTAGTAGTAGTAGTAGTAGTAGTAGTAGTAGTAGTAGTAGTAGTAGTAGTAGTAGTAAAAGCAGTAGAAGTAGTAGCAGTAGTAGTAGTAGTGGTAGTAGTAGTAGTAGTAGCAGTAGTAGTAGGTAGTACTAGTAGTACTAGTAGTATTAATATTTAAATAGTAGTAGTGGTAGACTAGTAGTAGTAGTAGTTGCAATAGTAGTATGTGTAGTAGTAGCAGTAGTAATAATGGTGGTACACGCATCTGAAAAAAAAAAATAGGACCCCTCTCATTTTTTTTTTTTTTTTTTAACCCACGAGGCATAATACAAGTGCCAGCAAGCAGCTTCAAAATATGACAACTGACTCAAAATTCGTTGAACTCACACCTGAGAAGGTCCTTCTGAAGTCCTGAAAATATTGTTTTTATAAAATGTTGAGAGTGACAGCGTACAGAGTTTTTTTTTTTTCGGGGGGGGGGGGGAGTAACCGACTTTAATTCTCGAATGCTGTATTAAGAGTAATATATAGGATAACTAGTAATATTCTGTAATCGTACTCTTCACGATATTAAAGCCCGGGGGGAAGAAAAAACAAAATAAACCGCTTACCATACATATGATAGAGCAGTACAGTGGAACCTACAGTAATACATTTTTTTATAAAGTAGATGTGATGTTAGATCTAGCTCAAAATTCCCCACCCAAAGTAAAAATACCAACACTTACCATTATAGTGGACCAAAAATACGACCCTCCAAATAAAAATTCATCTATATTGTATATTACAAGTACCAACAACGCAGCTTGCAAAGATGAGTATTGACCTGAAATTCGTCGAACTCACGGCTGACGTCCTTAAATTATTTGTTTTTATAAAAAAAAAGGTGAATAAAGCAAGTCATGCATCCGCCAGCCTCTTGTCTAAGAGTATTTCAGACCACTAGAGACACAAATGTAAGAATGTCAGAACAGTCTGGAGTTTGGCGGAACGAAGAGGAAATATCGGAGAACCGGGTAGCATAGGGGGGGGGTGGTTCCAGGGGAAGGAATAGCGAGAAAAATAGGAGGACCTCAGCAGCAACAACGTAGCACAGCAGCAGCACACCAGCAGCGAGTATCGGACACAACAACCGGTAGAGGAAGAAGGGAGTAGCGCCCACGCAGGAGCGACAGCAGCAGCAGTAGCAGTAAGGAGAAGACGTCGGCAGGAGCATAGGGGTAGAGAGGTGGCACGGGGAGACACCAATCGCAATCGGGGGGGGGTGGGGGGGGTGGGGCTGCAACAGGGCCGTACACGAATAAGCCGCCCGGGGGCGTGAACGTGGCATCGTGGGGGGGAAGGGGGGTGCGGCAACGGGGTTGTACACGACCAGGCACGGGAGATAATGCGGCAAGGAGGCCGCACAAACAAGGGGGGGGTGGGGGTGCGGTAACGGGGCTGTACACAACCAGGCTTGGGGGGGGGGGGGCGGCAAGGGGACCGCGCAAACAGGGGGGGGGGGGGGGGGGGGGCAGGGGGGGGCAACGGGGTCGTTCACGACCTTGCCGGGGGGGGGGCGCACGACCTGGTCAGGGGGGGCACGCAGCAACGGGGCCGCGCAAAAAGGAGGGAGAGGTGTGCGGCAGCGGGGCCATACACGACCTTGTCGGGGGTAGGACGTGGCAACAGGGACGCGCAAGAAAGGGGGGGATATATGCGGCAACGGGGCCGTTCACGACCTGGTCAACGGGCGTGGCAACGGAGACGCGCAAGAAATGGGGGAGTGTGCGGCAACGGGGCCGTACACGAGCTTGTCGTGGGTGGGATGCGGCAATAGGGCCGCGCAAGAAGGGGGGAGAGGCGCGCGACAACGGGGTCATGCACGACCAGGCGGGGGGGGACACGGCAACGGGGCCGCGCAAACAAAGGGGGGGGGGGGGGGGGGTGCGGCAACGGGCCGTACACGACCAAGCGGGGGAAGGAACGCGGAAACGGGGCCGCGTAAACTAGGAGGGAGGGGGGCGGCAGCGGGGCCGTACACGACCTGGTCGGGGGCGGGGGACGCAAGGGGTCGCGCAAGAAGGGGGAAGAGGTTTGCGGCAGCGTGGCCGTACACGACCAGGGGGGGGGGGGGGCGCGGCAACGGGGCCGTACACGACCCGGCAGTGGGGAAATGTGACAACGAAGCCGCGCAAGAGGGGGACGAGGGGGGGGGTGCGGAAACTGGGACGTACACGACCAGACGAGGGGAGAACGCGGCAGAGGGGCCACACAGAACGGGGAACGACGAGGCAAAGAAAAGGGGGCTGAGAGGCGACGAGGGAGAACGGCCACGACGGGGAAAGGGCGGAGAAAGGGGTCGCGCAAAGAGAAAGGGGGGTAGTAAGCGGCAACGGGACCGCACACACTCATGGAAGGTGAGCCTGCGGCAACGGGGCCAAAGGGGTGAGGCGTGGAAAGGGAGCCATTGGGGAGAGAGGAGGGAAAGAGCGCGGCAACGGAACCGCGCACGAGCTAAACAAGGCAGAACGAGAGATGCCCCTACTGTGGAGGGGCGCTATGGAGCGCCTGGGGAAGACAGGGGGAAGACGCAGATGAAAAGAGATCGACGGTTGGGGGTCGTGGCTGGTTTGGGGGGACAGATGTGGATAAATATAGGAGTGGGCTTCGGGAAGGTGGGGTGGGGGTTGGGAAGGGTGCGGTGGCTTCTGCAGCTGAGCAAGCTGCATCTGAATGGGCGAGAGAAAAGGGGGAGGGGGGGGGGACGGTTCGTGACGCGGTTCAAGATGGACTTAGTGGAGTTGGGGGAAGAGGTGCGGACGCAAGCGCTGAGGCTGAAGCGGAGGGTGAACACGTGGCCGACGGCGGAAGAGGCCGGGCCCCTACCAGTACCGGAGTTCAAAGCAACGCGGGCGTGGCTGGACGTGGCGCCCCTATACATGGATGGAGGGGTGCGAGGAAGGGCTGGGGGAGAGAGAAAGGGGGGAAGGGGGGGAGGGTGCGAAGAGGGCAACCGGCGGGGGCAAGCGGGGCGGGGGGGGGAGGGGTGTAGAAGGAGAATGCAAAGGAGTGGCGGTTAACTTTATCACGAGCAGTGGGGGGGGCTGTCTCTACCGCTGCGGCACTTCAGGATTCAGGCAGTGAAGAAATGAATCAGGAGGGCGCATGCGGAGGCGGGGAACCAGGCACGAGTAAGGAGGCCGCTGACGTGGGAGATGGTCAGAGTGTTAAAGGAGAGTATCGGCGCATGGGGGGTAGGGGGGAGAATCGTGTGGATCGGGCTGGCACTGACGAATCAGCTGCTGCTGAGGGCCTCGGAACTATTCGCGGAGGAAAGAGGAAATGTGCATGAGGTTTACTGCTTGAGTAGGGGGATGTGGCTTTCTTCGAGAAAGGGGTGCAGCTGGGACCGGGAGGGAAGGAAGCCGCGGATACGGTGGGAATCCGTTTCAAGGGGGGGAAGGGAGACCAGGGGAGACAAGGCGCGGTAGCCGTGAGAACAAAAGGATCTTGAGGGGGTCGGGGGGGGGGTGGAAGGGAACGTAGTGGACCTGATGGCGGAGCTAGTAGGCTACTACGGGAGGACGGTTCCGGGGGGGGGAAACGCCCCGCTGATGACATACAGGAGCGGGGGAAAATGGAAGGTATGGACAAAAGGGCAAGCGACGTTTTGCTTAAGGAGCGGGCTGGAGAGATTGGGGAAGAAATGGAAGAAGCAAGGGAAGGGGGCAGTGGGAGAGCTGGTTCCAGAGGAATTCGCGCTGCACTCCGGAAGGATAGGGGGGGCAACAAGGCTGGCGGAGATGGGAACACAGCCGTGGGTGATCCAGAGAGAAGGAAGGTTGGCGTCGCAGGCATTCATGGGGTACGTGGGATCGAATATGGAAGACCCCCTTTGGGTGTCAAGGATATTGGTAGGGAGGTCAGGAGCGCCGGGCAGATAGCCGGGGCAAGGGACGAGATGGGCGGGGGGGCGGGGGCGAGGGTAGAATAGAGTAGGCGCGGGCGTAGAACGCGGCTTCCGAATGTGCTTCTGGTTGTTGAGGTGATCTGTCGGGTAGGGGGGCAGGTCAGCCGCGTACAATAGCTGGGAGAGGGAGCGGGGGAGGGAGAGGGGGGCAAGGAAAACCGGACGAGGGTGAGCCGTCAGTTTCCACCCCTCCCACCCTCCCCCGCGGGGCGGGGAACACCATGATATTAATGAACACGCATATTTTCGTGAAGAGGAGACCAAACAGGCAGATAGTTGTTAAGGATGTGTTCAACGTCAAAGTGCGACATTGTACAATCAATTACATAAATACAATGTTGTGAACGTTGTTGTTGGTCTCACATTGACTCCAGTAATCGAGTCCGTGGTCCAAGGGCAGGTTCCAGCTACCCTGGAGTAGTAGAAGAAAACCCGTCAAGAGAAAAACACAAGCAAGCCAACAGACAGTGGTACACGTATATATAGTCAGCTGTGATATTTTAGTGTACCACTTTTAGTTTGTGTTTTTTCCCTGGGGTATTCCTCCACTCCAGAGTGACTGGAGCCTGTCCTGTGACCACGACTTGATTATGCTAGTTAATGTGAGAGCAACAACAACAAAAAACAACAAATGTTCAGGTGTGTTCAATTCCAAAATACGACATTTTACAAATAAATTCATAAAAATAACACATTTAGTTCTAGTCTTGTCGGTAAATATTTGCGGGATTCGAAGCACGTATGGAGGAGGAGCGTCTGCCTCAGAGGGTGATGTTTGGGGAGCTTGTTGGGGGTGAGGGCTACTCAGGGGGGCAAGAAAAAGACTGGATGGATCATCTGAAGGAGGATATGTCGGTCTTTGGAATGAAATTCGAAGGCTGCTCAGAAGGCTGCTCAAAAGGCTGGCACATGGTTTCGACGAGTAGAGGAGGGACCCGAGTTGTTCATGCGGAATTGGCATGAAACGGAGAGACGCAAAGCTACAGAGCGACGCGCAAAGGCTGCGGCAGCGTCATCCACCGTCGGCATATCTAAGCGGCCGGGGGAAGAGGGGAGGGGGGGAGTGAGGAGGGGGGGAGGGAGGGAGGGGGGGGAGGGGGGGGAGGGGGGGGAGGGGACGGGGGGGGGGGGGGGGGGAGGGTGGAGGGTAGAGGGGGGGCGTCATGCCCAAGAGACTGAAGTTTGGGCTTGGCCATCATCGTCTTGAAATTTGTTGGCCTTCCAATGACCGTCACAAGAGAGCGTAAGATCGCCCTGACTTCTTCGCCATGTTGCGTTCTCTCCCCAGTGCCATTGATGATGCACTTGATACCATCCAGGAGCCCAATGCCGTCTATACGTCTTTAGTCAGTTCCTATGGTCTACTAGTATGACATTTTGTTTTTCTTTTCTCTTCTTTGCTCCCTCTTCTTGTCTTGTCTTTTCTTGCTTTTCTTGTCTTTTTTCATTTTCTTGCCTTCCTTTTTATGTTTTTTTATTCGCTTTCTTCTCTTTTCTTCCCTTTCCTTTATCTTCTTTTCTTTTCTTTGTTTCTTTTTTCCAATTGACTTGCGTCTGTCGTGCGTATGCGTAGTGATAGATACCACGTGTAGTAAATACGTGCTAGCCTTTCTTGGGTGGCAAGCGGTATAGTACGGTGTTGCCAGGCGCGAGTAATGAGACGCATGCACCGGTATGGACCTGGCACTTCGTACATTGACTCCCGATTTCACTTTTACATGCTTCTGGTGGAGGCATGAATTGCGTCAGCTGTGATATATGCGTGTACAACCTTTGGTTTGTTTGTGTTTTTTCCCTGGGGTATTCCTCAGCTCCAGAGTGACTGGAGCCTGTCCTGTGGCCACGGGCTTGATTATTCGAGTTAATGTGAGAACAACAAGAACAACAACAATTATAGGAGGCGGTCCGTGCGTGGGCGAATCGAAAGGCGATAGGGCCCGATGGTCTACCGGCCGAGCTATTGAAGATTTTCGCCGACGAAGGAGAATTCAACACTCTTGGAAAATTCCACGATATCATCGTCGCTGTGTGGAGGGGGGTTGGCGTGCCGCAACAACGGAAAGATGCAACGATTAAGGTGCTTCACAAGAAGAAATATGGGACTGAGTGTGGCAATTATCGTGGTATCTCCCTCGTGGCTCACGCCGGCAAAGTACTCTTCAAAGTCATCGCGGGTCGCCTGAGTGACTATTGCGAACGCGAGAACATTTTGCCGGAGGAACAGTGTGGGTTCAGACCCCAACGCTCGACGGTTGACATGATGTATGTAGTACGACGACTGCAGAAACTGGCGCGGAAGAAGGACACCCCCTTGTACATGTGCTTTATCGACCTCACCAAAGCATATGACTCCATCGACCGTAGCCTTTTGTGGGATGTCCTTGATCGTTTTGGCGTGCCGCCGAGAATGCTCGCTGTCATCCGCGAATTCCACACCGGCATGCAAGCATGCGTGCGTTTGGATGATGAAGAGTGCTCGGATAAGTTCGACATGGGGCAAGGTCTCAGGCAAGAATGCGTGCTCGCGCCACTGCTGTTCAACATTTTCCTACGGCTGTAGTGCATGTGGCCGAGAAACACTTCCTCGAAGATGCAGCCATCACGGACAGCATGGTGCAGCTCCAACGAAAGGAGAAAGGCGAGAAGAAGGGCACTTCACGCATAGGCAAAGTCGACGGGCGAAGGGGGAAGGAGGGGGCGGAGGTGCAGAGATTGTGGGGTATGCTGTACGCGGACGATGCGGGCATCGTGTCGCGATCATCAGAAGGGCTGGAAGGGATGGTGACGGTAATCGTGACTGCGTGCTCGTCGTTCGAGCTTACGGTCTCCGAGGGAAATCAGAGATAATGTGCCTGGAAACCAAAGGCGGGGAAAGGTGTCCTTCACAATCAATGCAGCCGGCCAGGTGTACAAACAAACAATCGACTTTGTGTACTTGGGCGGGGCTATCACCGCAGAGACCTTAGCATTGAAATAACGCGGCGTCTTCAGCGGGCCTGGGCGTGCTTCCAGCGGTACAAGATGGAAAACTATGATCACCTGGGCGTGCGCTTTTGTTTGAAGGTGCGGTTGATGAAAGCTGAGGTGATCGAGACACTTCTTTACGGTTACATGACGTGGCGTCCGAACAAGCCTGGCTATGGCAGGCTACGACGGGTTCACCACTCCATGCTCCTCCGATGCCTCGGATGGCGGGAACGGTAGCGCGACGATCAAACCCTATCGTACGCCGGAGCGCTTGCGAAGAAAGCTTCCGAGAGCATAGAGGCGATAGTGCGCAAACGGAGGATTTTGTTTGCGGAATTCGTAGCACGTATGGGGGAGGAGCGTCTGCCACAAAGGGTGATGTTTCGCGAGCTTATTGGGGGTAAGGGCTGCTCAGGGGGGCAAGAAAAAGACTGGATGGCTCATCTGAAGGAGGATATGTCGGTCTTTGAATCGAAATTCGAAAGGTGGCGAAAGGCTGCTCAGACGGCCGGCAGAGGGTTTCGACGAGTAGAGGAGGGACCCGAGTTGTTCATGCGGAATTGGCATGAAACGGAGAGACGCAAAGCTGCAGAGCGACGCGCAAAGGCTGCAACAGCGCCATCCACCGTCGGCATCTCTAAGCGCGGCCGGGGGGAGGGGGGGGGCGGGGGCAGGATGGGGGGAGGGGGGGGGGGGGCGTCATGCCCAAGAGACTGAAGTTTGGGCTTGGCCATCATCATCTTGAAATTTGTGGGCATTCCAGTGGCCGTTACAAGATAGCGTAAGACCGCCCTGACTTCTTCGCCATGTTGCGTTCTCTCCCCAGTGCCATTGATGCACCTGATACCCTCTATGAGCCCAATGCCGTCTTTAGTCAGTTCCTAGGGTCTGCTAGTATGACATATTTTCTCTCTTTTCCTTTCCTTGCTTCCCCTCCTTGGTGTCTTGTCTCTCCTTGCTTTTCGTGTCTTTTGTCTTCTTTCCTTTCCTTTTTCGTTTTTTCGCTTCCTTGCTATTCATTTTCCTATCCTTTATCTTCTTTTTTTCTCTTTGTTTCTTGTTTCTAATTGACTTGCATCTGTCGTGCGTATGCGCAGTGATAGGTACTGCGTGCAATATATACGTGGTAGTCTTTCTTGGGTAACGAGCGGTATAGTCGGTTTTTCCAGGCGCGAGTAGTGAGACGTATGCACCAGTATGGACCTGGCACATCGTAGGCTGACTGCCGATTCACTTTTATAAGTTTCTGGTGGAGGCATGAATTGCGTCAGCTGTTATGTATGCGCGTACCACCTTTGGTTTGTTTGTGTTACTTCCCTGGGGTATTCCTTAGCTCCCGAGTGACTGGAGCCTGTCCTGTGACCACGGACTTGATTATGCGAGATAATGTGAGAACAACAACAACATTAGACTATAGGTGGCCTAGACTATATCTTCAGTCTAATGAGGACACACACCCAGTGTTACGCGCGATCGGAGCATCACACACAACTTGCAGTTTCGACAAAATCTTCGATCTCACAGCTGGAGTGTACTTTTCTATTTGTTGTTGTTGTTGCTGTTGTTGTTGTTGTTGTTCTTGTTGTTGCATTACGGTATAGGTGAAGTCGGTTTTTCCAGGCGAGAGTAGTGAGACGTATGCACCAGTATGGACCTGCCACATCGTAGGCTGACTCCCGATCTCACTTTTTATATGTTTCTGGCGGAGGCATGAATTGCGTCAGCTGTGATATATGCGTGTACCACCTTTGGTTCGCTTGTGGTTTCCCTGGGATATTCCTCAGCTCCAGAGTGACTGGATGGAGCCTGTCTTGTGACCACGGGCTTGATTATGCGAGTAAATGTGAGAATAACAACCAGTAGTATGAACCCGGGACTTTTTATGATGACTCGCGATCTCATTTTTTGTATTTTTCTGGCCGAGGCATTAGTTGCGTCTGTGACATATGCGTGGACCACTTTTGGTTGTGTTTGTGTTTTTTCGGTGAGTGGGGTATTTGTCCACTCTAGAGTGACTGGAGCCCGTCCTGTGACCACGAACTTGATTATAATGCGAGTCAAAAGGTGAGAACACCAATGTAGCAACATAAATATTTTGCAAACTTCGAGGCCGTATATTGACAAAACTTCCCACACAAATCACTATTACATTGGCCGTGGCATTGCATGACCACATCATCTTGCTTGCTGTATTTGCAGTATGTATCCCTGTCTCATAATGGGTGACCTCAGAGTCCCACATCGGCAAGGTTATTGATTGTGCTGAAGAATGTAAATGGGTGAAATATTAGTTTTTTACTATTAATATCAAGATCACACACCACACCTTCCTGTTGAATAATGACTTTCATCATGTCTGGCACGCATTTTTAGTCGTAATGCTATATGTAGCTCGATGTAGCTATTGAAGATGTGGTGTAGCGTGTACACCAGCGCGCAGACCCACTTACCGATGACCGGACAAGATACACTACAACCTGGAGTTAACGTTGAACGCTTAATAAGTCGCTGTGGGGCAAACTTGTATGAACGCTTCAATGGAAAAGAAGACATCGTGTTGGCCACTCCGGGCCAATGTTGATTAATATGTGTGCTTAAAAGCGAGGCTGGTGGTGAGCAACTATCTGTGGAGGAGTGAACGAGTGGGCGCGCAGACGCTCCTGTTCTTCTGATGATCTTGGTGATTACATATTATATAGCCACATACACCTACGATAGCTTACATCTGGCAACGCAACAACCGTGATAGATCTTCCACGAAGTTTTTCTACGGTAATATCTACTACTAGGGGGCTCAACTCAAGGTTGAAGTTGTAGAGGCGGGTGTTTTCCTTTCCCCCAAAACGGATAACCGTCATTGGCTCAGCCTCTACTGTTGAACACGCAGTCAGTGTCTGTTTTTTTGTTCCGATGTTCATTGGTCCTCCGTCCAGGAAAAATATAGAAAGCCTGAAGCAGGCTTGCGGGTGTACACGAAGACGGTAGAAGTCGCCAGTGGCTTTTGGTCCTCCGGTGTTGATTCCATAAGATGCTGTTTAGGGGTTTGCCCGCAGGTGTCCTTCCGCTATTACGAGCGTGCGGACTCTCTTCAGCTGACGGCTGGTCTCTATGTTGAGCCATGGAAATGATGGTGCAGCGGCCCCAGATGGCGATGCTCCGAGGATGTCAGATGATGCTAATCCGGCGACCCCGTATGATGATTCTTGCTGTTGCAGTGATTTGTCGGCGTTCTCTTGTCGTGTGCGCCTGATCCTTGCGCGGAGGTTCTCCAGTTCCCTCTCGAGTGAGTCCAAAATCGTTAAATCTAGATCCGTGGCTGGGGGAACTGCCCCCGATGCTTGCTTGGCGTGCATGCTGTCGAAAAAAAATTCGACGCTTAGATTGGATCTCGTACTGGCGACCTCGTGATGCGGTGCATCCGTAGCGACCGGAATCGAAGAGAAGGTTTGACCCTGTGCGAAGTAGCAGTTGCGTCTCCGGGTGAAATGCAAGGTGTAATTCCTGGTGAGAAGTTTCCAGTTTCTTGCGGAAATGTTCCAGCCACTGATGAAGGCGTTCCAGTTCCTGATGAGGATGCTTCAGCCCCTTGTGACGATTTTTCCCTCTCCGGGAGATATTCCGCGTTTTCATGCAGTCTGTCCTGGATTTGCGCAGCTGTTCCCCAGCCGATGTAGCAGGCACCACCCCGGATGAACCAGCAAAAGATTCGACTCGGGATGGCGTTGCTCCATCATGTTGTGACACTTCCTGGGCGCGAAGAAGTACTTCGTACGAGCACAGACCCTTGTCCTCAGGGTGCTGGTTCAGCGGGAGCGAAGTGTTGCCGTTAAACTGTATGTGGAGGTTTCCCGTCTGGAGGATGGTGCTTACTCGCGAGTGCATTGCTTTGACGGAGGAGAAAAAGTTGCGTCCCATCCAGGTACAATCATGGTGGAGATGCGAACTGGACTACGCTGCCCAGCCTGATCGATTATGTGTCCCCAGATAATGCGAGTTGCCGTCGGGCGAACTCTTTATTACCGGCTGTGACGATGATCTTCGGTTCCTTCAGCATCTTGTGATCCTTCACGTTGTCCCGGAGTCTCGGATTCAGCTCGTCGTCTACTAATTGATCCGACGCGCCGCCGTCCACAATCATGGCGATCCTGTCGATTTTGGCTTCCACCGTTGCCTGCCACCAGCCCCGAAAACGCAAATCCCTTGTCGAAGTCGTCATCAGAGTTAAGGGAAGGCTTCTCGCCATCGTTGGCGGAAGGTGAGCTTGCACTCTGCACAGCAGCAGATGATGCGATGCGACCGTTGCCGTTCTCTGACGGGCGTGGTGCTCCCTGCGCGTAACATTTCGTGTCGTCGTGAGAGGTAGTCTTGTGTACACAGCACCACTTCAGCTAAGATACGTCCTTGGATCCTTCCTAAATCTTGGAATATTCTTTGTTATTTTGCTTGTTATCGTGGGCTCCAGTGAAGTTTTGTGCTTGTAGTTCCGCGCGTAGTGCCCCTTTTTGCCACAGTTGCAGCAGGCCGATGTCTCTGTTGTCATGGCGATACCGCGACCAGCGATCGCCCCCTTGGCTCCGTCGTTACGTTACAGGTTGTCAAGGTACAGGTGACGCATGGTGCTTTGCATCTGGTTAGTGTCGAAGGTAGGGTCCCGGTATGTGATCAATTTGATGTCCTTGTACTCGACAGTAAACCCCTGGACGCCAAAATCCTTGAAACTGCCATCGGGGATGGGTTCACCCATCTTTTCGAGCTCGGTGCGGGCGAGTGTCTTCCCCATTAAGTAGTCGTCCGTATCTTGACCTTGCTTTA
This sequence comes from Undaria pinnatifida, assembly GCA_012845835.1. NCBI lineage: Eukaryota > Phaeophyceae > Laminariales > Alariaceae > Undaria > Undaria pinnatifida. The sequence goes on from JABAKD010000030.1 coordinate 977,234, forward strand.
CGCTGGTGTTGACAAGCCTCTCCATGGTTGCGCGGATGACTTCGTCGGCGACCTTGTTGTACTTGTCGACCAGTTCTTGTAAGGCCTTCGGCTGGTCTCCACTTGTACCTGTGGTGTCTTCATGCTTGGCCACGAGGAGTGCCGCTGTCTTCTCGGTTAGTAAGTAGATAATGGCGTAGAAAATTTCATTCGCCCTGTTGTATCCAGCAAGTGCAGGCGAGATCCCCGCGCTGGTGGTTTCTTCCTTTGGCCTGGATTTCCCGTTGATCAGGCTTGCAATGTCACGGCGTGTGACACCAAGCATTACAGCTAGCTTCTTGTGCCAGTCGCGATGTCGCCTGGCGTTCGCCCGTCGAACTTCTTCAATCCCCTGAAGGAACTGGTGAAGTTGCCGCTGGCGTTAGGGAAGTCCCCCGTGATGATAGGTAGTACTTGTTAAGCGATCTCGTATGATTTTACTGCAGTATCGGATGCGATACAGCAGTATTACTCGATTTCTACCGAGGTTTGAGGGTACACGACTATCGAAATAAATTTCCCTGGGTCCGGCGGCCTCTTGGAAATTTCGAAGTTCAAAGCTCCTTTGACAGATAGCTAAATGCGTATCGGGAGTTAACTTCGCTATCACCGCTGCTCGGAATGACCGAGGCTAACGATCCACGATGTGGACAACGCTCGGCAGAGCTCCTAACCTCCTAGCGGTGCTGTGGGTTGTGCTGGAGGTGGTAAGCGTACAGCAAAAAAGCAGACCCCTTCAACAGGCAGCAGAACGGCCGGGGCTTGATTTCAAAACGGCTGATGTTTGGGGCTTTCCCGAGGCTGACGGTACACAGTATGGACCACGCAAAGCAGGGCTCCTAATCCCCAGCGGTACTGGGATTGTGTTGCAGTTGAAAAGCGTGTATCCAGTAGGTCCGCGTCTTGAGGTTTCTAGACGCAGCAGGAGGGGTGGTTAAAAGGGTACAACAAACTCTCCAAAACGCAGTCACGATGTTCTCTGGGTACCTCGCACAGTTACCACGTCCGCAACTGCGCAACTGGAGCACTAGTTGTTGGTGAACGCCCTGTGAGGATGCTCTAGGCACAACCTCACTCAGGTGTAGACGAAGTACCACTAGTGCTTCGAACTCGATCTTACCCTCGTACAGCAGACGATCTTGATCTCGAACTCGTGCCACTGAAGATGAAGTCAGTCGTTGTAGCCGGGGTGGTGAGATCTCGACCCCCGATGTCCCCGTCGCTTCGGCGTTCACGAGTTTATTCGAGGCGCATAACCTATTGAAGATGTGATGTAGCGTGTACACCAGCGCGCAAAACCACTTGCCGATGACCGGACGACAAGATACAGCCTGGACTTAAGGTTGAACGCTTAAGTCGCTGTGAGGTAAACTTGAATAAACGCTTCAATGGAAGAGAAAATATATTGTTGGAGACTCCGGGCCAATGCTGATTGATATGTGTGCTCAAAAGCAAGGCCGAGGATGATGAGAAGCGGTAGATGAGTCAACGAGTGGGCGTGCAGACGCTCCTGTTATTCTAATGATCTTGGTGATCTCATACAGCCACATACACCTCCTACGATGGCTTACGTCTGGTAACGCAACGATCGTGATAGGAGTCTTTGTGCGGTAATATCTAGTACTGTATCACACACAACAATCAAACCACATACGACAGCCTACCAGTATTTTACAAAATACGCGTTACTTGGTGGAATGTCGTTCCACACGTGGATCCTGAGCAATGAAGCAGCTTACGAAAGAGCAAACGTCACGTGCGACAATGTGATTAGTGTCCTGCGTACCCTTACTGACCTCGCGGTGAACATCTTACCTGGTACCAGGTATTGGTTGCTATTGGATCTCTCGAGGATCCAACTCTTAAACATAATCTACGTGTACTCTGTGTTATTCAGTGACGACAAACGATAACCACTAACAAGTCTCATCTCCAATGGTAGCAACACAATAAACATTTCGCAAACTTCTCACACGAGTCACTATCAAATAGTCATCATGGTGATACTACATGCTTGCGTGTCGAATGTTCTGTCTTACGGCCAACTATCCGACCCATGCATGATAACACACCGCGAGGCTATAACAACACATTTTTTGTACACCACATTTAGTTCTAATATTTTGCTATCATCCACCTCCGTTCCCCGCCACCATCACCACCATCACCACACACACCCCTTCGGCCAACTTTCCGATCCATGTATGATAACACACTGCGAGGCTATAACAACACATTTTTTGAGCACCACATTTATTTCTAATCTTTTGCTATCATCCACCTCCGTTCCCCGCCACCATCACGACCATCAGCACACACCCCTTCCCCCACGCACGCAATCCCCCCCCTCCCCCTCCCTCCCCCGCCGCCTCGCCTCCAATCGAATCTGCTACAGTAATGAATACTCCCAGACAGGTCATATATCACCTCATTACCTATCCAGCCAGCCACGCCGTAGCTCCTATTTATTCATCTCCCCCCCCGCCCCCCTCCTTCCCCGTCACCGGCACCATCGCCTAGACCTAGCACCACGCGTATATAGGGTTCCAAATAAATATGTATACATTTATGCGACCTAAAGCGCTTGGAACCCCCCCCCGCCCCCCTCTCATTATTTTTTTTCCCGCCGCCCTACCTAAATTCAAAATATACCGGAGTAATAAACACTACTAGACAGACAGGTGATATCACCTCATTACCTTTCTAGCCATCCATACCGTAGCTTCAAATACCCCCCCCACCTCGTTCCCCGCCACCTGCACCATCGTCTAGACCTAGCACCACGCGAATAGTAACTTCCTACCAGGTATACACTTATTCGACCTAAAGCGGTTGTTATACCCTCCCCCCCCCCGTTCGAACATTCCGCCCTCCCCTCACCGGTTGTACGACCTGCAGGATACACATGGAAAAGTGATACATCCCGTCCACAACCGTTAGGTTTGTCCCAGTTAAACGGTCTACAGTTCCACTGGTGATACGACTTACAAGATATACTTGATATACTGATGCATTTCCTGCCACAGCTGTCAGGTTTTGTCCCCCTCAAAAACGAGTTTTAGAGTTCCCGCGCACAGATTGACTAACATCACCTTGTTGACCCTGGTACAAGCTACACTGTAGTTCCAAGGGGAGTCGCCGACTAATATCCTAAATAAGGACATACACCTCGTAGTACACGCGATCGAAGCATCACACACAACTTGCAAAGATGAGCTTCCACGAAGTCTTCGATCTCGCAGCTGGAATGTTGTACTGTTATTTTATAATACTCCGAAGTATTAAACAATAGTGAAAGTTGGTGTTGTTCTCACATTAACTCGCAAAAACATGTACGTCCGCGGTCACAGGACGGATTCCAGTCACTTTGGAGCGAAAGGATACGTCGTACCCGACCAGAGAAAACACAATGAAACCAAGAGTAGTAGCGGCACACGCATGCAGGTAAAATAGCTCAAGCTATTCATGGATCCACCAACAACGTCGTATCTTAGATTACTTGAGACCACCTGATAACAACAGGCAGTTAGTTGTCAATAGTTAGGATCGTTCAAATTCAAAATACGACATTTAATTATTTCTGCAAATACATAGTCTAAATAGTGAAAGTTGTTGTTGCTGTTGTTGTTGCTGTTGTTGTTGTTGTTGTTGTTGTTGTTGTTGTTGTTGTTGTTGTTGTTGTTGTTGTTCTCACATTAACTCGAGCATAATCAAGTCCGTGGTCACAGGAGTGAGTGGAAGAATTCCGCAGGAAAGGAATATGGTGGGAGGGTAGGTTATATGGTTTGTCCCGGGTTATTTCCCGGTTATTTTTGCGTGCCCCCCCATACCCTGGCGTCACTACCAGCGGGCCCCCCTCAAAATTCAAAAATTCCAAGCACACCCACAGCAGCCAGCAGCACATGGCAGTCCGCACACCATCACCATCAGACAGCAACACAGCCAACAGCAGACCACAACAGCAGACTTGTTTTTTTTTTCTCTGCACAAGTCTGTGCGCTGTGGCCGCTGCAGCTGTGCAGGGTGCAGGGAGTAGGGTGTAGGGCAGCATGCTTACAAAACAAGTACTTCTACAAACTACAACTGTGGCAAGGGCAGCGCTTGGAAGCCGTATTTTTGTATTTTTCAGGTATTTTTCGGCAATAGACCGAAGAGTAACGACGAACTAGCCACAGAGCCCCCGGGTATGGGGTACAACATCTAGACACGGAATCCCCGGGGATGGGGCACTTTCGTCCCCTCGCGGTGGAGGTTATAACCGGTAGGTTATATCAAAAGCTGATTTGAGGTTTTAACCGGTAGGTTATATAAAAATCTGGGGTTGTCCCCATCCCTGAAAGGAAACAAGCGAACCAAAAGTTCGTGGTACACGCATATAGTCTATACTTACAGTAGTATATAACGGTACTAATAGTCGTGGCTACGATATGAGAGAATAGATATTTGAGAAAGCACGGATATTCAAGAACTATTTTGGCTTATCACGAAAAATCCGACTTGGAAGAATTTTTGTCTATCCCCGAGATTTTCTCTTTTATCAAGGTTTCAGAAACGTAGTGCCGAGGGGTGTGGATTCTGATGACGGCGATGCCGACGAGGCTGGACCAGGAAACACACGGAGCAATCCTCGGGGGTGGAAGTCCTGCGCCCACCACCGTACTCGCAAGCTGCAAAACACTTTTGGGAGCTCGAGACTGTTGCCGAGACGTGCCGCATGCCCGACGTTACCTTCTATCTTCGAACGGCTAAGCTCGATACGATGAACAATCACGGGTCGAGAGTACTAAAACAAACGCATATTATTAGAGTCTTTTTCGGAGATGGAAAGGAGGAGGGGAGGGTGCTTCTGGGTGCGGGAGGAGGATCGCATAATATTCTCCACTTCCATATGCTGCTGATTTGTTGCGCATTTGTTCGTTGTTTCATTGTAACGAGGAAGAGTATAGACTATATATGCATCAGCCACTCGTGTCCATTCGTCCAACACAATTGTTTGGAAGACCGGTTTTCGCCGGGGGGGGGTCATAGGTATACATACTACACAGAGTGCAGCTAACGTGATCACGCAGAGCTTATTTTTGTTTTCGGTGGGTATGAATAGGTGCTAATATATAAACAGATCAAACGGTGCACTGAGTGAACACGGTGCAGTGGCACTTCCGCAGCTTGGCATCAGCGTAGTTCCTAATGGGGTCGATGAGCTCTGGCGTCGAGTTGGCACGGTGCGCTGTCCGAAACGGCCCAGTAAAACTTGGCTACGATATAAGATTAAATGATCTTATACAAGTACTATTGTGCTTTCGATGTAGGAGCACATTCTCTTAAACTGAACTAAGAGAAACCGGATATAAGATGAATATTTCGGCTCGTCGACGAACCGTCTCTTACACCGTAGCCACTACTGTATGTATTAATAATAGCTGAAGCATTTCATGCATCCGCCAACAATGTAAATAAATGAAATCGGGAGTCAGCCTACGCACGTGGACCAGGCCCATACTGGTACGTACTCCGTCTCAAGACCAGCACCTGCAAACCAAGGCCACCGTATACTGCATTATTGTAGTTGTTAAGGAATTATTTGTGGGGTATTAGTCTAGTCTGTTTGATCACTTGAAAAATGTTATTAACCAATACAGCTCACCCAACCTAAGCCTTGCAACACTCTTCCCCCCTGAAACGGCGGGATAGCAAGGCGGCCAGATACACGAACGCACGTGCCAATATATAAATACCTCATTATCTTTCTAGAGCCACCCATGCCGCTGCTCCAATTCTTCCCACCCCCCATAACGCCCCCTCCTTCCCCACCACCCGCACCATCGCCTAGACCTAGCACCACGAGTATAGCAAACCCCTACATCTATGCAACCTAAAGCTGTTAAAAAACCCTTTTGCCCCAACCCGCCCACCCCCCCCGCCCACCCACCGCCTCGAACACTCCGCCCTCTCCTTACTGGTCGTACGCCTCACAGGATATACACGATAAACTGGTGCATTCCTTCTAAAACCGTCAGATTTATCCCCTTAAAGGATTTATAGTTTCCACGCACAGATTGACTTGCCCTGCCTCCCGCCCCCCCTGCCCCCCCCCCGCTCCCTCTTGTTCAAACCCATGCCCCCACGCCCTTCAAAACTCGTCCCTCCCCTCACGGAATATACAACTTACAGGATACACTTACTTGATAAGCTCATGCATTTCCTTCCACAGCTGTAAGATTTTGCCCCCCACAAAAATGGGCTTTATAGTTCCCGCGCACATACTGACTTACATCACCCTGTTGACCCTGATAGCTACACTGTAGTTCCAAGGGGAGTTGCCGACCTAAATCCTCAATGAGGACACAACCCGTAATACGCGCGATCGGAGCATCACACACAGCGTGCAAAGATGAGTTTCGACAAAATCTTTGATCTCACAGCTGGAGTGTATTTTTATTTTTATAACAAATACGTAGTCTATATGGTCATTCTGTTATTTTTATTCGGTCATCGGATTTTTTCGTCTCGGCCTCAGTATGCGATTCTCGGAACTGGAATTATCGGTCAAATCGCTTCGTTCGAGCGCCGTCTTCGGGGGGCGGCTCCAACGCCCCTCGCCATGCCTTATCCCAGCATCTCGACGTGAACGCGGATGGATGCTGAGCGAGACAAGAGAAAAGTTGCAAAAATATTGTATTTTGACTAGGTAAACTTTAGACTTCGGTTGTACCTTGACGTCTGCGGCGTCTGGATGATTTCCGAAATTGGCATCATTTCCAAACGGCAGTTGCTAAAGTTTTTAATTTTGCGGTGGTATACTCTCGAGCTTTTGGTTTGCTCTACGTCTACAGTGTTGGTGTATGCCTGCGCACAAGTCTGGTGTATGATGTGTATGACTGCAAATAATCTACGGAGATGGTAGAGTAGAACAATTGATATGATTGGCGGTCCCAATCTTCGATATGTTCGAGTTGAGCCCCCTTTGGCTCAGTGTACTGGTACTGCTGCTGTTACTCAGTTCACTATTTTGTTATATTCGGGTGTGCATTTTCAGAGTGGCCTCCGAGACTCCGGCACTTTAATATATACCTGGTATATATATATTCTATCTTCTTATTTTCTCCTCCGCCTGATGGTCCCTCGTCGGGTACCGAGAGCAATCTCCCCGTTAGCCACCCTACACCGGGCATACAGATAGTCGATTATGCTAGCATGGTCGTACGAAAAGACAACCTGTGCTTTTGGACGTAGCGTGCTCGGAGGAGCTCGAGAGGGGGTTTGATTGTCGACTGCAGCGGCTTTTGCGGAGGCTACAGTCGAGATGGGGGGGAACCAATTGGCTGGAAAGGCTTCTCAGTCTCCGAGGACCACAAGGTCGAGACCGAACGCTCAACTGACAAGCGCATGGCTTGGTTTGCTGCATGGTTGCAAGTACAGGATCTTGCCAAGAATACCCTCTGTGGAGAGGAGCCAGTCGAGGAATGGACAGACGCCCAAGGAAACGCTGCTGCAATGCATTCCCGACGACTCAAGAATTTCTAGAGGAAATTCTCCTAAAGACCGTCAGCCAGTTGAAATGGCAACGAAGGCAAGGATTCCATGAGCATCAGCAAGAGCTATTAAAAATAATGGCTCCAGTGGGCATTGAAGGAAAAGCAATCGGAAGAAATTACGCAAACCAACCCGAGTCGGGAAGGTTGGAAGAGGACGCAGAAGCGGCAGAGCCGGAAACGCCACCGCAACCGCCCAAGCTGCCACCGCCGCAGCAGTCGCTGGCAGCGCAGCCGCTGGCCCTCCTGTCGCCACCGGAGGGAGTTACTGGAGATGAGCACGAAGAGGTGATGGTATCCAAGAACATGGTGGTTGAGATTGGAGGAGTGATGGCGTGAGATTGGGGCAAAGGGATGATGGGGTCTATGCAGATGGACAAGGAGGAAGAGCTGCTTCAACAGCAGCTGAACCAGCAGCAGCCACAACTATCTGGTGCTGCCGCCCCGGATCTGTGTTCACCCTCATTGTCAGCAGGTCTTGGTGAGAGCAACAGCGAGCGGGAGATCGGAAGGCATGATTTTCTGTTTTTTGTTATGGGAGGCAGAGCTGCAGCAGAGTCGTTTGCGTTTGGAAAAAGCAAAGCGAAGGGAGGTCAGAACGATCGCGAGCAGGATGGAAGCGATTTGAAGCGAGAAGGCATTGGCACTGGTTGGTCCTTCGGCATCTTCAGGGGTTGGGGGCACGAGACGCCTGGTCGGCGCCTAGCCCCTCCGCGGCGAACACGTGTACGCGAAAAGGGGCGACCTGCTACGAGCTTCGAGATCGATAAGGCACGCAATATTTTTTGAAGTACTACACAAGTAGTACCAAAACACAGATTTTTTAGTCGAATGATGATCCGTGGTAGACAACAACTGGTATGTTTAGCGGTTTGTAGCGATTACGACTTTGTTGGTTGACATACGTAGCACTTACACAAGGTAGGGTCAGTCGAATGATGCTATACTACAGCTGGTATTATCATCTCTGCTGATCAAGCTCAAAAACCAAAATACTGGATATTTTCCGTCTGTTGGTTTTACAGGGATGAGCGACTGTTGTTGTTAATGCCGGTAGTAATGTTTGGTATTGCCGGGCATATGGCAGCGCTCACCTGCGATAGCCGAATTTTGTGTCGTATATAGTATGAGTTCGCACTTTGGTTCATTTTTAATCAACCATTTTCCCTCAGTTCCAAAGAGTCAAGAAAAATGGTTACTGCCGAAAGCATGACTTTTAAGCCTGGTCGTTGAAAAAGATCACGGTATTGTTTGGTGTAGTAGCGGTTTATACCATTGATAGATGGTACCAGGTACGTGGTCGTGGTCGTATGCTTCTTTTTGTTGGCCGGGAAAGTTCATATATGATGTAACCCCCCCCCCTCCCCCACAAGAAGGATTCATAGTTTCCACGCACAAATTGACCTGCCCCACCCGTCCCCTTCCCCCCCCTCCCCCCCTCCCGCCCCCCTTTTGATCAAAATCAGGCCCCCACGTCCTAAAAACCTCCGCCCTCCCCTCACCGTATATTCGACTTACGAAATTCACTTAATAAACTGATGCACTTCCTTCCACAGCTGTCAGATTTTGTCCCCATCAGAAACGGGTTTTATAGTTTCCGCGCACAGACTGACTAACATCACCCTCTTGACCCTGATAGCTACACTGTAGTTTCAAGGGGAGTCGCCGACCTATATCCTCAATGAGGACACACAACCCGTAATACGAGCGATCGGAGTATCACAAACAGCTTGCAAAAATGAGTTTCGACAAAATATTCGATCTCACAGCTGGATGGAGTGTATTTTTATTTTTTATAATATATGCATCCGTGCTTCATTATATAATATAAAAATCCGTGCTTCATTTTTTTGTTGCAACAACGAGAGGTGATGGATGGGGTGGTTGCGTTTTTAACCCACGACTAAATTTTCAACCCCTGCCTGGTGTTACGCCTGCATTAGACTAATGCAGCACCTGTGGTACCAGGTATGAGAATCGTAGTTTATTTACGTATTTTCTGGGCAAGAAGAGTGGAATATAGGGTTGTGTTCACCCCCCCACCCCCCCCCCCCCAATGCCGTACAAAACCGAGTGATCAGGGGGGAAGGGTAGATAGATATAATGCTCATACTATCCACAGGTAGGTGATCACACGTCATGTACGAACGAACGCACAGCAGAAGTGTACGAGCAAAATGTTTGCTCTTCGTGGGAGCGTTTGACAAGGAAATTAGATATTTATATCTTTGAGCTGGTGGGGCGAAAAGAGATATCGATCGTCCACGTGACATATATAATATTTTCAGCTCGCGGATTTACCGCGGGACATCACCACCGCCGTATTCTTGCGATGAACTCCTGGTGATATGAATTGGAGGTCGAGCTGGCAGGATGCTTGGTTTCTTTCATCAGGTAGAGTAGGTAGGTATGATGAATGCTGGCTTCCAAAGTTAGTTGAAAGAGCACATGTATGTCCTAATCAAAGTGTCCTGTAATACCATCGCGTGTTGAGAGCTTGGTATGGACTAAACCAGAGCATTACTGGTTGGACAAAATGTGGCTCGACTACGGAGTGGGGGAGTTTGGCTCCGGAGTGGGGGAGTTTCATCTTAGCTCATATTTTGGGCCACGAATAATAGCTAAAGGCGATGCTCTTACATATTTTTTTGGATTTGAGGATGGTAATGTTGAGATTGGGTGGAATTACAGCATTGTCATGACAGTTGTCACGAGCAGGAGGGATGTAGGATTCACTATGTGCTCGTATCAATGTTCGAGAATCAAACCTGGGTCTGCATTGATACTAATAGTTATACTATTTTTCATTTTACCTGATGAATGTTGAGAACGAGAGTATCTACCACCAGAATTTTGCTTGATCGAAGATTTGGAAGTATATAAATTTGGGGGAGCAATATTGGTTGTTTTTGAGCATTGTATAAGGAAATTTGATACCTCCTGGTATTTTCATATTGATTTCTGCATTAATTTTTGCTTGATCAAAAGCTTGGGAGTATAACAATTTGAGCATAATCATAGATATAGTTTGAGGTGAAATATAGGTGGTTTCGTGGTAATCTTACGCTTGATTTATTGAACCACAATCAAGCGTTTTTATTTCTGGTCTTACACGGACTAATCCTACTGCACTCTTGATTGCCCATATTATTATCAGCGATTCCCGTTACCATTGCTGCGGTTCAATTCCGCTAGCTACGGCGTTGGATATCAATATTCGGGTTTCTGGAGCAGAGGCAGTATTGGTTTGAAATTGACATTGGATATTTGGGTCATGTACTTTGTTCGAACAAGCAAGGTTCGGTATGGTGCGCTTTGGTTCAACGTTATCATGACGTGCACACAGGCAGGGGGGATGTTGGTTTATGCCTGCGCACACGTCTGATGTATTATGTGTATGACTGCATAGAATCTACGGAGATGGTAGAGTAGAACAATTGATATGATTGGCGGTCCCAGTCTTCGATATGTTCGAGTTGAGCTCCCTTTGGCTCAATGTAGTAGTACTACTGCTGTTACTCAGTTCACGTTTTGTTATCTTTGGGTGTAGTAGTGGCCTCCGGGACTCCGGTACTTTATTATATACTCTGTGTTGTTATCTTCTCCTCCGCCTGATTGCCCCTCGTCGGGTACCGAAAGCAATCTCCCTGAGCCACCCTACACCTACCTGGCATACAGATAGTCGATTATGCAGGGCTTGAGCGTTTGTTTGTTTTGCTTGACGTCTGCAGGGCTTGAGCGAAAAAAACACGTAAAAGTCTTCCGAGGGCGGCTCAAACGCCCCTTGCCCTTCCTTATCCGTTCGGCACCTTGACGTGAACGCGGATGGATGCTGAGCGAGACAAGCGAGAAGTTGCAAAAATGTTGCATTTGGAGGAGAGGTAATCCCGATATTTCGGTTGTATCTTGACATCTACAGCGTCTGGATGGTTTCTTAAATTAAGTGGCATCCTTTCCGAACGGTAGTTGCTAAAGTTTTTTACTTTACGGCGATATACTCTCGAGCGTTTGTTTTGCTTGATGGCGTCTCCAGGGCTTGGGCGCGTGTTATTATACCGGTAGTAAATCGCTCTACTTCGTCTTTCTTATTGCGTTTGGTGCTGTTGAAGTGTTTCTCATTTTGAGCGTGGTTGGTCTGCACGTCAACCTGATACAGGCTCAAAATCGTTTTTTCGCGCGATCTCTTCCGCAAATAACGTCTACAGGAGTTGTGAAGAATGTGTATAACTTCGGGTGAATACGCACATAAAAAAATTATCGAGTGTTTGCGTCAAAGGAATTCAATCTAACAATTTCAGCAAATAATCCCGCCGAGCGAACTTGAAGGAAGAAATTGCCCAAAACGGCATGAAAATTCCAATTTGAGTCAACGATTTACAGGGCTTTTCACGGGTCATGACCCGACCCGCGGGTCGGGTCAAGAGGGTTCCAAAATCTCGCGGGTCGGGTCGGGTCGGGTCATTACGTTTTGAAATCTCACAGGTCGGGTCGGGTCGGGTCAAGAGGTTTTCAAAATCTCGCGGGTCGGGTCGGGTCGGGTCAAAAGGCTTCAAAATCTCGCGGGTCGGGTCGGGTCGGGTCAAGAGGTTTGCAAAATCTCGCGGGTCGGGTCGGGTCATGACCCGCGAGATACGGGTCACTTCGCGGGTCAAGCCATAATGACCCGTGAGTTGTTTTGGGCTGACCCGCGGGTCAAACCCGCGGATCTAGCCGGCGGATCCGCCTTTTTCAAACTTACAGCTGAGAGCCACGTTGATGCCGTGCAGGCGCCCCGCGGGTCGGGCCCGCGGGTCCGCCAATAAAATACAAACACTTCGGCTTCCTGCCTCCCTTGTGCCGATGCTCCGATCATATGTCATCACAGCGTGCAGAACAATCACCACGCAGTACCCCTAGCTACTCGTACCAAGGCATACAGCAATGTGACGTGAATCCCGTACCTACTGAAGCCGTAACAACAGCAGTAATATGACGGTCATACCAGTACGAAATGTGACCAAAATATAAAAAGGCAAGGAAGGGCAGTCGTCGTCGAAGCAGCAGCAGCAGCAGCAGCAAGCAGCAGCAGCAGCAGCAGCAGCAGCAGCAGCACCCTGGCAGCAGCAAGCACCAGCAGCAGACAACGCATCCTCGCGGATCGCAGCCCCTGCTGACAGATCCACCGCCCCAGTTGTGGGCTTGCTGCCGGAGGCGGCTCAGCTAGGCTGCTTGCCGGGGCCGGAGACTGCACTTGTAACTTATAACTAGCTCGCTCGTCGGGTCGCTCGTCGGGTCGACCCGGTGGTCTAACGGTACGGGCATGTCCATGCATGTGGGTTGCGGTTTCTTTCCTATTTCTCGCGCGCACGCCACATGACATAATCATCAGCTGCAAACAATGCCGGTAAAAAACGCAGAGAACACGACATACTGGAAAAAACAAGAGGGACCAAGGACCAACCAACTGACCGAGGTATACATGCTTTGACCCGTGACTTTTTTACTTTGACCCGTGAGAAATGTCACGGGTCAAGTTAACGTGACCCGCCAGACGACCCGAATCTCGCGGGTCACCCGGATTGTCGCGGGTCGGGTCGGGTCGGGTCAGGACGATTTCAAAATCTCGCGGGTCGGGTCGGGTCGGGTCAAGACGTCTCGAAAATCTCGCGGGTCGGGTCGGGTCGGGTCAAGACGTCTCGAAAATCTCGCGGGTCGGGTCGGGTCGGGTCAAGACGTCTCGAAAATCTCGCGGGTCGGGTCGGGTCAGCTGACCCGACCCGACCCGACCCGACCCGCGAGATTTGACCCGACCCGTGAAAAGCCCTGACGATTTAGAGTGAACTTCCATCAATAACGACCAGACCATACGATTGGCCTACCAACACCAGGCACAACGGCACAGCAATCAGAGGGTACGAGGGCACAACCCACACGGCAGCACACAGCAGACACTGATCGCTGTGCGCTGTGCTTGGCAGCGGTAGACACAACCCAACATTGATGCGGAGGCACCAAAGAGTAACTGAGGAAGCATGGCGCGTACGCGCAACCTCAGGGGTAGGTGCTAGTGAGCCAGCGCTCCCGCGCTCTCTACGATGTGACGTCGTTCTCTGCTGCTGCATGATATCGTATTCGGTGCTTATTTTGTCAACCACCGTCGCTATCCCACAACGCTGTCGCCGAAGCCTCCAATGCCACCGCCACCCGCGCCGCGCGGCCGCCGCCGCCGGCGCTGCTGCTGCTGCTGCTGCTGCTGCTGCTGCTGCTGCTGCTGCTGCTGCTGCCGCCGCCGCTGCTGCTGCTGTGCGGCGGCGGCAGCTGTTGTGCTGCGTCTGCGGTTGGTGTCTCCTGCGTTCGTTTCTAATAAAATTAATAAAAAAACTGGCTGTTCTGTTGTTATGGTAATGATCGTGATGATCGAGCCAGGCCGAGCTGCTGTGCCGCAGCTCATCTAGCGGGGCCATCGCCACCGCCACCTCCGCCCCCACCCCCCCCGCTGCTGCTGCTGCTGCTGCTGCGGCTGCGGCTGCGGCTGCGGTGCTGGTACTGCGCTGCTGCTGCTGCTGCTGTGCTGCTGTTTGTCTGATGGTGTTGTGCTGGGCCTGCCCCTGTCGGTGAGCCTAGGTGCTACCGCACCATGTCTAAATTCAATTTTTGATGTTGCCTCCCCGCTCCCCGCCTGTGATATGGAGGCCGTGTACGCCTTTTCTGCGATTCGTTCACCGCAAACACAACCAAAAGCATGCCGGAGTGAATCTGGCCGTTTTCTAGCATTACGGAAGAATTTTCAGTGAATTAATAGGATACGCGCCAACAACAACGTACAACAACAACGGACAACCTACAAAAAGAAATAACAAATGACGCGTGAGCGATGACGCGCTTTTCGGACACGTATATTTTGGTCATTTGTCGCGGTCAACTGGAAAAAGAGCGGTCGTGTTAGCGCGTAACAGACAAATAGTTCTGTGTTTTGCACTCTACAGGATGTTCTCCTTGCTGCTGATTGCGGATTAATCATCTCTATATAGAGCCGGTTGCCCCGGTGGTCTATCTACTAGTGGTTACCTTCGAATACTACTAGCGTTGGTCCTGGAGTTTGATTCCCACTAGTGGCTGTTGTGAGATATGATATATATTTTTTTGCAGAAATACAAACGAAGCAGGATTGCAAAAGAAATAGGATCAACTAACTGCCGAGAACGCCTAGCAGCGTGGGTAGGTACATTTCGGTGTCGCATAAGCGACGAAGAAGTGATTTATAGTATTCCATGACTATTCGACCATTATTACGCGGGTCAAATACGCACTGTTTTGGTCTCATTTCAGTTTTTTTCGAGGTTATTATGATCGCGTGTTGTGCCAGTGTTAGTTGTATTTATTATGTCGTTTTGCTTTGAACACCCCATTTTGTTGTGTTTGGAATTGTGTTTATAACCGGGGGGGCCTTAATCCTGGATACAAATTGCTCTAATTCGTTCGTTTATATATTGGGTTTGGTGCTGTTGTTTTGCTGTTGGAGTGTTTCTTACCCTCGTTTTGAGTGTGCTTGCTCGGCACGGCAACCTGATATATGAGCTTAGAGTCGCTTTTTAGTGCGACCTATCATGCAAATAGCTGATCGAATTGCGCTCGCATTGCAAATGTTTGCCGTATACGGAAATATGCGAGAAAATCCAGGTCGGTCGGAATAATTGTGAGCTCATTGGGTCAAAGCCCAATAGCAAATCGCGAATAAGCCAATGGGGTCGGGGTTGACACTCCGTGCGGCGAGGTATCGACCCGGGAGATCATCGTTGTAGTTCCCGCGTTGTTGGAGCTGTAGAGATTTGGAGGATTTCTGAAGCGGGGATGGGGCCCTATCTCCCCCGTGTGCAACGGAACTGCCCCCATTGGTTGGTGAGCCTTTATGATCCTTCTAGGGTGGGACGGCGCTGTGGCGCTCGAATCAATCAGCGATGTTAGCCAACGGAGTCGGGGCTTCCACACCGTTAGGGACGGTGACGACCGGAGACAAATCGGTTTTATTCCCCGGTTTGTCTAACTTTCAGATATAAAGAATGACCTCGGGACCGGGGATGGGACCCTATCGTCCCGGGGTGGAGCTGGATCTGCAATATGCGACCCCCAGCCAATCAGTGATCGGCCCGTCGGTGGGGTTGGGGATTTCCACACTATGCGGGGAGATATATCAATCCTGGTGATATACATCCGTGTTTGTCCCCGGGCTGTCGAATTTGTATACCGTAACTGACACAAGACAACACACCCCAGTGATGAAATTTGTGATTTAAAAATATTATCACCGGGTGTGGTATCGTTTGGGGGGTGTGATACCTTGTGTACCCCGGGTGATAAAGTGCAGCTCGCAGGGGGCCCAAGGGGGGTGTGATAAACCATGGGGTGTGATAGGACGTTCGAACACCCACAAGGTGTGTTTGGGGGTGTGACAAATGAGGGGTGGTGATAAAAAGGGGGTGTGATAGCACGTCCGAACACTCACAGGGTGTGTTTGGGGGTGTGATAAAAGCGGGTGTGACAACAATAGAGCCGCTGCTGCCGCACACTTGAAGGGGTGTGGTATGCCTTCACGAACACCTGCAGCTGCCCCGCACTCCTGCTGTAGGTACCTACCTGTGATACCGGGTTGTGGTAAAACAAAGGGGCCCAACCTAGGTGACAAAACCCCTTAGCACATGACCTCGGCGATCGCTCAACGCCCTCAACGCCGAAAAACGTTTCAAACGAAATACGGGCTTGGATTGGAGAATATATATATACCTAAATCGAAGGTACCTCGCCCGATATGATACGAGGCGGTGGCTGCGCCATCTGTCCTGCCCCCACACAAAAGTGGGCTGCTGCTACTTATCTCGCTAACGGTACGGCCAAAAAAGAGTTACGCAGAGACACCACGACCAAAAATGGAAGCCACAAACCACAAATCTACACTACGATATCACAGGGGTGTATTATCGTATGTACCCGGGGTGATAAATCAATGGTTTGTCAGAAACGCCCAAAATTGTCACCGGGGTGTCGTATCCTGTGGGGGGTGCGATTTCTTATGTACGGGTGATATCTTGTGTCAGTTACGGTACATATGTGTGGAGTGATTATGACCATGGGATGGGACCCTATCGTCCTCAGATGACGGTTACTTTATGTGTACGATCCCCGGCCAATGAGCGACCATCGATCAGATAAAAGGCCATACCAGGTAGAATATGTATATATATTCGTCTAAAACTCGAGCTTGAAATTCTTAACTGCCAAATTCTTAGTTCATAGCTATCGCGTACTACTAATAATATTATATCTACCAGATAGCAACAAGTGGCAGCGTATTTATCAAAACAGCATTCGAGGTATTTAATGACGAACGCAGCGACACCGTGTTTCACGCCAATAATACCGCCAGCAAGTCTCTCCACGATAAGACTATACACACAGACAGTCGGTCCGCGAGCCTCGGATCTAGATACTATCATGCATGGTGTAGCAGAAGCTGGCTCAGTTCGCGCTTCTCAGTGGCTACGTAGAGAAAATGCGGCATACATGGCCACCCCCTTGCTGGCGCTGGATGCTTGGTTGAGTCAAAACATCAAGAAACGCAAACGTCCTTCGTGGCCAGACTAGAGGGTCAGTCTGCGTGGGCTCGGACGTATCCTATCGAAATGTTGTTCGGAATCAGATTCACGCAAGAAACGGCAGAAACAAGTAGTCCACTGTTAGTCTATATCGATCTCTTGGCATTACTTTACCTTCTACACGCGCACACTATGTGTTGTGTAGTAACGGTTTTGACTCTCTATCTGATATTGAATCGAACAAGTCGAAGTGCTGCCCTACCCTATCCGAACATGGGTGCCGGCGATTGCCGGAACCCATGCGGATCCCTTGTACCTATATACAATGATTCTCTTTTGTGAGGGGACAGGGATTCGTTCGGAGTTTTTTTCATCTCGGCCTCAGTATGAGATTCTCGGAACTAGAATTTCTCGGTCAAATCGCTTCGTTCGAGAGCCGTCCTCGGGGGGCGGCTCCATCGCCCCTCGCGCTGCCTTATCCGTTCCGCACCTCGACGTGAACGTGGATGGATGCTGAGCGAGACGAGCGAGAAGCGCGCAAAAGTTTGTATTTTGAGCCGTACTCTCCAGCTATTCTTCGGATCTTGATGTACATGTGTTTGGAGAGGTTGATAAAATAAAACTTGGCAAGACCTCGGGCAAGACGATATTTCCAAATTGCCATCATACTGTCCCAAAACAAACGTGATTTACTGTAAAAAAAATCTCCATGGTGCCGCGGTAGGTATGATAGTGCATTTATTTTTTGTAATTCGGTAGGCACGTACGTACATGGATATAGACATGGCAAGCGCACGCATGACTAAAACGAGGAGGTAGTGATTACGATTACTGCGCCAGAAAACGCCACACAGAAGCATTACGCGTGGCTGCATCCTTGTCCTCGAGGGTGGTAGTTCGGGCACATCGACACACTTTGTGTAGTCGTTCAAGTAATATAGATACAAGTAAGAGCATACACACTGATTGATGCTCTATTTCAAACACGCTCTTTGTCTGACTTATAGCATGGATGGAGAGGGTGCAGAAAAAAACAGGGAATACCTATTCGAAACTAAAAATAAGGGAAAAATCAAGAAAAAATAAAAGAAAATAGAAGAAGAAAAAAAAAGACATCATGATCCAGCGATGAAAAAAAAACACCAATAATACCCTGAGTACAATATGACGCAAGTTTAGTCGATCCTATGATATATCGCAACGATAACTACGCTATACGCTAGTTTCTACTCAAGTATGTACAAAACTTGTATCTCCGTCCAGCTCCGTCAGGAGTAGTTCTTGTCCAGCCAAGAAATTATTGTCCTCTTTGTCAAAACAATGAGAAGCGCGATCCTCACCACTACCCACCTGATGCCTCGACGACGCCTCTCCGCGCTGACTCTTTGCCTGTGCTGATCTGCTGGTCGCAGCAACAACCAACTTCCACTCTGCGTCGTGATCCTTCCGCAAATATCTAATCAAAGCCTTCGCATCATTGTGAGTGCACAGGGGACACTCCTTGCCTTCTGTGCGCTTCAGGCAGCAATTATTTGACGTTCTCGCCTAGAAGGAACCGCCGGTGAAAACTTCGCGAAACAGGGCCAGACAGGGGGCATCTATTGGCCGAAATTTGCAGCGACATTCAGATTTGTGTATGTCGTTGTCGAACCAAGAATGAAGCTTGCTGCTGCTGTCGGATGGGAAGCCGCCACCAAACGATAACTAGCGTTATACGTTGTTCTCTTCAGATGAAAGACTGACAGCAGGTGCAGGCGTTGCAGCAGCTGATATAACAGGAGCGGGTATCGAAGCAGCAGGTCAGGTGCTGCTACTGCTGGTGTAGGCGTCGCAGCAACAGAAGGAGGTGGTGGTCCACCAGTCGGGACATAATTCATTGGATCGGGCATTTGCAGGTTGATGGGTCAAGACTGAGAGGGCAGTGGATGGGTGTGCCTCGTGGGGCGGAAGCAGCTACAGGTAGTATGTATGATAGTAGATCCTGAAATGAATAAGGTGTACCGTGCAGCTTAAAAATGTGGGTATCGACCCAAAAATGATCGAACTCACAGCTGGCGTATAGTCTATATTAGAAGGTCTTCAAAAAAAAACGGCTACGAAACGGCGCATAACTAGTCTATATAACATATATGATTAATACGCGCGATCGGAGGATCACACACAATGTTGCGAACATCAGTGTCGACCAAATCCTTGACTTTAAAATTATATGTGAGCTAAACCTCTTGAAAACCCTCCACCCCCCCCCCCCCCCCCCCCCCCATTTTTTTTTCTCTTTTACTCTTTTCCCCTGCTTTCTCTTGCTTAAACGCCCCACCTACTATCGGAATCCCCCAGAGTAATAAACGCTTCCACGCCCTGGATATCGCCTCGTTATCGTTTCAGAGCCGTCCATGCCGCTGCTGCAATTCCCAAACACCCCCGTCCCCAACGCCCCCTCCTTCCCCACCACCCACACCATCGCCTAGACCTAGCACCACGCGTATGGCAAACCCCTACATCTATGCGACCTAAAGCCCTCCCCTCCCGCCCCCGGCCCCCCTCGCCACATTCCCCCCCCTCCCCCACAAGAAATATTTATAGTTTCTACGCATAAATTGACCTGCCCCACACGCCACCTCCCCCCCCTCCTCCCCCCCTCCCGCCCCCCTTTTGATCAAAATCAGGCCCCCACGTCCTTCAAAACTCCGCCCTCCCCTCACCGGATATTCGACTTACAAAATGCACTTGATAAACTGATGCATTTCCTTCCACAGCTGTCAGATTTTGTCCCCCTCAGAAACGGGTTTTATAGTTTCCGCGCACAGACTGCCTAACATCACCCTGTTGACCCTTATAGCTACACTGTAGTTGCAAGGGGAGTCGCCGACCTATGTCCTTAATGAGGACACACAACCCGTAATACGCGCGATCGGAGTATCACACACAGCTTGCAAAGATGAGTTTCGACAAAATATTCGATCTCACAGCTGGAATGTATTTTAATTTTTATAATATAATACCTGGTAATACCAGCCGATAAAAACCAATACAAAATACAAATAGCGTCAGCGTGCACTTTTTAGTACGGGGTAACACATGGCCCGGATCATGGGCCGGCCCGTCAAATCCACGAGCCCGCCCATGTAGAGTCCGTGTCCTATGGGCCTTGCTACGGATTTCATGTGCCGGGCCGGGCCAACAAATTAGAAAATTTGGTGGGCCGGGTCGGGCTGGGCCGATATAATTTGAAATTGGATGGGCCGGGCCGGGCCGCGGCCCGGCCTCTGAAAAAAAGATGGGCCGGGCCGACCCACGGCCCATCCTCGAAACAATAACATTTGATGGGTCGGGCCAGCCTGCGGCCCATCAAATCAAACTTAATGGGCGGGGCCGGGCCGTGGCCCATCAAAAAATAAGCTTGATGTGGGTCGGGCCAGGCCGCGGCCCACTACATGAAAAAATGATGGGCCGGGGCGGGCCGGGCCGGTCGACCGCCCCACCAGCGTCGGCCCATGACAAGCCTTGATAATTTCAACCCTTGTTCTCATCGCACAGTAGTAACCGGGTCCGCTTCCCTGACCATGCCAACCAAGACCGGCGACGCCAGAGCAACGTCGACCGTCGAATCGCACGCCTCGTCTCGCTTCTTCTGGGCGATACCGTCCAGTTTAGAATTGCAAGCTGTCGCTCGGAAGTGCCTTGCTTGAAAACTACCGGGCTAAGCCTCGTCGTGTCTAGAAATAGGAGAGGAAGAAGACACGTGGTAGTCCGCCATGCTGGTTAGAGGGCAGATGTCGAAGAAAGAGGATGGAATAAGAGGAGTTTGTGCGGTGGGATCATTTGGTGTGGAAAGGAGAGGACGTACGAACATAGGCAATTTGCAGTGTAGTACAACCATCACTTATACAGATATTCTAAATAGGTAGACGCATTCGTACGAACTTTTCGTTCTACACACGACACCACTACATGGCAAGAACCCACAGGTGTTGTGACTCGATGACCAATGGCATGGCAATGGTTGACCGGTCTCCTGTTCTTACGAGCGACATCGTGTTTCCGACTTACACGGCACCAAAGAAGAACTCCTTTCGAGACGGTAAAGCCTTTTTTTAATTGATTGAACAGTTGATTTCGACACAGAGTAGCTTCACATCCACACCATCCACCAACGCACACAAGATGACGATAGATGCAAACACCCTCCTGCGCGACTCCCAAGGCACAGCTAATAGTCTACTGAACAGTTTCTTAGCACATTCAACCCGACGCTTGCCCGATCGGATCGCTAACACATCCATTGTAAAAAAAAAACGTTGTCGATGTGATGACCGATATGCGACGCGAAAAGTCTAAGTACAGCTGGCATGTACTGACAAGGAGCATGCATGTTTTTTCTTTAACACCTCAACACATCGCGAATATTTTCAGGGCTTTTCACGGGCGTGGTCAAAGCTTGCGGGTCGGGTCCGGTCGGTTCCCGTCAGGTTGCCCGAGCCGATCCGTTCGGATTTAAGAACCTTCAGACTCGACCCGAGCCGACCCGTAGTATTTCAACACCTTCTTACCTCACCCCACCCGACCCGTGAACTTTTGAAACCTCACGACCCGATCCGACCCGACCCGACAGGTAGGTGAAAGTTTGAACACCACCACATCCGACCCGACCCGACCCGCTAGGCGCCGCAAGGCCCGTGAGAGCAGGTCGTGTCGCGGGTCTGGTCACGTTGACCCGCGATGTTTTTCCTCCAGACCCACGGGTTTGAACCGTGGATCCGACCCACGGGTTGGTTTTCCGAAAATGATTGAATCTGTATCATTGTTTGTACCCCGCAGTGATACGGGACCTGGTCGTGATGGGTATGGATAGATCTGGAAATGAATATAGTATGCACATTCATTTGGGGGTGTTTTAGCGTACGAATACGTTAAAAAAGGATTATCCGCACCACAGAGGCTCTCGGATTGGAATAGTAAGGTTTGAATGTATGTTGGATCCGCGGGTCAGATCTACGGGTCCCACCCGCAGGTCGGAATAAACAACTCTCGGGCCAAGGTGGCCTGACCCGTGACATGACCCGATCTCACGGGTCATGACCTTGCCCGACTCGCGATTTCCCCAAACCTATTGACCCGGCCCGACCCGACCCGCGAGATTTCGAAAACAGTTGACCCGAACCGGCCTGACCCGATCCGTGAGATTTCATAACCTCTTGACCCAACTCGACTCGACCCGACCCGACCCGACCGGTGAGATTTCAAAAGCTCCTGGCCCGATCCGGTCCGATCCATGAGATTTTGAAAGCCTCCTGACCCGACCCGCGGCTCGGGTCATGACCCGCGACAAACCGTGATATTTTTCGCCTTCGGCACCCTCAACAGGGAGAAAGGCAAAACAGGGTGGCGTCCCCTCCCTTACAGTACAGAAGAAATGCGTTTTTTGAACGGATATCGGGACACTATATTTTGCTTCGTATTGTATAACTAATTTTTAAGGGCGTCTGCTATTTGTTTGCCGACACAGTTTCCGATCTGTCGGAACTTCCGATACGATGTCCTACACCAGTTGCCATAGGTAGGCACGATCCGTCATAGCCGTACAGCAGTAGTGCTGAGTGCCGAGGTATGGGTCCTGCGATACTGTATGACAGCGTGCTGTCACAATCATGCAATCCATGGGCCATGAGCCGTGACAGCAGCACAGCAGCAAGCAGTATTCACAGTAAGTTATGTACCTGGTACAGTCTAGACTAGTGTGTACCAGGTGCAAGAGCAGCAGGGTAACAGCAGTGCTGACCTCAGAGTACAGCAGCGGCACTGGCAACACAGCCGCACAAAAGCAGCTGTGCTGATTGAACCGCAGCAGTGTTGCAGCATTATAGTGTCGACGGAGTTGCACAACAGCAACAGCAGTGACGTCAAAGCACCATGTCCCTATGTATGTCCTACTGCCGCATACGTATGCACCGGTACCAGGTACTAATTATATTGATTCGTACAATAATAATGGTAACATTTGAAATCCACGGTTGGGCCGCATGATGTCGTCAAATTTCGAGCAAAAGAATTCAAGCAGGCATGAAGTTTGCATCGTGTAGAGCAGTGTTTCTCAGACGAAAACTTGCGTTGGGTTCTTCGTCACCCTGACTATGAGCACGCTCTTGGGCGACCAGATAGATCGGCTGTAGCGCTCATGGCCAGGGTCGCAACCCCAACGACCCCTCAAGATTCGCTACTCTTGGACGCGCGACATACAACGACAAAATACTCTCGCTTTTATCGCCCTCCTCGTACCTTTCAGAGCCCGAACTGGTGGCCGCACCAGAAGAAGGTAGGCACGCACCTAGCAAGCAAACGTTCGCGCCTGTCTGTGGATTCGAGGCGAGGCTTCCAGTCCCCAGATGAAGTACGATTCGTGGGCCGGTTTGGGGCACTTTTTTAGTAGGGGTGCACGGGACCGTGCCAAGAAAAAGAAAGGAAGGAAAAAGTTCAAGACATAGTCCAGCGTTTTCCGCCCGGGACGGGGGGTCCACTTTCGACTCTGCCGGCAGAACAAAGTTTCGCCGCTGCTGTTGCACGCGCATGAAAAATCTCCACTCTTTTGAGACACTGGAACCATACCTCATTCCTCTAGAAAAGTCCGCAATTCCGCGACACACACTCTGCTGTTTTTTTTTTTTTTTTTTTTCACACACATGTACTGTCCAGCTTCTGGACAAAGCCAGCCGTGGTCATAAATGTCGTCCCTTCTTCCCCCCGGTTCTTGCATTCAATTGTTATCGCGCATAGGGTTCAGCGATTCCACTTCTCGTCGAATTTTCATCGAGTGTTGCTAACTCGCGCTCTCGCGCTTTCCGCAAGTCAAGTTATGCGCAAGAAAAAGTCCCCACGAATTTATACGAGTATGCACTCGGGGGGATTCGAACTCACGAAACTGACCTATACCAAGCTCGAGGATAACCTGATACGCCACCGGGGCGACCAGCTTCTTCTGCTGTACTCGTACTTCGCCCGGGGAAATTATGCAGGGTACAAGCGTGTAAAGAGTCTGTCGTGCGTATGCGTAGTGATAGTATAGGTACCGCGTGCAATACATACGTGGTAGTCTTTCTTGGGTGACAAGCGGCATATTAATAGTCGGTTATTCCAGGCGCGAGTAGTGAGCATGTGAGACGTATGCACCAGTATGGACCTGGCACATCGTAGGCTGACTCCCGATTTCACTTACTTTTCAAATGTTTCTGGTGGAGGCATGAATTGCGTCAGCTGTAATAATATAGACTATATTTTAAAAATGAAAACACACTCCAGCTGTGAGATCGAATATTTTGTCGAAACTCATCTTTGCAAGCTGGGTGTGATACTCCGATATATGCGTGTACCACCTTTGTTGGTTTGTTTGTGGTTTTCCCTTGGGTATTCCTCAGCTCCAGAGTGACTGGAGCCTGTCCTGTGACCACGGACTTGATTATGCGGGAGTGAACGTGAGAACAACAACAACAACAACAACAACAACAACAACAACAACATCAACAACAACAACAACAACAACAACAACAACAACAACAACAACAACAACAACAACAATAGTGCTGCCACTAGAGCTCACCAAAACAGCAGAAAAATTCATGTCGATCAAGGCACGCAACCACGTCGCTGAAAGTTAGATTTGTGGTCCCAGGATTTGGTTTACACAGTTTTTTTTAACATAACCCTGGGTACGAGTCGTATGTTGTACCGAGTAGCCTCCGCCTAGCGCTGGCGGCGGCAGGCGCCGCGGCACCCGGCGAATCACCCATCGTCGAAGAGACAGCCCGCAGCGCTCGCCACAGTAGTAGTAGTCACAGCGAATTATCACAGCTCGGCAGTCACCACAGCAGTAACAGCGAAGTCTCACAGCAGCAGTCGAGGCGAATCTCGCCTACATACTACATCAGAATTCAACCACTATTTTTTTTTTCTAGTTTTGTTTGCACACTTCTTATATTTTCCAGCTTCTGGACAAGCCGTGGTCACAGGTGTCGTCCCTTCTCCCCCCCGGTTCTTGCCTTCAATTTTTTTCGCGCATAGGGTTCGGCAATCCCACTGCTCGTCGATATTTCATCGAGTGTTGCTAACTCACGCTCTCGCGCTTTCCGCAAAAAAAATTATTTGTGCGCAAGAAAAGTCCCCACGAATACGAGTATGCACTCGGTCGGTGGGATTCGAACTCACGAAACTGACCTATATACCAGGCTCGAGAATAACCTTTATACGCCACCGGGGCAACATCACATCATGAACCTGTCTCGCTGACGATGCTTCTCTCTTCTCTGCGTGCTTTGCTTGCTAGTCATCAACAAGACAGACTGTGATCCAAAGTTCCCTTTCCTGTACCAGGTCCTAGGACAGCAGTACAAGTAAGCAACACCCGCGCTGATCTCATTGGTCAACGTGCAATAACCCCAAACTTCTTCCGCACATACAAGACCCTAATTAATTTTCTCGTGCCTCGATATCAATTCGCCCGTGTAATCCAGCTTCAAGATAAAAGAAGTGAAAAATGCTGTGCAAACCAAATCGTGGAACCACAAGTAAGTTCAATTTTCATCGACGTGGTCGCGTCCCTTAATCGGCATGAAATTATTATGAAAAATAAAAATACACTCCAGATGTGAGATCGAAGATTTTTTTGTCGAAAATCATCTTTGCAAGCTGCGTGTGATACTCCGATCGCGCGTATTACGGGTTGTGTGTCCTCATTAAGGATATAGGTCGGCGACTCCCCTTACAACTATAGTGTAGCTATCACGGCCAACAGGGTGATGTTAGTCAGTCTGTGCGCGGAAACTATAAAAAAACCCGTTTCTGAGGGGGACAAATTCTGACAGCTGTGGAGGGAAAGGTATCCGTTTATCAAGTGAATCCTGTAAGTCGAATAACTGGTGAGGGGAGGGCGGAGTTATGAAGGACGTGGCGGCCTGGTTTTGATCAAAAGCGAGCGGGGTTGGAGGGAGGGGGGGGGGGGGGGGGGGGGGGCGGACGGGCGGGCAATTCGTGCGTGGAAGCTATGAGGTTTTGTTGTTGGTTGTTGTTGTTGTTGTTGTTGTTGTTGTTGTTGTTGTTGTTGTTGTTGTGGTTGTTGTTGTTGTTGTTGTTGTTGTTGTTGTTGTTGTTGTTGTTGTTGTTGTTGTTGTTGTTGTTGTTGTTGTTGTTGTTGTTGTTGTTGTTGTTGTTGTTGTTGTTGTTGTTGTTGTTGTTGTTGTTGTTGTTTGTTGTTGTTGTTGTTGTTGTTGTTGTTGTTGTTGTTGTTGTTGTTGTTGTTGTCGTTGTTGTTGCTGTTGTTGTTGTTGTTGTTGTTGTTGTTGTTGTTGTTGTTGTTGTTGTTGTTGTTGTTGTTGTTGTTGTTGTTGTTGTTGTTGTTGTTGTTGTTGTTGTTGTTGTTGTTGTTGTTGTTGTTGTTGTTGTTGCTGTTGTTATTGTTGTTGTTGCTTTCACATTAACTCGCATAATCAAGTCTGTGGTCACAGGACGGGCTGCAGTCACTCTGGAGCTGAGGAATATTCCAGAGGGAAAAAACACAAACCAACATATAAAAAGTGAAATCGGGAGCCAGCCTACGATGCGCCAGGCC
Source organism: Undaria pinnatifida (assembly GCA_012845835.1). Classification (NCBI taxonomy): domain Eukaryota; class Phaeophyceae; order Laminariales; family Alariaceae; genus Undaria; species Undaria pinnatifida. The sequence continues at coordinate 1,003,948 of JABAKD010000030.1, forward strand.
CATACTGTTGCGTAAGTCTCACAACTCGCGCCTGGAAGAACCGACTACACCGTTTGCCACCCGAGAAAGACTACCACGTATATATGACACCTTGTTCCTATCACTACGCATACGCACGTCAGACGGAAGTCAATTGAAGAAAAAAAGGATGAAAAGAGAAAGGAAAGGAAAATGAAAGGAAGTGAAAGGAAGGAAAGAAGGAAGGAAAAGGAAGGACAGGAAGAAAGGAAAGGAAAGGAAAAGGAAAGAAAGAGAAAGGAAAGTAAAGGAAGAAGGAAAGGAAGGAAAAGGAAAGGAAAGTAAAGAAAAGGAAAGGAAAGGAAAGGAAATGAAGAGGAAAGGAAAGGAAAGGAAGGAAAGGAAAGGAAGGAAAGGAAAGGAAAGGAAAGGAAAGGAACGGAAAACGAAAGAGAAAGGAAAGGAAATGAAAGGAAAGGAAAGGACATGAAAGGAAGGAAAGGAAGGAAGGAAAAGGAAGGAAAGGAAACGGAAAAGACAGGAAAGGAAAAAAGGAAAAGAAAAGGAAGGGAAAGGAAGTGAAAGGAAGATATGAAATAAATGAAAGGAAAGGGAAGGAAAGGAAAGGAAAGGAAAGGAAATAAGAAGAAAGGAAAGAAAGAAAGGAAAGAAAAGGAAAAGGAAAGGAAAGGAAAGGAAAGGCAAGGAAAGGAAAGGAAAGGAAAGGAAGGAAAGGAAAGGAAGGAAAGGAAAGGAAGG